>JANAVB010000197.1:2669533-3052482 GCA_029216955.1 Iris pallida | reverse complement strand
TACTTTTTCTATTCTTTTCTATATGACTATCTATATATATTATATATATATATATATATATTATATATATTATATATATAAGAATATATACAGCATATGTGCACGTGCCTGCACGTATTTTAACATTCTTTAATTAACTTAGGAAGACTCTTTGGAAGACCAAAGGGTATCTTCGTAATTATTAAGTTGTCTTACTAAAATTATGAACAATTTTACTATTTAACATGCAAGGGTATTTTCGGAATTCAAAATTTTCACCATCCAAGTTTTCCTATTATATAGTAGAATATAGATATTATATAATCTATATTAGAATATATATATATATATATATATATATAATATCTATATAAAGATATATATATATATATATCTATATATAGATATCTTAATATATATATATATATATGCATAAATGTTCATAAACCAAGACTCTTATAATAATTTTTCTTGTATAGTTCATGTATGAACTCCACACGTAATATATATTTTCCTGAAAACACAGTTCAATAATAAAGATATTTTTATAATTATAATAACAATAATTAGGATAACAAAATAGAGTAACCAATAATAGGTGTAATCCAAAATATGTATAGTCTAGAACCTTAAAATACATAAATAGTCTAAGAAAATTATCTATCATATTTTTTGAATAATATTCATATTATATTCTATTTATCAATTACTTTAGACAAATTTATTAGAACATTGGGAATAAATACATCATACACACATAAATCTTGACAATACGTCTTTGGGTACACTGCATGACTACATGGGCTTGGGTTCGGTTCGGGTCCATTCCGGGCTAAATTGACACAAGCGGTTCTCCTAAAAATCAATATCTTAATAATAACTAATTAGTCGCTTATATGGTTCAAGTCACAACTTGACATGATTTTCCTAGCTAGAACACACCTATGGCTCGCATTCCCTTCCATGGCTAACACACTAGTCAAAGCATCCCACTGCACTATCCGTGCCATGATTTCTAGTCATCCTGTACTCCAAAACTTAACCATGACTAAGCCTTCTATAATACTAATAATTAATTAATTATATCTTTTGAAATTTCCAAAATTACCAATTTACTTAATAAATAATAAAAAATATTTTCACAATTTCGGGAAGAGGAGTTACAAATCTACCCACCTTACAAAATTTCGTCCTCGAAATTTCATCCCTTCCAAGCTTGAATTCATGAAAGTTAAAACTCCTTAAAAATTAAACTCTTCGAAATTTTAAATTTTAACTCTAATCAAAATATTCTCAAAATTATAAAATTTATTATTAACATATTCCTCAAATAACCTTTTAACCTTGGAGAACTTCTCTCCACCCTAGATCCAACTATTAAATATTCAGACACAAGAGTATATACAAAACTTCCTCAAAGTCTAAATCAAACTCCACATCCCTCAAAAAAATTTTTTATATAAACATCCTACAAAATCTACTACTATATTTTTTCTCTCTATTTATCATAATCCAATGTCACAAAAATTTACCTTAACTTTCTACCCACCTTTGATCACAGTAATCACAAAATTTTCATTCATTTTTTTCTCATAATCGTAAATATTTACTCTATAGAATCCCCAAGTTCAGTCCTCAATAAAATTCATAGTCACATCATCCTAGTCAAACTTGTTTAAACTATAACCTCATTAATCATCTCGTATACACTTATTCAAGTCTGCAAGTGTCAATGATTTATCAACTAGATCTAATAACTTATCATTACTCCTGACCATTATTTATCACAAAAATTAGTTGTGGATGTCTATCCACCTTCCCTTGCACTACTCTATCAAACACAAGATGTCATAACTTCGTCTATTAGTTTTTATCCTGCATAAACTTCAAACTATAATATTTATGGCTTATAACATTCATCATATTCCTCCTCAAGGCATTCAAAATTATAACAAGCAATTAATTTTGGCAATTTCCTAGGAGACACTACTTATTTATAACCATTTTCTTACCTTTAGATAATCGTAAAACATCCCCAAAGCACGAATGTTCGTCACTCCAGAAGAAGGAGGTACAAGGAACAAGGATAATGATGGCAAGGAAGAATAAGTGAATACAATTACGAAGGCCAAAGGAGATAATTGAATTCATTGAGAGTTTTTAAAACAGTTGTGGATTGAGATTCTTATCAAGTTTAATCCTTATGTAGGCTCGTTCGGTACAGTAACGTAGCTGAAACGATATGCTCGATCGAACCTGCATGGGCCACCAAAAAAACTTGTCACGAACCGCACCCATTTTTCGGGATGCGAATGCGTGCGCAAGCCAGCTACGTATCAAGTGGACTCCAGTCCAACTCGAATACGTATAAGCTGTCTAGACTATGATAATAGGTCTAATCATGGCCAGTCAAAACTATATCTCAAAACTATATCTCAATCCACTAAGAGAGTAACATAATAAGAATGAACAATATGCAATACAGTCGACCGCCCTGTACCACACATGTTCGATCAAGCTCAAGAATAATAACAGAGCTTACAAAACTAAGCTATATCATCTGAAATTCATGGAAATAAATATAAATACGAAAGAATAATAAGTACCACTATTGATACCTGATTCCTGCAGACACAATCATCATCTACCCATCTACTCTATGTAGCCGCTCCGCAAATACCTGAAGAGATCATCAGGTCCTCAGGGGACTAGCAAGATACATAAAACATGCCTACTAATATGACAGTAAATAACATGTATGGGGGATAAGAACAGTATAAGAAGAACATCCAAGAAGCGACATGTCATAGGAAAATATAATACTAGACTTGGCTAACAATCAATCGAATAACTCCTATAGACTGTAGTACAATGCAAGATACTCCCAATCTATAGTATGTCTCAATTGTAGTACAATATAAGATACTTCCAATCGAGAATGGTCAAGTCAATCAAGAAAATATGGCATAAATGGCAACTCTATCACAAGACACGGTGAACACTAGAAAGACCAATAAACAATCAATGAAAACACTAATATCATATACGTGCACGTAAATCTATAAAACAAGAAGGCGGTATATGATAATCCAAGTGGAATATGAAAAGCATGTGACAATATGAAAAGAAATACAATAGAAAGGAAACATGTAAATACTGTATAAGTTCGGCAAGGTATACTTGCTGGGTAGTAGCACGTAGAACCAACAATATCCAATCAATCGACGAGCCACGAAATTCAAACTCTCACAACAGACTCCGGAGGCTAAAACAGTTATTACCAACGTGTTCAACATAGTCAAATCAGCTAGGATAACCTACCCATAAGTCCAATTCTGGATATAGGGGCAAAATGGTAATTTCAGGCCAAAACGATGTTCGTTGTTGGACCCGTTTTGCATCAAAAAGCGTGCCAGTATCTACGGTCTCCAAATTCGTCAAATTATATGTTTACGGGTCTAGTTTAGCGATACGAATCCAATCGTATGTCCAAAGTTGGATTTCAGTGGACTGTGCACAAATTTGCCTGTTGGATCGTGTTGCGGACCCCGCCAAAGTAGCATTTCGGTCGATCTTTTCAGAATCGGACCAAAATTGGCATACAAGACCAGAAAAATGATACGGTCATGTTGGTATAAGTATTGTCTCGAGATGACGAATGTACACAAAGTTATGTGCTAGTTTGTAAAGGGGCCAATACGGGATATCTCGACGGATACGCCTCGATTTCATCGCACACACACAACGAAATTGAGTTCCGTCGACTCCCATATGTCGACAACATCCATACACATCTTTTGATGCTCATGGGTTGTGACCACGTTGCCCAGTTTGTCGGAATGTACGTCGTATCGAATTTTTTTTTAAATTCTCATTTTTGGAAATGAGTTTTTCTTGGTTTTCATAAAGGATTATCTTACTGTCTAATGAACTTGAATTAAAACTAAAGATAGGATTTTATTCCTAATTATAGTCTTTTGATCTGTCTAAATATTTTTCCTAAATTTTAGGTGGTTTGGCAGAAATCTGCTTTCCAAAACAGGGTGGGGACTGTTCCGTACTCTGTTTCGGGACAAAAAAATTTTATCGACTTTTAGTCGACTTCATGGACTGATGGGTTGTCTAGATTGAACCTAAAAACTAGGATTTCTAGATAGTCATACAGGCTTCCTCCCACATTTTACGGAATCGAATTTCGTTGAGCGAAGAGGACGAAAACTTACCCAAAAGTAGGGTGGTTGCTGCCATTTATGCTGTTGCTGCCTATTTCTGCTGTGGCTGTACGCCCGGCGTTTGTTGGCCGGCCAATGGTGGGCGAAGGTCGCGCACGGCATCCAGGGGCGCACAGGGGTCGGGTTCGTGGCTTTAGGGTTAGGGTTTAGGTTTTGGTCTTGACACTTTTAATCATTTCTCTGCTCATTTATATATGAGGGGAGAGCAGTCGGGTTTGGGGGTTCTGTGGGTTGGGGTTACTCTCGGGTTACTGTTCAACAAACAGTACCCGAGATTAAATATATATACATATTATTTTCTTTTCTTCTCTTTATTATTCTTTTCTATATGACTATATATAATTAAATATATATGTCTATATTTATAACTACATATGTATCTCTATAGATACATATACCTATATATGCATAAATGTTCAATAAACACCAAGACTCTTAATAATACTTTTTCTTGTATAGTTTCTATACATGAATCTATCCACACGATAATATATATTTTCCTGAAAACACAAGTAATCAAGAATAAAGATATTTTTATAATTATAATAACAATAATTAGGATAACAAAATAGAGTAACCCAATAATAGGTGTACATCCAAAATATGTATAGTCTAGAATCCTTAAAATACACAAATATGTCTAAGAAACTATATATCATATTTTTTGAATAAATATTCATATTTATATTCTATTTATAACAATTACTTTAGACAAATTTATTTATTAGAACATTGGGATAAAATACATCATACACGTATAAATATCTTGACATAGACGTCTTTGGGTACATTGCATGACTACATGGGCTTGGGTTCGATTCTGGTCCATTCCGGGCTAAATTGACACAATCGGGTTTCCTAAAAATCAATAATCTTAATAATAATTAATTAACCGCTTATATGGGTCAAGTCACAACTTGGCCTAATTTTCCTAGTTAGATCACACCTATAGCTCGGCCTTCCCTATCATGACTAACACACTAGTCAAAGCACGCCACTGCACTATCTGTGCCATAATTTCTAGTCATCCGCACTCCAAAACTTAACCATGACTAAGGCCTTCTATAATACTAATAATTAATTAATTATAATATTTTGAAATTTCCAAAATTACCAATTTACTTAATAAATAATAATAAATTCATAATTTCGGGAAGAGGAGTTACAATTATACTAGACACCTTGATATCATAGAAGGTTACTCTGATGCAAATTGGGTAACTGATTCACATGATATGAAATCCACTACTGAATATATTTTTGCCCTAGCAGGAGCTGCGATCTTCTGGGGATCATGTAAACAAACTATCATAGCCAAAAGTACAATAGACTCTGAAATGATAGCTTTGGACACTAAATGTACAGAAGATGAATAGCTTATAAATCTTATTATGTATATACTTGTTTTTGTTCATCCTGTTCCTGCAATTTTTATAAACAGTGATAATAAATCTGTTATAGAACTACTAAAACTTGATTCTGTGAATGCTAAGATAAACAGGCACCTGCAGCTGCACTTCAAGTCAATAAAGAGCCTATTAGGCAAATATGTGGTTCTTGACTATAAAAGTTAGAAAAGAACCTTGTAGACCACTTGACGAAGGGTCTTTCTATGATATTGATCCTAGAATCATCGAGGGGATGGGATTAATCCCATAGTTTAGTCACCAGCAGTGGCAGCCCAACCGAGTCTGACTGGAGATCCCAAGAAGCCGGTTCAATGGGTAGGAACAAGCTGGACTAGGTGACAATTATTAGGGCTGCGAACGAGCCAAGCCGAGCCAAGCTTTTGTAAGCTTGAGCTTGGCTTGACTAAAATTAATCGAGCTCAAGCTTGATAATTTTTTTTATTTTAGAGCTTGAGCCTATTTATATTAAGCTTGAGCTTGGCTTGGTTTGAGCTCGAGCTTGGCTTGATAAGCAAGCTTGATTCAAGCTTGATAAACAAGCTTGATAAGCTTAAAATCAAGCTCGTTAAGCTTGATTTCAAGCTCACTCAACTTTATTTCAAGCTCATTAAGCTTGATTTCAAGCTTAACGAGCTCGATTCAATTTAGTTATGTTTGAATTCAAGTACTTGTAATATTAAAAATTTATTTATAAAAATTTAATTTAAGAAGTTTCTTAATATCAATTATTAAGGACATATATATATATATATATATATATATATATATATATATATATATATATATATATATATATAATTTAATAGAACAAACGAGCTTCTAAACAAGCCAACTCACGAGCTCAAACGAGCCGAGTACTTCTAAGCTTGAGCTTGGCTCATTTATTAAACGAGCTCGAAAATGAAGCTTGAGCTCAGCTTGTTTACTAAACGAACCGAGCTCAAACGAGCTTTTATCGAGTTGAGCTCCGAGCAGCTCGCAAAAGGCTTGGCCCATTTGCAGCCCTAACTATTATGGAATACTAACATTGAGATTAAATTCTCTTAAAATAAATGCCCAAGAGGCTGTATATGTGTACATGGATACCATATCCCTATGGTGACAGTGTTCCAAATTGATAGGGTTAGGATGAGTTTAAACTCTTAATAAGTCCAAGCATGATATGCAGGGTTGATTCCTATCACCAACCTTTGAGGACTTACCTATATAAGAGGTCGTGAAGGCCGCAATTATAGGACATGGCGATCCTAGACAACTCTTATGAATGTGTAAAAGTGCGTATGGCCAACCAAACGTGCCACCCGATAGACCCAAGTACCTCTAGCGTACTATGTGTGCTATTTTCTGAATCTAGTTTAAGAAGACTGATTCAAGGGGTAGTCCATCAAGCTTTTCTTCAGACAAAGACAATATTCACTACGTGAGATTCAATGTTGTAATCTATCTCATTTATGCACATTAAACAACTGCCCAAATTTTTTCTTATTCTTCTCTTAGTTTATTTCCTTCTATTACTTTGGAACTTGACCTTTTAGGGGGGATTGTTAAATTTGTTCTGCTGTGTGTGGTTGTGCACACATATCAAATCCAAAAGCTCAAGTCCCCTTTTGTATAGTCCCACATTGGCCAAATGAATGTACTATAGTGCATATATATTATCTTCTTCATTCTTGTTTCTTTGAAGTCTTGTGTGGGTTGCCCATTGGGCCACATGCGCGCGCCGTCGTCGCCGTCCGGCCCGTCTCGGCTCGGTTCGGTTCGACGCACATAACGGGTACGGGTACATGCCCATTCTGCGGGCGCCGAATGCCGATTCGATTTCCTCTTCGGGTTCAGACTGAGACCCTAATTTTTTTTTTCTCCTTCAATTTTTTTGACCGTTACAAATCATTTAATTTTGTAACGTTTGCTACAAAAAATTTTGTCCAGGTTCAATGAACCACATGTTACACACTTGAATTCTTGTGTAACGTTCAGATTTAATAGGCTGGTTAATTGTCCTTTATTCTCATACGTTGGAAAATATGCCTATATATTGAGGCCATTTCATACCTTCCTTCACACAGAACATCCTACATAAAAACTCTCTAAAAAAATTATTTCCAAAATTCTTCTGTTCTTCGTTGTTGCTCTGGGCAGAGCTAAGTCAGGGGTCATTATATCTGCGTCGTGTGCGGCAAGGAGATTCCGATGAGCAAAGATTTTACCACTAGGAGCATTCGGATAAAGTCTGCACATAGACCCAAATTAACTCTTAGGGCAGTGCTACGTACGTGACTTCTCCGGAGGCCGATAATTTTACTTTAAATTTTATTCTCTTGCAAATTATTTAAAGGAAGACGAGTGAAGAAATTCCAACAGGCCATGCGCCCCAGAAGCCATGCGCCAAGATGGTCATGCGCTTAAAAAGCTCTCATCGGTCAACTCAACACTAAATATAAATACTGATAAACGTGTCAGATGTCAGTTGTTACTCAAATATGGTACAACATGCACATCGAAAGATGTGCAGATGATGGCTGTACAACAGTCCAAGCAATATCATCAATGAAACCATGCATCTAGATTTGACATGTGCCCCAGAAGCCATGCTCCAAGTCGTTTGTTGCGCTAAAGACTACCATGTTGTTTCTTCACACGCAACCAAATATTTCAGCTACAACTGGATGAGATTTTTTGAGCAATGTACACGTGCCACGTGTCATTGACTCATTCATGCCTATAAACGGGTGTCAACCACCCAAGATCTCGACAACAGATGAATTCCAACCACTGCCACGTGGCAGCTCATCCGCATGATGCATCTTACAATGCAGTCATAACAACTTTCAGTTGAAGAAGCTATGCACGCAATGCTCCTGCGCACAACGCTTTTGCGCCGAAGTCCATGCGCGCATCACATATGCGTGTATGGATGGATCATTCCAGCCATCTATAAATAGAATGAGCTTTCTTCACCCCCCCGACACTCAGAGAGTTGGAGCAAACTTTAGATAGCCGAATTGTCGTCCATCTTGTCACTGAGCAGAAGACTTGTAATTTTCTCTCATCTCGTCGTTAGATCATCAACGGAGTAAAGGAACCACTGCGTCGTTCGATCTCCATTGTCATGTTTTCCCAGAAATAAAGTGTACTTAGAGATCCTGCTTAGGATCGTTTTTCTTTGTACTTTCTTGTTTGTTAATACAAAAGTTCATTCAAACTTTTCAATAATAACAATTGCGTTGGAGATGCTCTTATAAGAGGGGGACTATATTTGAAGAAATCAGTTCTGCTACAGTCAACTGCATCCCACTATAATGTAACTAGGATCATCCGTTAAAATACCATTTATTTTTGCCCCATAAGAAATGTAAACCCCTGTTTTTCAATTTTAGTTTTATTAGTGCTAATTAATTTTTAATGTCATTTATAGCCTTAAATAATTATTAGGAATTTTTCTAGAATTTCTAAATGAATTTTTAATGAGTTTTAAAAATAAAAATATCACTTTGCAAATTATTTGGAATTAATTAAATAGGTTTTGCAATTTTTAGAATTT
Organism: Iris pallida; assembly: GCA_029216955.1. NCBI lineage: Eukaryota > Viridiplantae > Streptophyta > Magnoliopsida > Asparagales > Iridaceae > Iris > Iris pallida. The sequence goes on along the minus strand of JANAVB010000197.1, from coordinate 3,043,321 downwards.
ATTATATATCAGTTTGTAATAAATGATTTGTTTTTAATTATGGAATGCAAATGTTATTTTGCATTTTATACTGTTAGAAGCCTTTATGCAATTTTCCTAAACTGAGGGACCTAACTGCTAATTACCAAACCCCCCCCCCCCCACGACACTCTCTCTCTCCTCTGACTCTCACCCACCCCCGACGACTGCCCCGACCGACTACGACCGCTGCCCCCGCCGAATCCGACTGCCCCCACCGCCTCCAAAGACCCTATTTAAACCCCCCACCCTCCCCAGACCTAAACCCTAACCCTAAATTTTCCCCACGACCAACCACCGCCCTGTTCTTCCCTATTTTCCTTCCGCCGAAAACCTAGCTCCGGCTAGACCCGAGCGCCGTCCCTACGACGCACGCCACCACCGTCCACCACCATCATAAGGTTCGCCGCAGTGAGGCGAACACGTCGCCACCTCTCCGCCACCGTTCCGACGCCCCAAGCCGCCGCCTCCGCCTTCGAAACTTTGTGGAGAAGTCGGACACGTAAGTGTCAGCTTCGATTCGTGTCGTGCGAGTCTCGTCTTCACATATGAGACTCGCCAGGACACGGGGATGTTCGTCCAGTAGCTGGACACGTGATTCAGTGTTCGTGCGTGTCGTGCGTAGCACGGACACGAGAAACCCTGTGTCCTTAACTGTCAGGACACAGGACAGATATTTATTTTTATTTTTTTTATATATAAATGCTAACCTAAACTAAATAAAACTAACCTAAGGTCTAATCCTAACAGTCGGGCCAACTGGCCTACTGGCCAGCGCGCAATAAATAAACTCCCTCCCCCCCCCGGCTCTGTTGGCTCGAGTTCGAGCCCCCTTTCTGTTCTCTTTTTCTGTTTTCTTTTTCTTTTCTTTTTCCTATTGTTTTGTATATATATTTATATATATATGTATATGTATATATGTATTAATGTATGTATATATATATGTATACTGTTTTTAACAGTATTTTATATATATGTATATATACTTTATAGTTAGTAAATTTTATGTATATATGTTTGTATATATGTATATATTTTTATGTGTATATATATTTTTATGTGTATATATATATTATATATATATATACACTTTATAAATAAGAATTTTCTTGTATATATATATATATATTTGTATATATATATAGATACTTTACAATTAAGTATTTTCCCTATGCATAGATATATGTACTTTCAACATATGTATGTATATATTTATTTTGAACTTTATTTAAATATTAATATTATTTTTGTACTTTTACCAAGTTATATTTTTATTGTATTTAAATTACTGCAACCATTTGGTGTCCAAGCCTAGCATGGGTATTTGGGCCCAAATGTGTTTTCACACATTCAAGACCTGTACAAGTCATATTGGACTTGATTCATGGCCTTGGGTCCTGTATTTGAACTTTGGTTCAAATAATATACATGGACAAAATACACAGATAATTAATTATTGTGTGCAATGCTGTTTTTGATTTTCTAAAAATACTTAAAGTACTGCTAAAATTATGGAAAATAGTATTTAGATACTATGTTAAGTTAGCTAATTTAGTATAATTTGTGTAGTATTTAATTTACTGTTTTGCCACTAGTTTGGCATATGAAACCAAAACTCATTTTCTGTACACTTAGGAAAACTGATTTTTATAAAATATTTGTACTGGTTAATAAATTCCAAAAAAATTATAATAAATTTCTATGATTAACAAGGATCACTTTAGTACTTTACTTTAAGAAAAACTAGACTTTTTGTCTATCTCTAAAATTGTTAGAACACAATGATCTTTTGATTTATTTATTGATTAATTACGACTTGTAGCTTTTTGTGTTATTTGGAGTTTTAGTCATGTTGAACCCCATCCCTCACTAGTGTAAAGACCCTAGAAAGTTAGTTAACATAGTGTGTCACCCCACATTGGTCTCCTATGCCAAAGTCATCATTTTGGCTAGGTGCCCAATCATAAGTCGTGTTTCACCAATTAGTGTCCTAGTATTTTAGCTTAGTGTAAAAACTAAGTTATTGTATTTACTTCTACAGCGACGAGTTACCGGACATCCATAGCATTGTTATCGTAGCTTGTTTTGTTTTACTTTGCTAGAGGCAAGTACTTTCTACGAACTTTACATATTGTCACATAAATAAACTGCAAACCCCACCATGTTAAATGCTGATCCTTGGGGTAGCAAGTTAGATCTCTACATATTGTACTTTCAGTTACTACCATGCTTAGAACAGTCTTGATGTATCTCTCACATGATTAGAATATGGGTTATGGGGAAACTGATAGTAGTGTACGTGATCATATCCCCCCTCTACAGTACCGAGCAAAGTTTTATTTTATATGTTACTACGCCGTAGGCCTTTATCTCAAAGCTGTATTTGTGCGTATGTACATCTACCGCCTTTACACTTGTACGTATGTACATTTCATTATGTGCCCCAGCACATTGTACATCTATTGACCGATCACGTACCTACTACAGTTTTAAACATTACATATACATCTGTCTCTATGACATATGTGTCATTGCCATGATAGTCTATGTGATGCCATGCTTTCCAGTTATTCCTCTCATGTTCATTTCCATGTTTCATATGCTAGTTTGCTAGATTTAGTACCGTCCTGACAGGATAACGTTGTAGGTGTCCTTACTGAGGAGGAGTTACTCTGCGACACATATTATGGGATTACTGCCGAGGACCCGGCTCTGCTTTACGAGGATGTTCCTGCGGGGAACCTCGCCTAGTTGTCTTTTGTTTACTTAGACTTTTGAGAGTAGACATGTATTAGACTATATCATTTTGTAACTGGACATGTATCCAGTTTTACATTTCAGTTTACTTGTACTTGGATATTTTACTATATACGACGACTTTTGTGTTTGGAGCATTTATGATTCTTCTTCACTTATAGAACTGTTAGCACATTTAGTCTTATCTTGTTGTCTTTAGAACAGCTTACTACGTTTTATCTCAACGTAGGCTGGGCATGCCTCGGCCTAGCCCAACAATTTGGGTAGCGGGTCGTGACATATTTTTAGTGGCGGCCCATGCAGGTCCTGACTAAACTGTTTGGTTACGTTATTGTACCAAGCATGCCTGCAATTAGGAACTTAAGGTAATTACACAACATTAGGAAAGATGCTTAGAACACTTAGAGGAATGCTAGATTTGCAACATAGGAAATATATCACATGTTTGCTATTATAATTAGATTTTCTTGCATATGATTTCTTACTTTAAATAAGTCCTTATAAGTCTTTTTATGTGTAATTTAGATGGTGCTTACTCGTTCATCCCAGTATGTTACCCCCGAGAATGGGGCCCTCCATATCCAGTCAGCTGACCAGTTGACTGATACACCTCCACCTACCACATTCCCCCACTCCACAGATCCACAAACCCAGATACCACCTTCCATATCCCAGTCCCAGCAGGCCCCGATACTTCCACCACCCCCTATCACTATACCCACCCAGGCTTCCGTCACACTCGACGGGAACCAGCTGCTCACACTGATTCAGGGGTTCCTAACAACCCATCAGGAGCAGACTACCCTACTCCGCCAGAGCATGGAGCGTTCCGAGGGACGTCCCGTGGTCCCACCACATGTAGATCCACGACAGAGAACGGGGACGGTCAAGGACTTCATGGGTCTGAATCCCAAGGAGTTCTCAGGGACTGAGGGCATAGTAGTAGCAGATGACTGGCTAGATTCAGTAGAGAGGAAGCTTCTGGGAGTTAGGATGCCGGATGACCTTCAGGTCGAGGCAGCAGGATTTCTGCTGATAGACTTAGCCAGAGTCTGGTTCAGGAATGAGCCGTTGTTCGCGAGAGGGAGAGCCACCTGGGACCAGTTCAAGACCCAGTTCAAGAAGAAATTCTTCTCGACCACTGCTAGAGTAGCCATGGGGCTACGATTCCAGAACATCCAGCAGGGGAACCGTTCTGTTGATGACTATGCGGCAGAGTTTAGTCGCCTGAGCCGTTTCGCTCCTAGTCTGGTTGCTGATCCAGAGGAGATGACCCGTAGGTTTTGCCATGGTCTAGTTCCAGACATTGGCATTCTTATAGTGGCAAACGGTACGACTGACTACTACCAGAGCCTAGAGTTGGCTCGGAGTATTGAGGAGCGTCTTCTGTCTAGCAAGAGGCCGGCTCCTGTACATTATGAGGGACCGTCCAAGCGTCAGGCTTTCCAGCAGAGAGCGCCGACGCCACCCCAGCAGACTTACCGTCCCCCTACACCACATCATCAGACCCCACCAGTTCGAGCCCCGGGACCCCGACAGCAGCAGCAGCAGAAGGGAGCTATATGTTCTTTATGCGGAAGACCAGGTCATGACTTCGCAGTCTGCAGGAAGAGGTTGGGTCAGTGTTTGGCTTGTGGGTCTGCCACCCATCAGCTTCGAAACTGCCCAGCGGCGAAGCCTAGAGGACCACTCCTGACTCAGCAGCAGAGGTTTGGATAGCATCTGCAGCAGCAGAAGGGACCTCAGGGGAAGGTTTATAGTCTAGCCATTGAGCCGGAGCCGGAGCAGGTTTCGGAGCCGGATTACTTAGCTGACGTCATTACAGGTCATGTTTATTTGCATACTTTTCTAGCTGTATGTTTGTTTGATTCTGGTGCATCTCATAGCTTCCTATCATTAGAGTTTATGCATAAACATCATCTAGTAGCTACACCTACTGCGGAGATTAGTAGAGTGATGACGGAAGGAGGACCAGTGCCTATTAGATCTATCTATAGATGTTCTATTTTTATAGCCGGGAGAGAGTTCATGGGGCGATTCTTTGTGATGCCACTCCCCGGTTATGATATCATATTGGGGATGGACTGGCTTAGCTATGCCCATGCATCTATAGATTGCCATGAGGGTAGTATTTTGTTCAGTCCCCCAGGCACAGCACCATTCAGTGTCAGGAGGACAGGGCTGGAGATCAACCTAGAGCCGAACTGTTGTGCGACAGTCGGGGACGCAGCACCGCCACACCCTATCATTAGGGAGTTTATGGATGTATTCCCAGAGGATCTTCCAGGACTTCCGTCTGACAGAGATGTGGAGTTCACTATAGATTTAGTGCCGGATTCATCACCAGTATCCCGGGCTTGCTATAGAGTGAATCCCAAGGAGGCCATAGAGATGAAAGAGCAGATCGATGACCTGTTGAAAAAGGGTTTCATTCGATCCAGTGCTTCTCCATGGGGAGCACCAGTGCTCTTTTTGCCCAAGAAGGATGGTACAGTCCGGTTGTGTATTGATTACCGGGCCTTGAATGCCATCACCATCAAGAACAAATATCCTCTGCCCAGGATAGATGATTTGTTCGACCAGTTGAGCGGGGCGAAGGTGTTTTCCAGGATAGACTTGAGATTCGGGTACCACCAGGTGAAGGTTAGGCCAGCAGACATCCAAAAGACGGCGTTCAACACGAAGTACGGGCAGTACGAGTTTCTGGTGATGCCATTTGGTCTCACAAATGCGCCAGCTGTCTTTATGAACTTGATGAATAAGATATTTCACCAGTATCTGGATAAGTTTGTCGTAGTGTTTATCGACGACATCCTGATATACTCGAAGACGCCGGAGGAGCATGCAGAGCACTTGCGGATAGTTTTGGAGATTCTGAGGCAGGAGAGATTGTTTGTCAAATTGCCGAAGTATGAGTTCTTTTTAGACCGAGTGGAGTTTCTCGGCCATGTAGTCACTGGAGATGGAATCTCGGTGGATCCCAGGAAGATTGCTGCAGTTGAGACATGGAAGGCTCCGACGTCAGTTTCAGAGATTAGGAGTTTTCTGGGTTTAGCAGGCTATTATAGAAAGTTCGTCCAGGACTTTGCTAGGATAGCGGAACCCATGACGAAGCTGACGCGGAAGGACGCAGAGTACATCTGGTCAGAGGACTGCCAGGCGGCATTTGAGGAGCTGAAGAGGAGGCTGACGACCGCTCCAGTTCTGACTTTACCTTCAGGTTCTGGAGGTTTCACCATTTACAGTGATGCTTCTGGGAAGGGACTAGGATGTGTTCTACAGCAGCATGGGAAAGTAATTGCTTATGCATCTAGGCAATTGCGGACTCATGAGAGGAATTATCCTACCCATGACCTAGAGTTAGCTGCGGTGATCTTTGCACTCAAGTTATGGAAACATTACTTATACGGAGAGCGTGTGGATATATTTACTGACCACAAAAGCTTGAAGTATGTGTTCACGCAGAAAGAGCTGAACATGAGGCAAAGACGATGGTTGGAGTTGATGAAGGACTTCGACATCGATTTACAGTATCACCCCGGAAAGGCAAATATGGTGGCGGATGCGCTGAGCAGGCATCCGATGGCATGGTACCTGATGATTAATCGGCATTTGCGGGAGGATCTGGAGAAGCTCGGTATCGAGCTAGTTCGGCCAGGATCAGTGATACAGATGATGGCGCTTGACATTCAGTCAGGTTTGATGGAGCAGATCCGGGAGGCACAGTCTACAGATGAGAGCCTTCGCAGACTTCGACCCCAGGCATTAGCTGGATTGCTGGATGACTTCACGATAGCAGAGGATGGATCCCTGAGGCATGGCAGCCGATTGTGCGTGCCGAAGGGAGAGCTGGTAGAGGCAGTTTTGCAGGAGGCACACCAATCGAGATATTCTATTCACCCTGGTGCTAACAAGATGTACCGTGACTTGCAGGAACATCTTTGGTGGCACGGGATGAAGAGGGATGTATCATGTTTCATCTCGAGATGCCTAGTTTGCCAGCAGGTTAAGGCGGAGCGCCAGAGGCCAGCTGGTTTGTTACAGCCGTTACCCATTCCTGAGTGGAAGTGGAAACATATTACGATGGACTTCGTTTCAGGGCTTCCTCGTTCCCAAGGAGGGAAGGATGCCATCTGGGTCATCGTAGACAGGCTGACGAAGTGTGCGCACTTCATACCCTTCAAGGTGGGGCTTTCTACCGAGAAGTTGGCGGAGCTATACATGCAGCAGATAGTTCGCCTACACGGAGTGCCGGTGAGCATCGTGTCAGACAGAGACAGCAGATTTACATCCCACTACTGGAGGAGCTTGCAGGAGGAGTTGGGCAGTAGGCTCAAGTTTAGTACGGCATACCATCCACAGACAGATGGGCAGTCCGAGAGGACGATACAGACGCTGGAGGATATGCTGAGGACTTGCGTGCTGGACTTCGAAGGATCATGGGAGAGCCATCTGCACTTGGTAGAGTTTTCATACAACAACAGCTACCAGGCCAGTATTGGTATGTCTCCTTTCGAGGCGCTATATGGACGACGATGTCGCACACCGCTCTTTTGGGATGATGTCGGAGACAGAGTCATGCTTGGGCCAGAGATGATCACGGATGCAGCAAAAAAAGTCGGGATGATCAGAGACAGGCTCAGAGTAGCTCAGGACAGGCAGAAACACTGGACTGATGCTAGTCGCAGGCTGATAGAGTTCGCAGACGGTGATATGGTGCTAGTGAAGATATCACCTACTCGAGGGACGATCCGGTTCGGACGAGGAGGGAAGCTGAGCCCCAGATACATCGGGCCGTTCGAGGTACTTGGCAGGATCGGAGAGGTAGCTTACAGGATTGCACTTCCACCCAACCTAGCAGGAGTTCACGACGTCTTTCACGTATCTCAGCTGAGGAGATATGTTCCAGACCCCAGTCATGTGCTAGATCATTCAGAGTTGGAGGTCGGACCGAGCCTTACAGTTTCTGAGCAGCCAGTGGAGATATTAGACCGGAGAGAGAAGAGGCTGAGGAACAAGGTTATACCCCTAGTACGAGTAGCTTGGAGCCGTCACTCCCCAGGTAAATCTACTTGGGAGAGAGAGTCGGACATGAGGGAGAGATACCCTTACTTGTTCGATCCAACCGCTGCGAGGGAACCACCCGTTCCCGCTTGATACCTTAGAGGTTAGTTTCGATCGCAGCCTTAGTCATTTTGTTGCATTGCTTGCTATGTTAGAATATTGTTAGGTCTTCAATCCTTGTGAATTTCGAGGACGAAATTTTTCAAGGAGGGAAGACTTGTAAGCCCCTGTTTTTCAATTTTAGTTTTATTAGTGCTAATTAATTTTTAATGTCATTTATAGCCTTAAATAATTATTAGGAATTTTTAGGAATTTTTCTAGAATTTCTAAATAAATTTTTAATGAGTTTTAAAAATAAAAATATCACTTTGCAAATTATTTGGAATTAATTAAATAGGTTTTGCAATTTTTAGAATTTATTATATATCAGTTTGTAATAAATGATTTGTTTTTAATTATGGAATGCAAATGTTATTTTGCATTTTATACTGTTAGAAGCCTTTATGCAATTTTCCTAAACTGAGGGACCTAACTGCTAATTACCAAACCCCCCCCCCCTCCACGACACTCTCTCTCTCCTCTGACTCTCACCCACCCCCGACGACTGCCCCGACCGACTACGACCGCTGCCCCCCGCCGAATCCGGCTGCCCCCACCGCCTCCAAAGACCCTATTTAAACCCCCCACCCTCCCCAGACCAAAACCCTAACCCTAAATTTCCCCCACGACCAACCACCGCCCTGTTCTTCCCCATTTTCCCTCCGCCGAAACCCTAGCTCCGGCTAGACCCGAGCGCCGTCCCTACGACGCACGCCACCACCGTCCCTACGACGCACGCCACCACCGTCCACCACCATCATAAGGTTCGCCGCAGTGAGACGAACACGTCGCCACCTCTCCGCCACCGTCCCGACGCCCCAAGCCGCCGCCTCCGCCTTCGAAACTTCGTGGAGAAGTCGGACACGTAAGTGTCAGCTTCGATTCGTGTCGTGCGAGTCTCGTCTTCACATATGAGACTCGCCAGGACACGGGGATGTTCGTCCAGTAGCTGGACACGTGATTCAGTGTTCGTGCGTGTCGTGCGTAGCACGGACACGAGAAACCCTGTGTCCTTAACTGTCAGGACACATGACAGATATTTTTTTTAATATATAAATGCTAACCTAAACTAAATAAAACTAACCTAAGGTCTAATCCAAACAGTCGGGCCAACTGGCCCACTGGCCAGCGCACAATAAATAAACTCCCCCCCCCTCCGCTCTGTTGGCTCGAGTTCGAGCCCCCTTTCTGTTCTCTTTTTCTGTTTTCTTTTTTCTTTTCTTTTTCCTTTTGTTTTGTATATATATTTATATATATATGTATATGTATATATGTATTAATGTATGTATATATATGTATACTGTTTTTAACAGTATTTTATATATATGTATATATACTTTATAGTTAGTAAATTTTATGTATATATGTATATATTTTTATGTGTATATATATTTTTATGTGTATATATATATTATATATATATACACTTTATAAATAAGAATTTTCTTGTATATATATATATATATATTTGTATATATATATATAGATACTTTACAATTAAGTATTTTTCCTATGCATAGATATATGTACTTTCAACATATGTATGTATATATTTATTTTGAACTTTATTTAAATATTAATATTATTTTTGTACTTTTACCAAGTTATATTTTCATTGTATTTAAATTACTGCAACCATTTGGTGTCCAAGCCTAGCATGGGTATTTGGGCCCAAATGTGTTTTCACACATTCAAGACCTGTACAAGTCATATTGGACTTGATTCATGGCCTTGGGTCCTGTATTTGAACTTTGGTTCAAATAATATACATGGACAAAATACACAGATAATTAATTATTGTGTGCAATGCTGTTTTTGATTTTCTAAAAATACTTAAAGTACTGCTAAAATTATGGAAAAATAGTATTTAGATACTATGTTAAGTTAGCTAATTTAGTATAATTTGTGTAGTATTTAATTTACTATTTTGCCACTAGTTTGGCATATGAAACCAAAACTCATTTTCTGTACACTTAGGAAAACTGATTTTTATAAAATAAATTTCAGAAAAATTATAATAAATTTCTATGATTAACAAGGATCACTTTAGTACTTTACTTTAAGAAAAACTAGGCTTTTTGTCTCTCTCTAAAATTGTTAGAACACAATGATCTTTTAATTTATTTATTGATTAATTACGACTTGTAGCTTTTTGTGTTATTTGGAGTTTTAGTCATGTTGAACCCCATCCCTCACTAGTGTAAAGACCCTAAAAAGTTAGTTAACATAGTGTGTCACCCCACATTGGTCTCCTATGCCAAAGTCATCATTTTGGCTAGGTGCCCAATCACAAGTCGTGTTTCACCAATTAGTGTCCTAGTGTTTTAGCTTAGTGTAAAAACTAAGTTATTATATTTACTTCTACAGCGACGAGTTACCGGACATCCATAGCATTGTTATCGCAGCTTGTTTTATTTTGCTTTGCTAGAGGCAAGTACTTTCTACGAACTTTACATATTGTCACATAAATGAACTGCAAACCCCACCATGTTAAATGCTGATCCTTGGGGTAGCAAGTTAGATCTCTACATGTTGTACTTTCAGTTACTACCATGCTTAGAACAGTCTTGATGTATCTCTCACATGATTAGAATATGGGTTATGGAGAAACTGATAGTAGTGTACGTGATCATATCCCCTCTCTACAGTACCGAGCAAAGTTTCATTTTATATGTTACTACGTCGTAGGCCTTTATCTCAAAGCTGTATTTGTGCGTATGTACATCTACCCGCCTTTACACTTGTACGTATGTACATTTCATTATGTGCCCCAGCACATTGTACATCTATTGACCGATCACGTACCTACTACAGTTTTAAACATTACATATACATCTGTCTCTATGACATATGTGTCATTGCCATGATAGACTATGTGATGCCATGCTTTCCAGTTATTCCTCTCATGTTTATTTCCATATTTCATATGCTAGTTTGCTAGATTTAGTACTTGCTCCCGTCCTGACAGGATAACGTTGTAGGTGTCTTTACTGAGGAGGAGTTACTCTGCGACACATATTATGGGATTACTGCCGAGGACCCGGCTCTGCTTTACGAGGATGTTCCTGCGGGAAACCTCGCCTAGTTGTCTTTTGTTTACTTAGACTTTTGAGAGTAGACATGTATTAGACTATATCATTTTGTAACTGGACATGTATCCAGTTTTACATTTCAGTTTACTTGTACTTGGATATTTTACTATATACGACGACTTTTGTGTTTGGAGCATTTATGATTCTTCTTCACTTATAGAACTGTTAGCACATTTAGTCTTATCCTGTTGTCTTTAGAACAGCTTATTACGTTTTATCTCAAAGTAGGCTGGGCATGCCTCGGCCTGGCCCAACAATTTGGGTAGCGGGTCGTGACAAGAAATGGATAAACTGTTTTTAGTAGGGGCGAGCGTACGGTTTATTCAGTTTCAACCGAACCGAAATAGTCAAAACCAAAAAAATTGAAAATTGAAAAATCTAAAACCGAATCGAACTGAATTAGCCAAAAATAATCGAAACCGAACCGAACCGAACAAGCAATTTTGTTTATTCGGTTGGAATATTTCTATTGTTTAATGGATCAGACCCAAAGTTGGAATCATGGTTAAATTATATTGAAAATGATAATTTTTATACGCACATTTATTGTATTTCAAAGTTGTGGACAAAGTTGGACTAGTTGTTAAATTATCAATATTGAACTTCAAAACATATACATATAATTGTTATTTTTAAAATATATAAAATTTTAATCATAAAATATGCATAAAATTGAAAGTTGTACAAGTCTTATTATGTTCTGAAACGAAACTAAATCGAAAATAAATTAATATTTTTTAAATCAAAATCGAACCGATTTTTTTTAAACGGGACCGAACCTTTTAGGAAAATCGAATAATGCTGACCCTACTTTTGGGTGGCGTGTCTGTGTCAAAGTCTCCTCTACGCCAGAAGGGCCCATTTGGTAAACTGTATTTGGAGGTGGATTTTAGGATTTTATGGATTTTGTGTCAAATTCATGTAATTTTATGTTTGGTTGGAGATTGATTTGGATATGGAAAATATGACCAAATCCAAATTTTGGATTTGGAAGAAAGAGAGAGTTGGATTTGGGAGAAAAAAAAGTTAGTTATTTTTTAATATTTTTATTTTTCTATTAAATATTTGTTAATAGTAATTAATAATTAATTATTTATTTCTTATATATTATTTTTTATAATGATTATTTTTTAAAATATTTAATTTATAGTTAATTAAGAATTAACTATTAGTTAAATAAAAATTAGTCATTATTATTATTTTAAAAATTAAATTTTTTTATAACTAATAGTTAGTTATTATTTTTATTAAAAGTTTAACTAATAGTTAGTTATCGTAATTATAATTTAAATTAATATTTATTAATTAATAGTTTTATTATCTAATATTAAATAATAATCTCAGTTAATTACTTTTAACTTTATTAATCATAATTATAATCTTAATTGATAATTTATTAATCATAACTATAATCTTAAGTAATAATTTATTAATTAATATCCAATTATAATCATAATTAATAATTTATTAGTCTTATTATAATCTTAATTAGTAATTTGTTAATTACTATTTTATTGTAATCTTAATTAATAATTTTTTAATCACAAATAATTTATAATTTAGTAATTTAATAATTAATATATTTTAATAATTTTAATTAATAATTTATTAATCAACATTATTGTCTTAATTAATAATTTTACGGTTCATCAATTAAATATTTATTATAACATTTATTAATCATAATTATAATTATTTATTAATCATAACTATAATTTTAATTAATAATTAATAAATAAATATTTAATTATAATCTTAATTAAGATTTATTAGTCTTAATTTTAAGCTTAATTAGTAATATTAATTACTATTTTATTATAATTTTAATTAGTAATATATTAATCATAATTATCATCAGAATTAATAATTTATTATTTAATAATTAATATATTATTAAAAAATTTAATTAATAATTTATTAATCTTCATTATAATCATAATTAATAATTTATTAATCATAACTATTGTCATAATTATTATAATAATTTTGTTATTAATCATAAATTTAATTACAATAATTAATTCTTAATTAATTAATTTATTATTTTATTAATTAATATTATTATCATAATTATAGTTTACAAAATTCTATGTTTGGTTGGAGTTGGATTTGGAAATTCATGATTTGAATTTAGATTTGAATTTTGAATTTCCAAATCCAAATCCAAATCCTTTTCCTTGTTACCAAACAAGCCCTTGTGATACACAAAAGTAGGGGTGAGCAACGGTTCGGTTCGGTTCAAACCGAATCGGTTTTGTAAAAATCGAAAAAAAATCGAGAACCGTATTTATCAAAACCGTAAACCGAACCGTTTTGTAGAAAACCGAAAAAAATCGAACCGAATTAAAACGGTTCGATTTTCGGTCGGTTCGGTTTACTGAACCTACTGGACTATTGGGCTTAGCTGAACCAGTCCATAACCGAACAAATAACCCAATTTTACCAATTGAAAAAAAAACAACAAGATTTAGTACATAACTGAACCAATCCATTATGTGAATCAAACAGGAAGTAGCATTGCAGAATTCTAACAGAAGACATAAAAATATTGATCGTATATGAACAAAACATAGAAACCAAAATGCTTCAACATATATGGCTATTCATAACGAGATGAGAGAATGATATTATTCTTGGTTATATAAACACAAACATTTGCTTATCATTATAAAGAACTCCAATTAATTATCCACATCCTATTTATGCATGCTCAGTGTTCAATAAATAAGAAACTGAATTGTTAAGATTAAAGATAATGTATAAAGATTACTAAATGAATTCTAGAAGCCAGACTATATATAATACAAACAATCAACTTCGAAAAAACTCCATAAATGAAAAACCTAGCAAGTTCTTCCCCAAATCATGACTTCTCAATAGATCTAAGCATGAACATCAAACTCGAAGCATGCACGACCGTAAATTGAAGCATCAAAAATCAAAGCATGAAAACCTAGCAAGTTCTTGCCCAAATCACGACATCTCAATAGTTTTTTTTTTCCAAATCACGACAAAATTGCAGTTACTTTACAAATTCGTAAGAAAAAAGAGGAAAAAAAAATTCATTTCGGCTTCGGCTGCGAAATGGTGGTCTGACGCATCGAGTAGAGGAAAGAAGAGTTCTAGAGAGAGGAGAGGCTGGGAGAAGGAAAGTTTAGGGTTTGGTTTTTTCTTTCTGTGGAGAAAGAAGAGCGGCGGCTGGCTGAGGAATGAAAAGAGTTGGAGAGAGAAAGTTAAGGGTTAGATATGTTTTTTGTGTATATATAAAGGGAAAGGTAAACCTGTAATTTCATGATTTCGGTTTTCAGTTCGTATCGAAAACCAAGTCCAAAATCAGAGACCCGAACCGTTAAACTGAATGTAAGAGCTTTATAAATCGAATATCGACCTGTTTAATTTGAAACCGATTCGAAATATTATTTCGGATCGGTTTGGGTCGGTTTTCGGCCCAAAACCACTTTCTGCGCACCCCTACACAAAAGTAACGAAACTATTCCTTCCTCAAAAGGGCCCCACCATCACCGAATGAATTCCGAAACGAAAAAAATACACAAAAGTAACGAAACTATTCCTTGTGATAAACGAAAGGATGACACTATTCTATGCGGGGATATCTCGACCGCACGTAACAGCTGGACGGCGGATGGAGAGCGTCGTATAATTCTGCATGCGGACATTCTTGACTCTTCTGTCGGCTATAGTGAACCCTCTCCGCTAATTCACTGTAAATAAAATTTCCCAAATCGGTTGTGTTTTTCTTCTCAATGTTCTTTCTTTCTCCCTCCTTGGAGTTCTAGAGAGAGAGAGTTCTAGAGAGAGAGAGAGAGAGAGAGAGAGAGAGAGTTAGGGTTAGGGTTAGTGTTTGTGATGGCGGAGGAGAAGCCGGCGGTGGAGGTCGTGAAGGGCGTCAATGGCCTCGACAAGGTCGTCTTGAGAGAAGTCAGGGGGAGCTCGGCCGAGGTGCATCCGATTTTCTTTGCAATTTCACTTGTTCTCCGCCCCCCCCCCCCCCCCCCCCCCCCCCCCCCACAAAAAAAAATTGACATGGAAGCTGACGACTGTAGGAATGGACCTGGATCTGATCGATTTATTTGTTGTTGCTAGTTACGTTATGTTTAATTTTCCATTGTTCGATGAAGCTAAGATTTTCAGTTTGTTGTTATTTTTTGGTTATTTGTTCGATGATTAGTTCGTCGGAGCGAAATCTTAGCTGAAGAAATTTGATCGGTTTGGGATTAGAGAAAAAAATGCCTATTAAAGAGTGCAGGTGTGGGGAGGAATGTTGTTATTCTCGTAATTGTCGAAGTATAGGAACAGAAGATGTGATTTTAGTTAGAAACCCTTATCATATAAAATTAGGGTCTCTAATGCTCTGCTTTACTTCCTTTCCCATGGAAAAGGAATCGGAAGTGAATTCCTAGGAATACAAAACCTTCATCCAAAAGCCACCTTATTGTGTTGGTGATAAGAATAAAGAAGAGGTAGATTCTAAAATAGAACGATGGAGATGAACTTTAAAATCCTATTAAGAAAACTGAGAACATTGAATACTACTTCGAGCAAAGCTCAAAAAAAAAAGAACCCAATGAGTATCAGTGATGGACAAGGGATACCTCGAGTGATAGTCTTCGGTATTTAGGATAAATCAGTCATTGTGGTGAAGAGTCATCATGGTGAAGAGACATTATGGTGAAGGTGAAGAGACTGGCAAAAATGTTTATATAATTAGAGCATTATGGTTTAAATGTTTAGGAGCGACTTTGCACTGATTTGTGATCCTAGGGTACCTTTGCAAAGAAAGATTCGATAATGCAAACTGGAAGACCAGCTACTATGCCTACGGATTGGAGGGTTGTTCAATTACAGAACATGACCAGAAATGAACAGAGCTGAAATCTCTCTTTGGGATATCAGTCATATGGCCATAAATGAACATAGCTGAAATCTCTGTTCGGGATATAGGTCATACCGGCTGGTATTACATTTCGAAGGGCGAACAATACAATATGAACGACCGGTATGAAAAAATTGGGTTAGGACCTATATCAGCAGCATTCAGACCAAATCGGCTAATATTAGTGGCCAAAGTGATCAATATATTAGCCTAACTCAGTATCGGTATAGGTTAGATCATTCAGTTTTAAACACGATAAAAAAAAAGCTGGTTTCAAGTATGTATATTTCATTACTTTTTAGTCTGCTTAGAATATGTATGTGTGGATAAAGTCTAATTCATAATTACACTAAGGTCTAGTTATATTATTATTATAATATTTATATTAGTACTCTGAGAAATTGTCATACATCAATGCATGTCATATATTATGTGAATTGTTATCATATACTATCATGAGGTCATATCTCCAAATATGTCCTGTATATTGCCCAATATTTGTTTTGAGTATGGCGACCCCCCCTCCCCCCCCCCCCCCACCCCACCCTAACCCCCTCCACCCCCCCCCCTCCCGTATTGGTCCAAAATCCATAATAGGGATGACCGTTAAATGAGATACTAAAATGGATTGTGACAATATGTTGAATGATACAATAAGAATGTCACATTCCATTTTACTCTCCTCATTTCAGTATGGCGACCCCCTAACTGGTATGGGTCCAATATCCGATATCATGGACCTTGGCCGAAATGAGAATACTAAAACGAGATGTGACAATATGTTGAAAGATACAAAAAGAAATGAGTATGTTTGAAATTTTTTGGGTGCATTGCCATTTAAGAACAAGATGAAAGGAAATCATCTTTTGTGGTTTGAACATGAGCAACGTAGACAAATAATTGTTTTGGCTATGAGCAATAAGATACTAATTGAGGGGGTTCCTAGGAGTAGGTCTAAATGAACTTTGATGAAGTTATGCATGGGTTTTGTTAAATGTTAAAAAGGACATGAATTTTATCAGATGAAGATGACCCTTCTCAGAGCTGAATGCCATAAAATGTTTCAAAACTTCCAATAAGTGATCCCAAATTAGGTTAAAGGCTCTGTTTTTGTTCTCTGCAGATATACCTAAAGATATTTAAATATACAATGAAATAAGTTTGATGAATATAAATCTGAAGGACTTATGTAGAAGGGTGTCATTGTAATGTTTTGATTTTTTTTTTTTGACTCTTTTGTCCAATATGAAAAGAGAATTGAAAGGACATGGTGAAATGGGTACCTCTCATGCTCCCATGTTTTTTCTTCACATGGGAAAGATAAAAAAAATGCTTAAGGCAATAGGAAAGATAATTGACGCTGTTATGGTTTATGAAAAGGTTGATAATTAGAAGTAAACTAAATGGGAACGGAGAGGTCTTGCATGAACTCACGAACAACTCTTTGTTGTTAATCTCGTATGATACACTACGGTACACTACGGTACGCTATAAAAGGTTTCCAATATACATGTGTAATGAGATAAAAATGAATCATAAATTTTTTTTTTCTTTCTACGATATGCTTTGTAGCGTCCAATGCGTTAAGATATTGCTACATTACACCGGCATGATTATTTTTATTTTATTTTCGATGCTTGTACTTTTTCTACTTTCTTTGTCTATTAACTGAGCTTTCTTCTTCTTTACAAACTTAATGATAGTTGTCTAAATTTGTGTTACCGTAATTTTGGTTTTATTTGTCGACTTTATAATGATTCTCAGTTAGATTCTTAATTATACTCTTTATTGTCTCTTTCATTCTTTATATATGTTATATTATATTACTTTTCCAATCTATTTGTTGATGGGATAAGGTATCTTAGGATACAAGATAAGTAATCAAGCAAACTGATACATGGCACATATCACTATTTGACAACATAGTTACTAACTCTTTTGCCATTATAACATAGAAGTGAACCACAACAATTAAATAATCTTCATTAAAGGTGATATTTATGTACTGCCACATCCATCTCTTAACTCTTAACTCTAAACCTGTATAGCTTCAGAGAACAGTAGTAGCGATGGGTGTATGAACAGGTTGTTGGTGCAGGAGTCAGAGTAGAGAGTAGAAGTTCCTATCATTCCACAATTAGCTTTTTATCATGGTTGAGGAGTTTCTGGTGAAGTAGTCTAAAGTGAGGTCTTTGATGTTGGCCATCAACTCACTGATGAGGAGATATGAATGTGCATTTAATTTCGTTATAAAACTGCAAGACTGCAAATTCCAGAGCTTGTGACCCTACCAATTGGATTGAAAATAGTGGAAGGTCAGATGTAATACATACTAATTCAAATTAGATCAATGGTTGCAATGGTACTAGTTTAAGCACTCAAAATGAATTTGTTCAACCTTATATCCAAGGTGGGGGTACATCTCCATCTGCTTTATAGACATAGATATGGTGATAGTTTTCACAATGAGACTTGTATGGTTCTGAACCTTGATATTAGGATCGCAATATTCAAGATTTTGAAAAGCGCGCCTCAGGCGCCAGGTGGTGCCTCAAAGCAGCCCAAGGTGCAGCGCACTACTTCAGGCGCGCCCAAAACCCACGAGGCGTGCACCTCTCCCAAGGCGCAAGGCCTACGAGGTGTGCTTCTGATCGAATTGGAGCCCAAGTGCTGTAAGTGGATATCCAGTCGGGTTTTGGACCCGACCCGACAAAAAATTTAAAGAGAAAAATGAATCCCTGACTCTGAACCGATCGATTCTATTCCTCTCAGCCTCCTGTCTGCTCGCGACCACCTAGGACTTGCCGACGATCCGACGCCATATATATATATATATATATATATATATATATATATATTGCTGTTTTGTTGCTGCTTTTGATTTTTTAGCTGGACTTTTGTTGCTTCTTTTGATTTATTTTTGGCTGTTTGGTTGAGGCATAAACCTGAATGTGCTAAACCTGAAATCATCACTCTTTTTGTCTGGAGTTGCTGTTTTGTTGATGTAGCAGAATGTGATAAACCTGGACACACAATGTATCAATAAAAAGAAGCATGAGTGACATCCTTTCTCACAAAATTAACAGAAAAAACTAAAAAGAGGCTTCATTGAATGAGAAATATGTTTACCAATTTGGACCAGGTTTATTGTCTGAAATTGATTGGGCTTTAGAGTTATCGCAAATTGTGTTGTTGTAGAGGTGAGGTGTGACAAAATACTTGATGAAAAACATGTAAATTTTTATATTTTGATCTGTATTCCTATTTTATATTATTTTCTTTTGAATTATGACAACTTTTCGGACTTGGTAGTTAACTTTTTGACTTCATATAGTTGCATTGTAATACTTTGATGATATCATAAGTTTATTTGAATGTATATATAACTATATTATTTGTACAATTCTGTGACAATGTGCGCCTTGAAGGCAACTATAGAGGGGGGTGAATATAGTTCGTGTCAATAATTACCAACTAAAGATATGTGTAACACTAGATTAGCTTAATACTGTGCAAGCAATAAATAAAGTGTGCGGAATATGAAAACTTACAAGTAAGTAAATCAATAAGAGCAATCAGATGACACCGAGATTTTATACTGGTCTCCCTCTGAAAGGACTATTCAAGTTCTGAGAACTCTTGCTCGGTGTTGAATCCACTATCTCGTAAAATGCAAGCTTTGATCCGAATACTTGCAACTTCTTTACAACATGTGCTTTGATCCGAAGAGCACGCCGACTTCACACTTCTTTATAGAAAACATGACCTTGAAATTTTCCAAGCTTTTGTACAACTCGAACAACTTCTAACCGACTCGAACTTGGCACGCAGAGGGTTGGAAGCTGTTTCTTTGCAATGGTAAAAATTTTAGCTCTAAAGGAAAAATAAGAAAGTAGAGAGAATATTAAGAATGAATTGAGTTGATGAAAATGGAGAGGAGAGGTGGTCTATTTATAGGTTGATGGAGGGACCGAGTTCGGCCAGAGTTCCGTTCCCAGTGTTCATCAATTCGAATGTTGAGCTCCTGGTCTGGTGGAAGACCAAGTTTATAGGAAGACCAAATCAGGCTGACCGAGTTCGGTCCTTAGACCGAGTTCGGTCCTTAGACCGAGTTCGGTTGGCCTATTTTCAAAATGTTGGGCTAATTGGTTTTTGGGTTTTTGGATTTTTGGGCTATTTGGATTTGGTTTAGGTGTAGGGTTTAGGTCTGACTTGAGTATTGGGTTTGATCTGGGTTTAGGTAGGTTGTTTTTGAGTGGACTTCAGTACTCTAGTTGCCAGGTGCGACTACGACTTACATAGGCCCTAGACTCAAATAAAATGTAAAATACAGAAAAAAAAATATAAAGAGATCAGTAGGGTGCAGGCTTCTTGAATCATGACTTTTTCTTCTGACGACAGTCGTCCAAAGATGAATATATTTGGAAATCTGAATAACTTTCGAGGACTTTGCCCCCAAACCCCTACGAGTGGCGATGTCCCATCGACCCCTGTCCGCTGATCGGACAGCAGAACCGCCGAGTGGGAGGCCCCGGAGATGTCGTTGGGCGATTCATAGAAATCTCCTGCTATAACGCTGTCTTTGGCCCGTCATGAATTCTTTATAGCAAAAGTCCATGTTCGATCTTGCTTACTGCTTGCCTGCAAAACATGTTAGACGAACACAACAATATGCATAGTAGCAGGTATGCACATTAGGACAATGCGAACAATATAGTAATTTCATGACTATTAATGATATTATAATGTTAAACTTAATTGATTAGCCATATTAAAAAAAATGATATAATCATTGGGCTAACACGCCTCACTTCGTTGAAGCCTGCCAACTGTCCCTCAACGTGCGCCTCACTCCTAGGCTCCAAAGGACCCTTGCGTCTCAAGTGTGCCTCGTGTTTTTTAAAACCTTGACACTATTAAATGATGTTGTTATCACTACGTATATATATTGTGTATCAGCACCCATGCCAAATGTTATAAGACCAATCATGAGTTAATATCTGTTTTCTCCAATTGGCAGTTAATTTGTTGCATATCCGAAAGTAGTGTGAGTTATGTTATATCTTTATATTACTATGTCACTGTAAGGGGTGTTTGGATAGCCACAACTGGACAGGAAGAGGGAAAGTGGAGGGCATTTTTTCCCATTTTCGGCATTTGGTTTTAAGGAGATGGAGACAGAGGGGTTCATGTTGCCCCCTTGTCCCCTCCCAATCCCATTTATCACAATTCCACATCTCTTCTTTTTGGAGGACGTGGGATGAAAGTTGAGTTTTTTTTAATTTTCATAATAATTACTTAACTAAGTGATAATATTTATTAATGTCTAATTAGTGTTATGTTAACAACTTAATAATTAATAAGTTTAATAAAACTTAAGCAATGAATAACACTAATCAAGATAGTTAAATTAATATTCGTTATAAACAATAAATTTTATTAACTAATTTAAATTACTAAGTAATATTAATAAATAAGAAACACAGATGATTAATATTATGTAATTAGTAAAATTAATTAATATTTAAGTAATATATTATTCTTAAATATAGTTAAGATATTTAATTAATGTCAAGTAACTTATAAATTATAGTGCTAGCTAATATTAACCAATTAAGATAATTAGTCATTAAAGTATCAATAATGCATAATTATTAAAATTATATAATAACTAGTATTAGTAATTTAATAGTAGAGTTATTTACATTGACACCCCCTATGTTTTGTGTTTATTAAGCGGACCTCCCATAGTTTAAAAATAAATACACTGACACCCCTGCCCCTTTTGTTTTAAGTAGGGGTGGTCAGTGCAAAATCCTTTACACAAATTACAAAACTTAGGGGTGGTCCATGTATTTAACACAAAACACAGGGGGTGTCACTGTATTTATTTTTAAACTAGGGGAGGTCCGCGTAATAAACACAAAACATAGGGGGTGTGAGTGTAAATAACCCTTAATAGTATTACTTCGTTCTATTATGTATTAGTTCTAAATTAATAATAATAATAATAATTGATTACCAATTTAGCTAAATATTTAATTTGTTACATTAGTTCTATAATGTATTTTTGTATCTCCTTTGTTCTCCCACCTCCTTCCAACACATCTCGAAAGATGAGGGAGACAAGAAAGTGCAGGAAAGTCCATGCTTATGCATGACATGGATGTGCACCATTTCACCTCCCTTTCACTTCCCTCTATCCAGACAGACCCTAAGGAAGTAGGGGCCGTCATCCATGATCCATTTAATTCTATGGCGTAATCACAAACGTGAATGGCACTCTTATTGCTAACCTCATCACCGTACCATCATTTGGAATCTTTCTCCTTGGTTGCATGAGGTTAAACTACATAACCCAAAAATGTATCCACAAGCTTGTGGACTAGGCTTCAACATCACTTTCTTAAAACATCGGTACCAAGTTCCATAGAAGGTTGACCTGAAGTTGATAGACGGTCCTATAATGTTGGTCAATTCTTCTGTGGAGATTTTTCATCATGGATTCATGCTGCCAAGAGATCTAGGTCCAAAAGCTGACAGTATGAAAAAGTATGCTTATAGCTCCAAAAGAAAAGAACAATTATGAAATTAGTTGTTTGTAATATCATTCAGTCTACTGGCATATTGTTTCTGGTTAATCTCTTTTCTTATGCAACTTCTTCTCTTTATGTTTAAGTTTTCCAGCATCTCTATCTGCACACTAAAAGCTTATAAAAGAAAATGGGGAAATAGGTTCAACCTTTCCTTTTCTAATGTATATTGCAGTTACAAGCTTTTTCAGAAAAGTTGGTTATATCCACTTGATTGCCTGCAGGTGTATTTGTATGGAGGACATGTAACTTCTTGGAAAAATGATCATGGTGAGGAGTTGCTCTTTGTCAGCAGTAAGGTACAAAATCATTTCGGTACTTGATCAATGTTCAAAGCTTTTAATGTATACCAAGTTTGAAACTTCCAATCCTTCCCGTACATTTGGCACAAATCAATTAGCACAGTATTGAGTTTGATATTACTACAAAATGCTGACTTGAATACTTCTGTTAATATCAATTTCTTTTACTCGCACCGATTAATCATTTCACTCGGCCCAGCAATCGCGATTACGAGGCCGCTTGGGTTTTCGATTAACCAGACACTCAATTAATTGGAATAAGTGGCTGATTGCTCGACCGATTAATCACCTATTATTGTTTTTTAGAACACTGGTTAATATCTAATTTAGTTTTATATGGTGGATGTAGTCTTGGATTTCTATGGACATGTTTATGATCTTTGTTTGAGTTATGAAACATGGGTATGAATTCGAGTTCAAGTTTTTCTCAAGAACTTCCTCGTGCTAAGCTAGATTCTCAAGATATTGCTTTAAAATATAAATTTAGCAATGAGAGAGATATTTGAGCGGTTATGTGGTGGTTGGTCAACGCGCGTAATTTCTACATGTGAATATCTATAAGGTTCCATTATGACGGAAAACACACTAGAAACTATAGCATTCCCTGACGTACTAAATCATGAGATGTCGGGGGAGGGGGTGGGGGAGGGGTGGGGGTGGGGGGTTTGTTGCGGGTGGGTTCTATGATAGTAGTTTGTGTACTTTTGCTTTTGGACTAGTCCTAAATATTCTCAATCTTCTCTTCTCTCCCTTGCCCCTGCACTTCCTCTGTGTCCATGTTTCTCTCCATCCAAGGTGGGTTCACAGCTTGCTCTATCGAGTCGTAAGTTCCTTGTTTGATTTGTTTCATGTATTTGTCTCGAAGTATGCGTCTTCAACATTCTTATTTTCTGCCCAAGTTGGCCATTAATTTAGTTGGATCATTTGATATATCTTTCAAGCTTCTCTAGATTCCTCATTGTATATTATGATGTGTCTTCCCTCCCCCCCCCCCCCCCCCCCCCCCCCCCCCCTTCCCTTCTGCAGCAACTTGCTGATGTTAGCTCTATGTTATTGCACTACAAAGAATTTATTCTTTCAATTGTGCTACTATTGGATACTGCAATAGGAGATCACTGTTAGAAAGGGCAAGGAAGGACGATTTGGTGTTGGATTTTAGTGAAAGGAAAGGGGTATTGGTGGACTAAGGACCTGAGGTCTGAAGATAGTATAATGCTGTATTTTGATTCTTCAATGTTTGCATGAATAGACAATAGCGAATAGAAAATGTAAACTCCCTTCCATTCAAGACAACTAATTTCATAATTGTTCTGCAACTATTTGGATGAGTAGGAACTTGTGAATGGAAAAATATGGATTTTGGCCAAGTGATGTTTGTTACATATGGGGAGGAAACTTTTGTTCATAAATAACCCATAAAAATACTAAATCCTAGAAGGTGACCCTATCAACAACATACGAAGAAGACACTCAAAATAATAAATAGATAAAAAAAAGTCATACAAATGATCAGATGATTTCAAGGATGTGGTGCCATGGACCAAAAGGAGAAAGATATGGGTTTAAAGATGAATAATGTTGTTGAATAATATTAATATTAAGCCTCAACCATCACCAACATTCTCGAGTTTTGGTGGAAGTGGCAAAGAATTTAACATGGTATTGCAGTAACCCATGTTTGAATCTTCTCTGGGTACGTTTTAAGCAGATTAAAAATATATGCCGCTGTGTGAATCCGCACTCCGCCTACAAAATCGGCCCATGACCTGTAGGTTCATGTTGAATAATATTAGTCTTAATCCTCAACCCTCACCAAACCTCAAGGATTTTAACAAATGTGTTGAGCATAAAATTATGGGCTAGGGTCTTCGTCAACTTGACACTTCAAATTTGGTTTATCCGTAGTCTATACATGTTCAATACTAGACACATGTTTCATGGAAACAAAGTCCTCAAAGCTACTGTGAAGTCACCTTTCCATTATAATGTTGATGATTTATGTAAAAAGATATCAACCAAGCCTTCTTCTTGAGAATGGGGTCGGCGATGGAGCATAGGCAAGCTCCATCAAGGATTTGACATAGTTTTTATGCCGGCTTTTGACATGACGCCTGAATTCAACCCTCTAGGTGCCAAATTCATAGCCAAGACAACTATGTAGGTAGACCTTCATGTTGGACATGTAGTCTAAGCTCATCAAACCAAGGAGCATCCTCCAAGTTCTCCACGATTATAAGAGAGTCTAGACAAAGAGGTAACAAATACAATTTGTAATAGGAATTTTATTTATCTCCATGACACATTAAGTCAAAATGTGAAAACGAACGGCGATCCCGTCCCGCGTCAAGATTTGTGGTTGAATCATGGACTGGAGTTCTTGTAATTGGCCAAGAAATATAGCTTGGGATACAACAAGAACAACACCATGCCAAATGGAAGAAGAGGATTCAAACAGCCGACCCCAGAAATTTGGAATAAAGTCTTTGTAAAAGACAGATATGTTGGTAGACCTTCCTGTTGGGCATGCAGTCTAAGCTCATCCAACCAAGGAGCACCCTCCAAGATCTCCATGATTATGAAAGAGTCTAGACAAAGAGGTAACATAATACAATTTGCAATAGGAAATTTCATTAATCTTTATGATACATTAAGCCAAAAAGTGAAAATGAATAACAATCCTGTCTTGTGTGTCGAATTCTTCTGTAACTTGCCCAAGAAACACAACTTGGTATACAACAAGAACACAACAAGAAGCTGAATGGAAGAAGAGGATCCAAACAGCTGACCCTAGAAATTTGGGATAAAGACATTGTTGTTGTAGTAGTAGCTTGGGATGTGCAAAGAAATTTACTGAGGAAGACTGAATAGGCTTTAATTTTGCTTGTTATACCTCCGGCTCTTTTAAGGTGTTGCTTCTATTCCTTAGTTTTGAATTATACTATCATTTGGAGTTAACTATAATCTTATTCTCTTCTCTTTTACTAAAGTTAATATACTTGATTCAGTTTTTGCACTAAGTTTGGATCAAACAGCATATGATTTCTTAGAAAAAGCATACAATTTCTATTGGTTATACACAGTAAAATGGAGTCTGCTTTCTGCATGATTTTTAACTTCATCAAATCCTTGCAAAACTAATGATGAACCTAAATTTAACTCTCATTATCTATTGTTATGGCAACAATGCTTTTGAGCTTTTGATTCGGATGAGGAAAGCATTTTTCCTCTCCATACTGGAATTGTGTATGCTGTATGGCATGCGGCTCCTATCATCCTATGTATTCTAATTAGTTCCCGGCTTCATATGAATCTTGTCACGTCAGAGGGAAATAATATTAATATTATTTCTTGTCTAGTATGATAGTTTCCAACAGATGGAGTTCTTTTCCATCTATTTGATGCCTGTTGGCATTATTTGCCATCATGAATCTTCAAAATGACTTTTGGCTTCTGTTGCTGAAAAGTGACAGTTACATGCTCATTGTTTTCTTTGCTCTCAGGCTATTTTTAAGCCTCCAAAAGCTATACGCGGGGGCATTCCCATATGTTTTCCTCAAGTATGACTTCTTTCTGACATATTCTTCAACTAATTGTGCTTTAATATACTTAGTAACTTAAGCTGTCTCACCTGCCTGTTTGGCCACACAGTTTGGGAGTCATGGAACACTTGAACAGCATGGGTTTGCAAGGAACAAGTTATGGAGTATTGACACTGACCCACCCCCTTTTCCAGTAAATAGCTCCGGCAAAGCTTTTGTTGATTTAATCCTCAAGCCATCTGAAGAAGATGCTAAGCTCTGGCCCCACAGGTCCTACAAATAGACTTGTAAACTTGTTTGGTTTTTAGCATTGTCAGCATGCCGTAGAGATTTTTTGCTTGCTTACCTCCTGTTAGGTTTACACTTGCATGATGGAGATTTAATCTTCACTAAACTTCTAACATCTCTAATGTATGTCTCTCAGTTATGAGTTCCGTCTAAGGGTTACTCTGGGACCTGGAGGCGATCTCATGTTGACATCACGCATAAGAAATACAAATAATGATGGAAAGGCGTTTTCTTTTACATTTGCTTACCACACATACTTCTCTGTCTCTGATATCAGGTTTGTCCTACTTCCTGTGAACTTACCAAAAATGTATTATTGGCAGTTGTTATTTTCAGATGAGGATTTCTTATAATGATATGCACTTGCATTCCCCTGATAATTCAATCAATTTGCAATTTAGAGTTTATTAGTGAAGTTTGAATACTTCGGGTAAAATATGTTTTAAAAGGGGGGGGGGGGGGGGGGGGTGTTGGGGTGTTCAACCTTATCCATAACAACTGCACTGACCACTCTGATCATTTAGAACTGCCATTTCCCTTTATTAAATTGTTTTTACGGTAAAACGTTACCAAAGGTAAAAAGAAATTACGGAAGGAATACACGTTGAAGGACAAAAGATATTTAGGAGTGATGGAAAAAAATAAATGCTTATAAATTACAGGTTGTATGGTGTAGACAGTTTCAGAGCTTTTAAATTTTGTACATAATGGTGTACCTATTGGAATTGGGTACGGCTCACTAGACTCCCTATACGACCTAATAAGATCTTCTGATGATGAGACCTAACAGTCAAGGTTCACGCATGGTTTAGTGCTAGAACTAGATTGCAGAAGTAACTTAACATGCTCAAGTGATGGTGACCCTAAGGGTACAAAACAACAAGTACATGCTTGTCCTTGGGGCCTCTTAACTAAGTCATTCTTAGGGTTATGGTTGGAAAATATGTCTTCTACATTGGAAAAAAAATGTCTTCTTAGGGTGTCTTAACTAGATTGCTGAAGTAACTTAACATGCTCAAGTGATGGTGACCCTACGGATACAAAATCAACAAGTATGTGCTTGTTCTTAGGGTGTCCTAACTAAGTCATCCTGAGGGTTATGGTTTTAAATTTTGTACCTAAATGGTGGACCTATTGGAATTGGGTAGAGCTCAGTAGACTCACTATATATGACCTAGTAAGTTCTAATGATGAGAAGTAACAATTGAGTTTCATGCATGGTTTAGTCCTAAAACTAGATAGGTACGAAATAAACAAGTACATGCTTGTCCTTGGGGTGTCTTAACTAAGTTATTCTTAGTGTTATGGTGAAAATATGTCTCGTACATTGGCACACATTTCATCAATAAACTCCTCAAATGTCGATTCTAATTATGGAATTTAAGCATTAAACCTAGCATCTTGTTCAACAAATTTGACATCTAGTATGCTACTAAATTTTTTTAGTCGAATTATCAAAGTCCATATTCATCCTTAGGGTCTTTACCTATGTATAAAAGTTAACCTAGCCTACGACGCTGAGGAAACCTACAATATTAACTTTTAGGATAAATTGGACGTGAAAACTTTGATGATTTTGTGAACAATTGCTTATTATAATTTTTTACAAAGAATTTTAACAGAACTGCAAAAACAATCACAATTGAATTGCAATAAATCATATTGCTGAATAAGATGTGGAACAAAACTGCGAAGATAATGGTGAAACTATGCCTTGGAACTTTCAATGAAAATCTCCAAGTAACGGCCACAATTTATGGAGAGGAGAAAGAAGGGTAGAGAAAACAAAATCGGGTATGCGTCTTTTCTATCTTTCCTCTACACATTCTTTTGTAACAATACCGCATTCTTGAGGGAGCCTTAAAAAACTCTTGAGATTGGGGTGTTCCTATGCCACGAGGCTCCCGTTTACACATGGTCTGAGGGAGGGTCAAGATGTACGCAACCTTATATATATATATATATATATATAGAGAGAGAGAGAGAGAGAGAGAGAGAGAGAGAGAGAGAGAGAGAGGGGTTGTTTCCATAACTCGAACCCGCATCCTCCAGGATGCAAACAAGAAACCTTACCGTCATGCCAAGAGTTAACAAACAGCTCTTGAGATCGATAAACACTAATTTGATTTTGTAACCCTCAAGTATCCAAAATATTCACTCTTTATTTCCTTTTCCTTCTATTCTCCTTCACCATTTTGGAGCCACTAGTTTACCATACATCAAATTGGTTCTTTACGCACATCCTATTCCTATTTCTGATATAGATCTTTATTAGCCACCTCCACTAGTGGAAGAATTTTATGAAGATTGATCTATGGAGTAGTTCACTGTTGGGCAGCAGGAGCAGACTCCTGGGAGGTTATCAAGAGATATAATAGATTATTTGGATGTGTGCAGCATGCACTATTTAGGAGAATTTTTGGCTAGCAATGATGGATGTTTAGGGAAGAGGACATCATGAAGCTTTTATGGATGATTCTTGCTATATAATTCTCTTTTGCAGCAGCTTTGCTTAGATGGATGAGTCCCGACTCTCCATAGTTTATAAAGCAACAACATTGCGTATGATAAGAACTTCATGATTTCTGTATCTAGGAGGCTTATTTTGAGGAGTTAGAAAGTAGATTTGAAGGCGTCATCCTTTGGTGAGATGGTGAATCTTGGTGGTGATTGCACTTCGGGGGATGCAGATGAGGACTTGGAAAACTCCCTATCCCAAATAGAAAAAGGGGGTGGGAGTTTGGGTTGGTGTAAGACAGCATATTATTGACCCCTCTAAGACCATGCATTAGTAGGAGCTTCACAAGAATCACCACACAGATGCACTTTGAAAACCTGAATTACTTGGAACGGGGAAAAATGCCTCTTCTTGTTTTGACCTTGTTTCCAAATCTCATTGGATTTATATAGCAATAAGAGGCTGTAGAAGAAGATGAAAGGCATCTAGATTTATGTGGTCATTAACGCAACTGTGATGGCTAAGCATGTATACCATTTAAGGTCTGACAAGTAATCATGTTTCATCTATTTTATATATCCTAGTTTCGCAAGTTTGGGATGACTTTGAATGGAAACGTCTACTGATAGTGCCCTTCCAAGAATAGCTTTGGCTGGTATGCCACAACATTTATGGCGGGGGTAAAGTGGAAGGCTAGAAGCATGTCCCAGTGGAGTACAAAAGTTCTAGATTTCAAGACAACTTATCAGAAAGTTTCTCCGATGGACGACAAGAAAAGAATGGGAGTGTTGGTTCTCTAGCTCTGTGAATCAACTTAATTCAAAGAGAGGTCACTTGAGCTAAGCATGTATACCATTTAAGGTCTGACAAGTAATCATGTTTCATCTATTTTGTACATCCTAGTTTCGCAAGTTTGGGATGACTTCTGAATGAAAACGTCTACTGATAGTGCCCTTCCAAGAATGGTTTTGGCTGGTATGCCACAACATTTATGACGGGGGTAAATTGGAAGGCTAGAAGCATGTCCAAGTGGAGTACAAAACAAAAGTTCTAGATTTCAAGACAACTTATCAGAAAGTTTCTCTGATGGACGAGAAGAAAAGAATGGGAGTGTTGGTTCTCTAGCTCTGTGAATCAACTTAATTCAAAGAGAGGTCACTTGAGCTGAGGCTGTTATGCTGTGATGTACTGGATGGTTTTACATATACTCAACACTCCCTTGGTTCACTTCTTATTAAACAACTTTTTGTGATCTCTAATTGACATTTGATGACATGCAGCTAATGTCTAATGGGTCTTAGAGGACAGTACAAGCGATACTTAATATTTTCAGAACTGGTTAAGAGAATTGTTTGATTTACTGGTGAGCTCTTCGCAAGAATCAAATTCAATGATGGCGATTGATGAACACTTGATAGTTCACCACGACACTACGGGATGAGTGAAAAAAAGAAGACTCGGAACCTCAAGGTGTTGGGTGGGCCGGTTTGGGCCGGCCCAGGCCCAGGTCAAACTGGGTTTGACCGGGCCCGGTCTGGGCCGGGCTCAGACCGTCAGCGGAATTGGGCTGGGCCGGGCTAACCCGGAGGGGGAATGGCTGGACCCAGCCCGGACCCAAGGCCCGGTTTGGTCGGGCCGGTTCAGCGGTGGACCGGTCGACCCGGTTTGAGTTAAGAAAACCCAAAAAAAATGATTTGCTTTCTAAAAAATATAAATAAAAATTGAATGACCAAAAATAAATTGAATAACCAAGTAAAATAATACATAAAATGCGATTAATGACTAATACATAAACTGCGATTAATGACTAATACAACATTACAAAGACTCATACAAGATTACTAGTACATAAACTGCGATTATTGACTGATACAAGATTTCTAGTAAATAAACTGCGATTAATGACTAATACAGATTTCTAGATGTTGATACATGATTCTAAATGTCGGCGTAGCTTCCCTATACCATGGCTATGGTTCTATTTTATTCATTTCCTACAATGCAAACATTCAACAAGAACTTTAGTGGTGTATCTTCTTTCTGTACCGCCACTTGCACGACGCTCATCGTAAATTCCGCTAAAATGATACCAAATTTTAGAATCATCTAGCGGTGTCGGTTGAGGTTGTGGTGCCGGTTGCGGTGCATGTTGCGGTTGCTGATCTTGCAGTTGCTGCGGTAGTTGATTATTATCTACGATATAAATCGTCTCTTCAAGAGAGAAATTGTGGTATGATTAAGTTTGAAGATTTATGGCCTATTTATAGATTTTTTGGGTGCAAAATGACATATTTTATCCCCAAAAAGAGTTGTTATAAGGATATTTTTGGTCATTTCCAGCATAATGACTAAAATACCCTTCCAACGGTCTAAAAACAGCAAGTAAAATGGGGGTAAAATGGTCATTTGGCATCCCAACGTTCAAAAACAAAAAAATTAAAAAAATCGGCCGAACCGGGCGGGCTAGAGGGGTTTGACCGGCCCGGACCCACGTTCAAACCGGGCCGGTCCTGGCTTATGGGTCGGGAAGATAGACCCAGCCCGGCCGTATAGGGGGGCGGTTCAGGGCCGGTCCAGGTCGTTGACCGGGCTCGTGCCGGCCCGGACCGGGTTTGACCGGGCTCGAGCCGGGGATCGGGCCGCTCGGCCCACACAACACCTTGATCGGGACCTCATTAAAGATTTCGTAAGAGCTAGCAGTCTTTTGCCCCAATTCATGAGGAGCATGATTGTTTAGAAGGCAAATAGTGAACTCTTGAATTAATAGTCTTAACTGATTATAGTGGCTGTGCTCTTTAATGGTAGAGTGAATGGAAACAATGCATGCTCTTATGTTTCATGTCCGTACTCCCAGAAAGTTTTGGTCGGATGCTGTCCTTACAGCTTGCTTTTTGAGCAATTGCATGCCATATACTATTTTTAATGGCAATATTCCTTTCTCTCGGTTATATCCCAATCATATGCCATTTCATGTACCTCTCAATTTTTTTGGATGTTTATGTTACGTTCGAGATACTCGACCTATCCTTTCTAAATTGCACCCGAAGGCACTCAAGTGTATTTTTTTGGGTATAAGGATCCAGAAAGGGTATTGTTGTTTTCTCCAACTTTAATTATATTATGTCTCAGGATGTTACCTTTGTTGAGACTGAGTTTCCTCCACTCTTTCTAACTAATAATTATGTTCTCAAAGCTCAGATGAGAATTTTTCTACTGTATCCAGTTCAAACACAGCAGCCTCCCGTAAGGGTGTCCTCTCCTACCGAGTCAGTATTTCTGTCCGACGGTCCGCAACCATCAACTCAGTCTGAACTGGCATCACCAAACATGCCCATTACTGTAGAACCGGTGTCGTCATCAGAATTCTCCTCCGGCTTCACTGATTCACCATTGCCTGATATACCAGCTCGCCCTCGTCGTGCATGCTGCGGCAATCCTTTGTATGTTGACAACTACAAAGGGCTCGCGAGTCGTACTCACTCCTTGGTGTCTACTATTGATGGATTCGTATCCCTAATTCTGTAAAGAAGGGACTCAAATATCTTGGTTGATGCGCTGCTATGGAAGAGAGAATACGAGCACTTTGGGAGAACAATACATAGGACTTGATGGATTTGCCTACTGGTAAGAAGGCGATATGTTGTAAATGGGTGTTTACAATCAAGGTAAAATCAGATGGCACCCTTGATCGTCTGAAAGCTCGTTTTGTGGCAAAAGGGCACTCTCAGGCTTACGGTAGAAATTATTTTGAGACCTTCTCCCCAGTTGCCAAGATAACCTCTATGCGCATGCTCTTATCTTAGTCGTCCGCTATGATTGGTTACTACTTCAGTTGGATGTGAAAAATGCATCTATGGGGACCTTGAAGAGGAAGTGTATGTGGTGCAACCGCCTAGGTTCGTTGCTAGGGAGGGTAAAGTATGTCATCTACGAAAGGTCCTTTACGGTCTCAAACAATCACCTCGTGTTTGGTTTGGTCGATTTACACATGTCGTTACCCAGTTTGGCATATGCTAATTAAAGAAGGATTATTCGGTATTTTACCGGCATACATCAGCCGGACGGATACTACTTGGTGTTTATGTTGATGACATTGTGATACGAGAGATGATAGTAAGGGTATTGTAGGGCTGAAATAGTTTTTGGGTGAGCAGTTCTAGACCAAAGATATGGACGCATTAAAGTACTTCTTGGGCATTGAAGTCGCAAGGAAAAAACAGGACATTGTAATGTCTCAACGGAAATATGTGTTTACATCTTAACTGAAGTAGGAATGATGCAAATTAAGTTCCAGGGGTAAAGTTACTCCCCGATGAGGGGATACTGATAACAAATCCTGATTAGTATTGTCGGATGGTTGAAAAACAAAACTACTTCAGGACTCGCCTAGACATTTCCTTTGGTGTAAGTTTTGCAAGTAGATTTATGGCTTCTCCATGAGTTTCGCATTGGCATACAATTCTCAGAATCCTGTGCTATCTAGCCCAGAATTCGAAAAATAAAATTCGAATGGAGAATTAGGAACATACTCATCTTGAGTGCTTTACAAATGCTGACTGGGATGCGAGACTTACAGATAGATGTCTATATCTGGCTATTCAGTATTTGGCGGGAACTTAGTGTCGTAGAAGAGCAAGAAGCAGAGTGTGGTCTCACGATCGAGTTTGGAGGCGGAATATCGGGTATGGCACCAACATCTTCTAAAGGAGCTAGAAGTAGGATCTGAAATAACAGATATGTGGTGTGATAATCAGTCGTTTATCCATATTGCTATTAATCCCCTATTCCATGAAAGGACAAAACACATTGAGATCGACATTCACTTCGTCCGTAATGAATATCAAAAGGGGGTGATAACATTTTACCACGTGAGAACCGGTCAGATAGCGGATATCTTTACGAAGTTTCTTTTAACCATGTTCAATTTTTGTAAGAAGCTGCACATGATTGATATCTATGCTTCAGTTTGAGGGACGATGTTAAAGATATTAAGTACCATTATGCAATATTCCAATTAGTATGGACCTATATATATGTGTGTGTGCATGTGTGTGAGTTCAAACTCTCTTTTTGGTTGAGAGGTTCATTGTATTTCTACAACAAACATTGGCCTTGGTGGTCATGACCTAGACAATCGTAGTATTGACGGTCAGTCCAAGTAGAGCTTGTTGGTTTTGTGTAAAAAAATATTACAACTTTCTTTAACAAAAAATTTGGTTATTGCTTTTGACCAAAAAAAATTTCTATTACAATATTTTGTAATTACGAGAGAATTTTTAAACACAAGAAGATGAGATCTAAAGAGTGTAGCGGTGAAAAGCTCGATCAACGTTCGACCGCTTTGCTCCGTTGCCTATCCGATGTGAAGACGGAGAATTTGCTAAGTGCTCCAGTACTCTCAAACACCGTTGGGGATAGAGTGTTGTAGCAAAAAGTGCTCTGGTATAATGCCTTGGCTGTACAAAAACCGAGGCTATTTATAGTCGATCATCAAAAAAAACGACTGTTTGTTGATTTTCATGCACAAATAAGCAATTCTGCACTGTTATTATTATTTGTGCAGGATGCACTGGTGCTGAAATGCGAACTTCAATGACCCTTTGTCTTATGCGGATAACTAATGCAAACGTCCAATTTGAAACACCGTCAGTAGGATACATGCCTGACAGTTACACAAATCGAACTAACTCACCATGATTACGACGATGTAATCATGGCCGTCTCTTTGAATTATGTAACGAATTTCATTAAAAGTCGCGTGTCTCCTCGGGATTCGTAACGACAATCATTACCGTCTTTATTGGAGATTGAGAAGGAAAGTTTTTGCATGGGAGCGTCCCGAGCGAAAACTTGGATTTGCACGTGGGGGCCTCCCATGCGAAAATTTTATTTCAGTACAAGGGTTTCCTGCATATAAACTGGAATTTTCGCGTGGAACCACACGAAAATTGTTTAGGCATTTGTGTGTAGGAGTAGCTTTCTTTGGCATTTTTCTATGCTTCTACAAGACCCCCTTCAAAGTTTTTGATCATCTGCATATATTCGAAATACTACTTTGAAGTAGAAGCAAGGAAAACGAAGTGTTGTGCATTTTAGACGACGCTGAAATTGGCCAAGTTGTAGCAACTGTGAAGGCACAAAATTTTGATAACGCTGAAATTTGTGGTGGAGCAGAAATGTTTAGGCGCGAGAATCTTGTTTTATGTTCCAAATCTTCCTCGCTGTCACCGCAAATCTCACACCATTAGCTATCAACAACATTAATTGCTGAAATCTCCTTGTTTTTCGAAATGTCAGTTCTCTATATACAGACGAAAGAGGAGAGAGAATCTCGTTTTCCGCGCACAATGTACTCGAAAACTCCTTTAAAAACGCTCTTTTTTGTTCTTCCCAAGCTTTCTTCTTTACTGGTGGTGCCGAAGAATTTCTCATTATCAAAGAGGTTTGGGAGGTCTGCTGGAAAGGTGTCCGTGATTCCTCTTGTAGCAGTACGTACACGGCCGACTGCCCCTGTCGACGCCCCCCCCCCCCCCCCCCCCCCCCC
The DNA here is from genome assembly GCA_029216955.1 of Iris pallida. NCBI lineage: Eukaryota > Viridiplantae > Streptophyta > Magnoliopsida > Asparagales > Iridaceae > Iris > Iris pallida. Next base: position 3,007,673 of record JANAVB010000197.1, on the reverse strand, counting down.
CAACAACAATGGCTGGTAGGCGTTTGTCGTCGACGTTCTGTGTTATTTTGATTTTTTTCCTTTTCTCCTTGATGTAATTCTTGTAACTTTGTAACATCAATAATAGAAAGAAAAAGACAGCCACACACGAAATGACAAAACCATAAGTCACAATGTTGTTAATCTTTGTGGAAAAGACACTTACACGCAAGGGCAGTCTGTCTCAATACTATAGTTTTTTGCGTGGTCTGTTTCACGTTAGGATATATTGTCTGAACTCTATAACAAAGTCGCTTAAAATTTGATTTGAGCAAGGACACTTGTTTCTTAGTAGTTTTGAAATTGAATGAAATAATAGTCACCCTTACCGATTGATTGTAGATAAGTTTTCTTCTTTTACATGCTTTTATAACCTTTCTATGCTTTTACACGCTTGCTAATTGGTCTTTTTCGTTCAATTTTCTTTGCCGAATTAACCGGAAAAGAGACCCCCAATGTCGGTATCGGTCAGTATCGGGTATCGGTCGGTATCGGATCGAGACATGCCAAACCGTATCGGTATCGGCCGTATAGGATTGGTATCGGCCGATACTGCGAACCATGCGTTGAAGGTATATTCCCGAGGTTGCTTAGAAGTAGTTGTGCCCTTCGGCTTCTATTGAGTGCAGCCGGAACTTCGACGGTCAGAGCCGCATTCCCGTTGTTATTGCGGTTTGAATTATTTTGGGGTCGCTTACCCCTTCTTTAGAATCGGGCTTCTTAATGCTCATGTTCTCTATATATTTTGCAGCCTTCTTTGCAAGTTCGGCACTCTTGCTCAGTACCAGCCATGTCTTGATATCCGCAACCCTCAAGCAGAAGCTGACAGCAGGCAGGAAGTTGTCTGCACGTATCTAGAAATATGCTGACTAGAATACCTTGAGGACAATCGAGAGCCAGTGTTCGGAAGCATTCAATGTAATTACGAATCGACGCTCCTTCTTTCTGGGTTGTCGAGATCAGAGCAATTTGTCCTTCGTAGAACCGAGACAAGAAATCCGTCTCCAAGTCGTTCCACATTTTGATGGAGCTGTCTGGTAGACTCCGGAACCGTTCAAAAGCTACTCCCTTCAAAGTTCCTACGAACATTGTTGTTATGAGAATATGATTCCTAGTAATATGACGTACGACGTGTCTGTGACCTGAAGTAGCATATGAATTGACTATGAGAATTCAACCCGTTATACATCAGTAAAGATTGTGGCTTGAGCTTGGGTGGGCACGGAGCATCGTACCACTCGGGTATGGTCGGGATGTATCCACCTTCTGGAAGTTCTCTCTATTAGCAAAGGATTCGACACAGCCTTCAGATTTTGAAGAGCATGTGGTGGTGGTACGGGAGCATTTGGTTGAGAAACATGCATCATTGGATGTAGCCCACCCCCAGTAGCTGTTGTGTTGCCTAGGAAGCCTTATGTTCTTCAACCTCCGGAGGTGGATTAACTGGAGGTATTAGTGTAGTGGCTCTTTGAAAAGCCATCATCTGTTGTATCATGGTTCGGAGTTCCTGGATAGCATTATCCATTCCGTCGAGGCGTTGCTTAATGCGATTGCTACCGCCTTCATCATCTCCAGCCATAAAAGAATTTAGAACACGTTTGTCAACGGATGGAGCTGTTGACATAGATGTGTTGGTGGAGTCAACACAGTCAGCTTCAGATCTGATGGTGCATTACTCCCAGACGGAAGTATATTACTAGATTACAGAGATTCAGCCCCTGAACGAGTGCCTTGATACACACCCTCTGTTGAGATAGACTGCATGTCAATTCTGGGCTCGTACTCATAATCTAATGGAACATATGGAGTAGCCATAGGGGAGCGGACTACCCCTTCTCTCTTGTTACAATTGTTCCTGGGTGAGTGCCCTACCATGTTGACGGAAGTAACTTTCAGATCTTCGTCGTAGTAATGCCTTCACCTTCGAGAACGCTGTCTTGTTAGCGAAACAATTTGAAGTCTGTCATGCGTTTGACAGGTTCATCTACTGTCTTATAGCAACAACAGTTTATAGTAATCTGATGGCAGCATCGAGCCTCTTCAGATGTTGAAACTAGTAAGGTATCTATGATGCCTTACGCTTTTGGTTGAGAACTTTCCGCAAGTCAACAATGGGATACATATGTTGAGAAACAACTCCTTCTCCGATGATACTAGAGCGAGTACCAAAATGAAATTCTGGTTGATAGACCATTTCCGTGCGGAAATAACTTGCTGCGCGAGAAACTGACTTACAAACCATTCTGTCAAAAGGTGTTCTCACAGGAACGACATCGTTAGCCATGCGGAGAAAGCACTATATTTCTCGCAAAAACGCTTTTGATTATTCCCTCACGAATTGCTTTTATTGTCGTGTGAAAATGAGCATTGTTATCCGTGCGGAGAAGTGTTGAGCACGTGAAACCATTCTGTTGTTTGCACTATGAGCTTGCTGCTTCACGCGTGAAGCAGCTTGCTCATTTATGCGGAAAAAAGCGTCGGGGCCAGAAGCTTCAATGGTCTTGCTGTTAGAGCGCTTCTGTTTGCACACTCCTTTATTGAAGTTACTGCTGGAGCCAAGTTTTTCGCGCAAGCTCTGCTGCTTGTTTGCACGGAAACGTCATTTAGCAGCGTCATTTTCACTAAGTCATCCAGAACGCAGTTCTTTCTGAATTTGACTTTCTCAAAGCCTTCACCACAAGTCCGGTCAGCGTCATAGTGATTTCTTCTGCCGAGGTCATTGTGATTTAGACTTGGCTTCTTGGATGACTTGTTGCGAATGCGTCGCAACCTTCTTGCCTTCATCGTCATATTAGCCTTGCTAAGGATGTCTTCTACTGACTCGTGGACTTTAAAGCTTTCATTTGAAGTGTCTAACAACGTGACCTCACCCTCACTTGCCATGATCCTCTTACCCTTGTTATCATCAACAATTGGGTAACGGAACCGTGGTTTAGGTAGCTAAACTTTGCGTACCTTTCTTTGCTTGAGCATCGGAGCAGGGCTTGCATACCCCTCGGAGAATCTTCTCAAAAGCTTGTTGGTCAAACTCCACGACCAGCGTATCTCGAGTAGTTCCCATCTTAGTAACCAAGGACTACGCCACGACCTTCTCATCGGTAGTGAATGTGGTTCCAGCAGAGTCTCCATTTAGTTTCCTGTGAAAAGAAGATTGCAATTTTCTGTAACAAAAAAAATTGTTATTGCTTGTGACAAAAAGAACCTATAAGAGGAATTCTAAACACACGAAGATGAGATATGGAGAGTAGCAGTGCTTGATCAACGCTCAATCACTTTGCTTCGTTGACTATCCGATGTGAAGACGAAAAATTTGCTAAGTGCTCTGATACTCTCAAATGCTGTTGGGGTCAGAGTGTTGCAGCAAAAAGTGTTATGGATGTTCTGGTATGATGTCTTTGTTGCACAAAAACCATGGCTATTTATAGCCAATCATCAAAAAGGCTGGCTGTTGATTTATGCATGGAAATAAGCAATCCTGCACAGTTTTTCTTATTTTCATGCAGGCTACACTGGCGCGGAAATGCGAATTTCAGCGGCCCTTTGGTTTATGCAAACGTCTCACCATGATTACGGCAACATAATCATCTCTCTCTTTGAATTCTGTAACGAATTCCATTAAAAGCCGCACGTCTCATTGAGATTTGTCGCGACAATCGTTACTTCTTGGAGATTGAGAAGGAAAGTTTTCGCTTGGGAGCATCCCAAGCAAAAACTTAGATTTGCACGTGGAGGCCGCCCACGCGGAAACTTTATTTCAATGTGAGGGTTTTCCGCATATACTGGAATTTTCGTGTGGAAGTCTCCCACGCAAAAGTTGTTCTTCAGACATAAATTTGCACTCTTTTTGTCCGTAAAAGTAGCTTTCTTGGCATTTTTCTATACTTTTACATGTGCGATGGAGACGGCCCGAGCATGAATCGAGAAAAGTTGCAACAAAATGCAATATGGATGCAATAGGCGAGGAGCGACATGCAGAGACTGTCCAAGTCTAGGAAGATAGATGTAATAAAATGATCTGACCTTAAGCCAAGTAGTAATGTAGACTTACCATTAAAAAATTGAAATAATAATTAGAGAAATTTAAAAAGAACATAACTGTAACGAACATTTAAGTAATTTTAAGCAAAACCGAAATAAGTAAGTAATTTTAAGCAAAACCGAAATAAGTCAGTAGTTTTTCTGGTGAGAATTAACCTAAGAATTTGTCTTAATGAGTGGATTTTTTTTTTTCATTTTTGTATTTTATATGGTGCATGATCGATCCAACGTGTGACTAGCATTCACTGGAGCTTTTGCCATGAAAGAAATTTAGATAGTTTAAAGGTCTAGCAATTGGTTTCCAATTGTTTGAAGTTAGCAAACATGGAGTTGTTCCTACATATTTAATTGCCAACCCTTGCTTACATGTTGTAGATTTGTTAGCAAGCAGTCTTATGTTCTATATCATAGCAACAATGAAGCCTTAGTCTGGCTACTTTAATCCTTTATTCAATTAAGAGCCACTTCCTCTCTCACCGTGACACTGACACTGTATTATACTACACTGTGTTATACTATATCCTTCTACACACCCTCAATCCAAGTTAGTTTAGGGCCACTGCTATTTCTAGGAGAGCTAATCCAACTATATTCTCTAACTCCTTACTGGTGCATTAATTGGTCAATATTGCACATGTTCTGAACAGTATCTTAATTGGCGCAGTCTCAAACTTCCCATGCAGGCATTCATTTCTTATCTATCTTTGTATTTCCACTCGGATCTCAGGATTCTGATTTCAGTCACGTCTTTTAACCAATTTGCTTATTTTTCAATGTGGCGACTTATGGCTGCTCTTACAATTTTGCCCCTCCAAGTTTAAGGATATCTTACGATCACAAAGCACTCCAAAAGCAAACTTCCACTATGACCTTATTGCTTTAATTTAATGATATTAGGTAAGAAAAACATCCTTATCAACCTCTCCACAAGATGAATGATTGATCTAAATAGCGGAGACCATCACTCTTTAGGATATTCTGGCTATCAAAACTTGCCTTCTGCGTCCCTAAAAAGAATTCTCTGTTAGGTGTCTGTTCATTATTCACCAATTTTAAATCTGATTTGAGAAAATTCAATAACTCTTTTTGAATTAAGTCTGTTAACTTTTTACTTATTTATCCAGACCTAACAAGTTAAATGTTTCAGTGAAGTGCGGGTAGAAGGATTGGAGACACTGGATTACCTTGATAACTTGCAAGAGAAGGAGCGTTTCACAGAACAAGGAGATGCAATAACATTTGAATCTGAAGTGAGTAATTGAGAGGAGTGGAATTTTGTTATTCTTCTCTATTTGTTATTGACAATCTTTGTTTGTCGAAGGTGGACAAAATATATTTGAGCACACCATCAAAGATCGCAATCATTGACCATGAAAAGAAGCGAACATTTGTCTTGCGAAAGGATGGACTCCCTGATGCAGGTGAGTTTCTGTGTTATCTGCTCACAAATTATGTTCTTTATCTAGGAAACATTTCTTATTGAAAATCTTATCGACATTAAATTCATAGAGTTAGCCTTGTATCTGAAGTACTTAACGCAATTCTGGAATTTCTCATTTTCTTGTTGTGCTTGTACATTGCAGTTGTGTGGAATCCTTGGGACAAGAAGGCGAAAGCCATGGCAGATTTCGGTGATGATGAGTATAAGCACATGTTGTGTATCGAGGCTGCTGCTGTTGAGAAACCCATCACTCTGAAACCTGGTGAGGAATGGAAAGGGAGGCTGGAATTATCTGCTGTTCCTTCCAGTTACTGTAGTGGCCAATTGGATCCTCAAAAGGTTCTTCAAGGTTAATCCATCCACATATTGGGTGCATCCTGTACAGGTATGACGCCTTGCAAAGTTATGGTTTGCCTCTTTGATACTTGGACACAGAATAAGTGATAAAAAAAATTAACAAATCACCAGAAAGAAAAATCTTCTTATGTTACACGTTGACCAGCACATATTTTCTTTGCATTTCATAGCTGTTTGTGACCTAAGACTTTTCGACTGATGTTGTTATGTGGTCTTATTGTCACAACTGAAGTAATGGTGCTCATGGCCAGTCCACCTGAAAGGCTCAAGTCCCCACTGAATTTTTGAGAATTACTTTTTAACAAAATTTTCTTCCATAGTTATGTCAAAATACCCATAGATATATCTATATGCATATATTATTATTGACAGCAGTGTAGTTCAGTTGGTTAAGCTTCTTAAAGTTTTTAGTCTGTTCCTTGGGTCTTCAGGTTGATTCCTTCTAAGACATTATAATTTCTTTTTCACAACGTACCAGTTTTACTATTCATGCCCCCACCGATTTTTTTTTTTACTGTCCAAGCCCCAACTGACTATATGCCCTTGATCCGCCCCTGATGGTGCTGATAGCGTAAATAGTAGATAGTCTGCTGATAGTGTAATATAATGCCTTTTGCTTCTAATAACCAATAAACATTGGTAGCACTACACCTGCTTAGGTTTTAGCAAAGTGGAATTCTCAGCCGTCGTTAAATCTTTGCCATAACAAAAAATGAGACATCTGGGACAAAATATTTATCATCTTTCTCCTCCTATCCTTCTGTTACATAATATAACTTTGACTGGAATGCTTCCATTATTCCACATTCGTTTTTTCAATATGTATCCTTGTATCTGCCATATTGTCAATTGTTTAATCTTCTTATAGTTGCCTTTTTTCTTACAGACTTGTTGTATCTTGCTGAAATTGTGCTGTTTGGAGTGACCAGAGATTCAAAGGCTGTTTCATCTATCTTGTTTTTATCTTTGCTAATATCTCCTGTTGTTTTAACTTCTGATAAAGGTGTTGGTTCAGAAGCAGATATTCTATGGAATAATATTTCTCCCTGTGGATGTATATTTCAAATCCACCATGGAGGGAGGATTTCCTTTTAAACTTGGACCCTTGGGGCGTAATGTAAAAAAAATTTGGGAAAAAATAACTTATTCTGTGTTTGAGTATCCTATCATGTCATAAGCTCGGATTTCTGAGCCATGTAAACAGTCTACTGATGCTTATTTTTTGAATGAATCCGTAGATTGCCACATTGAGACTTGTATATCTGCTTTCTTCCAACGGTTGGGTTTCTTAATCCATATAAATTGCTTCATGCTTTGTGCTCCAAGTAACAGTGGTCAAAATCATGTTATGCTGCTTCGGGCTTTTCTTTGGTACATAATGTTATCTGATTTAAAATAGTGCTCTCCCGGTACAGTGAGAAGCCATTTATGTCTATACACAATGGCTTCTATCAGTTATAGGGTGGTTATTACTTTTAGCTGTATATTATGCCTATTTGAAGATGTAACTGGTTCTAGCGACCATCGGCGATGACATGAGGAAGTAGCATTATTTGGATTCTGAGAAATTGGAGATTATCTTGTGGCACAGTACAACACCCCGGGGGCATGGTGGTTGCTCTACATTCTAAGGGAAATTGTTGATAGTGGTGTGTTGCTTTACATGCACCCGAGCAATGGGTTGATTGTATGGTGTTGCTTCTCATCTGCTGTGTATAACTACTACAGGTTATCTAGGTTTTAGCATGATTATGGCCACGGCTGCGCTGCGTGATGAAGTGTAGTGTGATGCAGACGAGATAAGCATGAATTGGTGAGACACGGCAGAGAAACATGAATGGCCATTGACCACCAATAATGAGATGAATGATAGCATGACCTGCCTCCCACATTGTTGGAAAATGGTAGTAATGTTTTGTCATAAGCACTATATCCAGTTCATTGCACAAGTGGCGTCTTTTGTGCATGGTGTTGGTAGAAAGTACCAATCTCCTCATGGATCAAGAAGAACAACAACATAAGAGAAGTATGTCACATTGATGATGAGTCAACCAACATTCCATGCCCTTGTCTCGCTCATCCCAAAACAGCAAAGTGAAAGGAGAAAGCTGTGTAGCAGTACAGAAATGCAGTGTGCATTAGAAGAAGTGCATTCTTCCCCAATCTGTACTCCTACAAAAATCATCACTAAACTCCACCCTTGGTATAAAAGGCCCACAAAGTCTTATTAATTAACAAGTACACAAATACAAATAAATAAATAAATACCCTCCAAAATCATAAGGGGCCTAAAATTAAAAGCAAAATGAAAAATTAAGAGAAAAACATAAGAGAGTACATAGAAATAAATAAAATGATAAAAAGAAAAGGGGGAGAGAGAGAGAGAGAGAGAGAGAGAGAGAGTCGAAGAGAGAGAGAAAAGATTAAGGGGGGAAGGGGAATTTTTTTGTGCTCTGATCGAATTCGACTGCAAATTCAAAGTGAGAGTTGAGAGATCACAGTAGAGAGAGAAGGAAAAGAAAGAAAGAAGGAATTCTTCGAGCTCTCTTCTTCGAAATCACTACTTCCAGCAGCTAGCTCCAACAGGTCAGCTCTCTCTCTCTCTCTCTCTCTCTCTCTCTCTCTCTCCTCCTCCTTCTTCTATAGCTTGATTTGTTCAATTCCCCACTGCAATTGATTGAAACGAAGAGCTCATTGAGATCCAACTCCCTCGCAGAGCTCCCACCCACATCGCCTGATCCCTTTCCCTGGGGTTCCCACCACTCCTCCAGCTCCAGATCTTCCCTCTAGGGATCCCACTCGCAATGCTCTTCCTAAGCTGCCCCGATTTCACCAGGCGAAGAAAGCCCTAATCTTGACAGAGGAATTTTTTTTAAATAATTGATCCAATTTGGTGGCTTTTCTGACCTGACAAAAGAAGAAGAAGAAGAAGAAGAAGAAGAAGAAGAAGAAAAGATTGGATTTTTATATATTTTAATTATTGGGCATGGAAGCTGCTTCTCATTGAGAGAGAATGAGCACTGGCCGGATCAACCTCGGGGACTTGAAGTCCCAGATAGACAAACGCGTTGGCCCCGACCGCGCCCGGCAGTACTTCGGCCACCTTAACCAGCTGCTCTCCCAGAAGCTGAGCAAGCCCGAGTTCAACAACCTCCTGCTCTCGACGCTCGGCAGGGAGAACCTGCACCTGCATAACCAGCTGGTGCGATCTGTGTTCAGGAATGCCTGCCAGGCCAAGACGCCCCCGCCGCCCTCACAGCCCCCTGCGTGGTCCAACGGGGATGTCCCACAGTCGCTGCGTCGATCCCGGTCCGGGGTCGGCGCCCGGAGGGTCAAGGACCGGCCGAGCCCCCTCGGGCAACTTCTGCCTTCCCATGCGGAGACTGTGAGGGAGAACGGTGTCATGGGCTCCTGTGATTTGAAGAGGCCGTTGCAGCAGCAGCACGATGGTGGCGCACCAGCCGGACAGCCTGCGAAGAGGCCTCGGGGGGCGGATAATGCTACTGTGGGTTTGGTCGAAGCGATGGATGTCGACAGGGCAAGGGAAGATTCCGAGCGAAGGAACGATATGGGTTCGGCTAAGGTTCCTCCCCTTCAAGCACCTCTGGGAATACCTTTCTGCACTCCGAGTATCGGTGGGGCTAGAAGGAATCTGGCGCAGGCAGCTAGTAGTTTCGGTAACTTTGGTAGTTGCTCTGATAGTGGAGAATTGTCTCGTACTGAGGATTTGAGAAGACGGATGGAGAGAATATCAGAGAGTCAGGGTTTGGGAGGGGTGGCGCTGGACTGTGCTAATTTGTTGAATAACGGGTTAAATGCTTATCTGAAGAGACTGATTAAGTCATCTGTTGAGCTAGTAGGAACGAGGTCAGGGCATCGCCAGACGAGTCAACAACAGATCTACAAGCATCAAATACACGAGAAGCCTATTAATGGTGTTTGGCAGGGTAACCACGTTCATTTACAAGGTGGCGGGCCACCCTTGGATGGTCTCACTGATCCGATAAACCGTAGGTCGATAACTGTGCAGGATTTTAGGGTAGCGATGGAACTGAACCCACGCCAACTAGGGGAAGACTGGCCTTTGCTACTTGAAAAAATATGCCACCATTCATTTGAGGAATAAGACACTCAAGACGAGTGTTCTGAGTCAGCTGAAGCCAAAGGGCTGTCGTTGTGGGCCAATAAGGGCAGCGCCAAGCTTCGTCTGGAAGTGGTTGTAGAACCCGCAGGGGTTCTGAGCAGATCGCTTCTATGAGGTACATGCTCAAACGAGAGGGCATTCTTTAAGGCCAGACTGTCCAAAGAAAGGATTTAGTCCCATTCGGCCCATTTTCTGTATGCTTAGCCTCCTTGAGGGGCATCTTCACAACAGTCGGATGTCTTGAGACTTCATGTAAACTACAGCCAATGCAGGAGGACTCCAACAATGACATTTTTGCAGGAATACTATCTTGTAACTTATACAGTCTTTTGTAAGTTTCGCAGGTCGCAGTGTATGTAATATCAATTGCGAAAGTTAGGTTAGTTTTAATACCATTTTCAGGGATCCTTTCAGATTTTTTAATTTGAATTTTCCAATTATTTGATGAAACAGGTGATCTCTCTTGATTTGCTGTTATGCTATGCCATCTTTCCTTCCCGTTCTCGTTAACAGATCACTGATAAACTACTAGTATAGTAATTCAAGTAGTATTCAGCACAAGCAACAATGTTAATATTAACGGTGGTTGGGGTTTTAATTCCAGGTCTCTTATATATGCTGGTTGTTACTTTTCAGCAGAAGGTGGTACTGTTGCTTAGGTAAGTCTGAGAAGGTTTTTATTTGTTGTACTTGTAAACCTGATAGCAGAATAAGATGATATTCGTTTGGAATGCTGTCAATAGTAATTGTTTGCTCTATGCTAGTTTATTTGGAGTTCTTGCATAAACACTTGTTGCATTGAAAGAGCTTGAAATGAAGGCCATTGCTTTTCTGTTCTAAAAATGCTGTTAATAGTCATCATTTCGTCTGTGCTAGTTTTATTTGGAGTTCTTGCACAAAGATATGTTGCCTTGAGATAGCTTGAAACTGAAATGCTTTTTTCTAGAAATGGTGTCATATTAATTGCTTGTGATCTATGCTGGTTCTATTTGGAGTTATTGGATAAACATAAGTTACCATGAGAGAGCTTGGAAATGAAGGTTTTCCTCAGTTGAACTTGAAGAAGCTTATTTGGGGGTCTCTCTAGCATAAGAAGGTCTACACATACTACTAAAGTCAAATATGAGGATCTAATACTCATGGAGTAGCGCATTAGAAATAGGAGAGTCAAAATGTGTCTTGGTTCACGAAGAAAGATTGGTTTTTAAGACTAAAACATACTTCTTGTCTCATTTTATGCACCTGTTATTCAAACTGTTTATAAAGATTATCTTGGTAGATCTTATCTGCAAATTACTGTCAGTTCATGTAACCCAACGAACAGAATAGAAGAGCTTCAGTAAATTGTTTATAGTTTCCCTTTGCTAATTACTACTATTTCAGCAATAGCTAGTACATGACACCATAGTGATGTTTGACAAGTAATGGTGTCTTCCATTGTGTGCTCAATCAAAGAATGCTTAGAAGAGTGAATCGGATTTAATTATATCTTGTGTAGAATGAGAATAAAATGCATTTGTGAAGGGAAAGGATGCAAATAAAACCAACAATTTTTGAACCCACATTGTCAATCATGATCACGTAGAGATTGAACTTATATATAGGTTCTCCCACGTTTTCCAACATTGCTTTAAATATAAGCCAGTTGACAAGTAGAAATGATGCACTGTTGTTTTTATTAGACATGAGTGCATTTTACTCTAACTAGAAAATCAAAACTTAAATTTCAATTAGAACATCTGTATTAATCTTGATAAAATACTAAAATAGTTTTTAGTATTATTTTTAGAACAATCTTGACTCCAAGTTGCAATTGTATATATGATTGTTTTCAGCAAATAAATGTAGCAATCTTGATTATAAATATATACACGTTTCTTCAGAAGTATTTTGAGGGTCCTACTTCAATTTCTAATAGTTAACAAGACAAACCTTTCCAAAAGGGAAACCTTACTTACCCAATTTGTTGGTTTAGATAAAATATGTTGATGATGGATAACTAACTAGTACTTATCCCATAGTTTTAGAGTTCTGATGAAGTGTCGAGGGTTTCTAAGAAACTAAATATATCAGATCAAAGGAAATGGAAGATGCTAAAAGGTTAGAAATACTCTCCCTTCCTTTGGCTGAAACATGAAACAGTTTGGACATGTGAGCTTTTGAAATAAGACTGCTCACATTAATTAGGTTGAGATAGGTCGTGAGCGAAGAGAGAACACCTAATACATATGGGGCTGTACATAGATCTTCACAGCTAGAAAGTGTGATCAGAATCAGTACTATGCCTAAGGGCTCAAGCGATTTTTATTTGGTTTGGATTTTCACTTCACTGCAAAGTTCAAGGCCTAAATAAGTAAATAGCAGTCAGAATCCTTTGATTATGATTGTTAATAGATTTTCACGTCCCAAACGGAGCCCTGTGCTGGGAGATAAGCTAGTTTACTACAACTGCATATGCTGATCCAAACCTGATTTTCTTGATGCATAATTGTTGGTATCATTCATTTTTCTTGTTTCCAATCAATATTGTTGTCCTTTCAGACTTTTGTCAACTAGGATGTGGGTTGCAAAGTTAAAGTTCAATTTTTGGAAAGTACTGCATTACAAATGCTTGTAAGGTTCAAAATTTGAAAAGTACTGCATTACAAATGCTTGTAAGGCTCGTTTTCATAAAGGTTCAACAGAAACATGTTCTAAATTGAAGATTCTATATACCTGCTTACAACTTCATATATTTGCTGTGTCCCATCAGAATGGAGTCGGGTGCAGTACATAAGAAAGCTTCCTAAAAGATTAGTCAAAGTTTTATGACCGGCTATTGACATGACATCAACCCTCTATGTTGGTTAAGATATTATTATAATTTAATATGGCATAGTTCATACGTTTACAATTGGTAAATATTAATATTCCTGGAAGTTTAATTTACCTATGCTTATTTTTCAGAAGAAATACCTTCCAATTGTACCATGTCATTATATTGCTCATTACACGAGAATCTATTTTTTGTAAGGTAAGAACACTTTTTCGTTAGTTTTGGTAGAATATTATTGCTAGGGAAGTTCTTACTTGAAAACATTACTATCCTATGAAATTGCATTAGTGATGTACAAACGATAACTAAACTTAGAACAAGACAATGTTTTATTTATCGTAATTTAGCTAAATTTATTTATCTAAATTAGTTTCCCCCTGACTTCTAGTTCACTTCCTTTGAATAGTATTTAAGCGACTGATCTAATTCATGGTGTGGCACAATCCATTGGATTTAGATTTTGATCAAGTGATATAAAGGGTGATAAAATACATGAAAACCCTTGAACTGTAGGGTAGTTTTACACTTGCCCCAGAAGTAGAAATAGCAGTAATGAATTTGATTTACATATAAACCTCTAATTATTTAGAGTTAGTGAAATCAGTAAAAGTTGATAATATATCAAAATTCAGTTGTTTTGCCAATTACTTAAAAATTTCTGGGTTGATATTTCAAAAATCAAATTTTCTCCAGTACAACAACTATGCCATTCTCCCAAATTTCTGGGGAGTTTTCCCCCAGAACTGTCTAAAATTTTAATTTCTAGAAGGTAGGATGGTTGATAGGCACAATTGTGTTTATTTCAAAGTTTATGGGAAATTTGAAAGATCATATGTATATATTTTGAGTACTCTAATTCAACTGTAGCTGAAGAAAGGTCCATAATGTGAGAAACAAGCTCGTCTTGATGTACCCTTTTAGAACCCATTGGTCATACCAAGAAGTTTCTTTAGATCCATGCAGGCTCAAGCACAGGGCAGCATTCAGAGGAATGGATTTCATTATGTTTACATCATTTAATTTCATGAGAGGGTCTCTGCAACCAGATATATCAAGGCTATCTTTAGTATATGATCAAATGCTTGGGGACTCCAACCGGTATGACTCATAAACTCTCGTTACAGAAGTTTCTCAGGTTGCAAACATTTAACAATTGTAAAAATTGCTTCTGTTTTCATCACTGTTTTCAAAATGTCTAGATCATTTTATTTTGAAAATTTTAATTTCCAGAATGTTAGATAACATGATGTGCTGTTATGCATGTTTCTAGATTCATTTCATCCATATATCTTTGATCCGTTTCTCTGTTACTTTAACATAAACCTTCTGCAAGAATATGCTTTGCTAAATATTATATTGGGCATTTTACGTTAACTACCCCTATGTTCATACTTATTACACTAACCACCTCTACTTTGAAACTAATTACACGGACCACCCCTATGTTTTATATTTTTTATAGAAAGTTATAACACTAGCTACCCCTATGTTTTTATTTATAAAGGATAGGGGTAGTACGTGTAATTAGTTTAAAAATAGGGCTAGTCCCTGTAATACTCATGAAACATAGGGGGGGTTAATATATTTATTTATATTATATTTGCTATGTTTTGTAGAAGAATATGGACTCCTAGGATATCTAAGATTTATCCAATATATTTAGGGTTCTGTATTAGTATTCTAGGATTTTATTTACTTGTAGATTGAATCTATAAGATTGGGTCATGTTTGCATTGAGTCTATAGTTGTATCCTTGAAATATTATAAATATGAGGAAGCTCTCTATAGGGATGATTGGAATTAAAATTCAGGGTATAGTTCTGCTAGGCCGTCCATAATAGGGTAGGAGGGTGTTGGTTGTTGATAGAATTTTGACAAAACATTGAGGTAGAAAGAGTAATGGACGCTAGTGAGGGAATATTTTGTGCCTATTTCTCAGGGCTTAACTACCATGTTGCATCATACAACTCTGCCAAAAGAGGAAACCACAAATATTGGATCATTACAGCTTTTATTGCTAAGGAGAATAATAGCAGTAGCCCATCCCTAAATTAAACACATATATTGCTGGTCCAGATCTGCAATGGCCAAAATGCCTCTCCCTATTGAAAGAAATACCAAACTAATTCATAACTATTAGAACCCTATAGGAACCAACGAGTTCTCAGTCTTGCTCTTGACTCACACTATAAAAGACTATGACCCAATTTGAGTTAACTGCAACAACTCCAGCTGCATGGGTGCATCAGTTGCACCCGACACCTCAAATAAACCTGAAGTGGTTGATTTCCATATTGGATGAGTTGGCCTGCAGGAAATTTTTTTATGTTGTTTAATTTGAGTACTTCATAAATATGTTTCTCAAATAAAATTTGAAATCAACATGAAACAAGAGTGTTAAACATATGGAATCAGTTTTCCTCAATACCATTTCATGAACTGATCAAATCTGTTTCTGGAATCAATGTTCAAAATTTCGCTGGGCCTAGGGCGCCTAGGCACCGAGCTGATTTTTTTTTTTTCCAACATGTATAGATATAAATAGTTTGTATGTAACATATTAACATAAAAGTTTACGTGTTCTTGTGGCTAGCAGGATGTATTTAAGTCCTGTTGTGTTGGGGTGGTATCGAATTCGAATCCCACCCTAGGTTTTAATTTTTTTCAGTTTTTTTATAAAAGAGGACGAGAAGAGGGGGGGGGGGGGGGGGGGGGGGGGGGGGGGAGAGAGAGAGAGAGCCCCGCCTCCATTCCTCTCCATCTTGAGTCCAGCCTCTCATCTCTCCTCTCCATCACTCTTCTCCATCTCTCGTAGGAACCACCACTACCAGCAACAACCAGTAGCAACAACAACAGCAACCAGCAGCAACAGCAAACAACAGCAGCAGCAGGCGTCCAGGTAAATTTTTTGATTTTATTTGAAAAATTTTCAAATCTGATTTTTTTTTTTTCAAATCTGATATTTCACATCTGAAATTTTTTCTGAATTTTTTGGAAATTTCAAATCCGCAAGGCCGCCTAGGGCTACCTAGCCCCTAGGTCGGCCGCCTAGGGGGTTTCCTGTGTGGCCAGAGGCTGCCTAGCGCCAAGGCATCGCCTAGACGGCCACTGCCTAGGCCTCAATTTAGAGCAGTGTCTGGAATTATGAGAAATAAATTTTATTTTGATTTAGACAATATTTTTCCTACATAATTTAACAGTATAGATTTGTCCACAGAGTTATGAGAAAAGTTTAAAAGTTTAAACTAATTCTGAAAGACAGCATGGTGTTTGGACCAAAAGTAAGGTTTGGGCCTTGTATTCTGGAGGATGCAGGTTCCAGTTGCGAAGTAGCCTCACCTTATACTATGGGTAAGATTGCATACATCTTGATCCTCCTCACACCGAGCAATAGGGAGTCTCATGGCACTGGGATCCCCTTTTTAAAAACATAGCAGAATGAAGAGGTTTAACAAAGGATCATATCCTCCAATTAAAGGAGGATAAGCATAGTTGTAAGTCAATAATCTTTTGTTATCTAGTTCTTACTAAATCGTTCCCCTTGTAATGCAGGGACCAAAGATAAAAATCACTGGCTTACAACTGGAACACGATCGCCTTTTGTGTATATTAAAGAGTTGTACGTCTCTTTATTCGAAGTAAACATAATAGATGTTATCTATGTTGCATGGACACTACACGTTAAGGACACGGCAACAAGGACACAACTATTTTGATGTGTCCTAGGGTATTTTGGAGTATCCGGGTTGTGTCCAATACATATTCGACACGACACGACACCCAAATTTTCACATTAAGTTGATAAATTTTTTATGACTCCAGTTAAGTAAATTTTTCCTGTCTATTGTTTGCTATTGGTGAAAATTGTGATACAAAAGACTGTAAATTTATTCATTATTGCCTACAATCTCTTTGTATCCATGTTGATGTAGAATCTCCTTGGATATTTCCAGAAACTTCGTTGCATTGTTTTGTGTATTTCATGTGTGTGATTACTTATCCAATGATGGAGGTCCTATACAATTATCTGCATACCTTAGCCTACAAATCGATAAATCTAATAATTTATCCTCCTATTTGAAGGCATCGCTTAACACGACGGTAAGACTTGTTGCTTGCATCATGTAATATGTGGGTTCGAGTTCTATTGAGGAAACAACTTTTCCATATATATGGGGTTAAGTCCGCGTACATCTTCACCCTCCCTATATAGCTTGTACTGCATACAACTTTTCATTTATCCTCCTATTGAGTTATTCATTGATTTCATCCTTGTCCTCACCGACCTGCATTATTCTGGGAACATTTATGGAAGTTTATCGTATCGGGAAAATTGTATTATCTGAATATGTGCAATGATCATTTGCGCAATCATATAATGACCCAGTCTGGGTAAATGTAGTCAGTTAAATATCCTTCCTTTGTCAATCAGATTTACCTAGCTGAGATTTAAGCCAGATGAAGTTTCTTGTCTGATAAGGAGCCTTAAAATAAGTGAATAGAATGTCCATAAGAAAGAGATCTGTCCCATTCAGGTATATCCCTTTCTGAAGTTTGACAAACATTTGAACAAACTTGATGGATGTTGCCATCTGTTGAACAAAATATTAGAGTTCCATTGATTTTTATAAATATTCTTGGGACACTTAATTTCAGAGACTTATGAGTTCTAATTAGAGGCATAGTTCCGACAACACCTTAAGGACAGTTCAGGTCATAGTTTACCATTGTCACACCTGACCTTACAGAAGTCTTAAATGGGGCTGTGAGCTTTGTACCCTAAATGGAACAGTTTTAGGCTTATCATCATCCAAGCTCTCCTATCAAAGTGGGAGCACTTATGGAGCATAAGAAAGCTCCATAAAAGAATTGACAAAGTTTTTATGACTTGCTATGACCAGATGTCATTGTCAACACTATTTTGTGCCAACTACCTACCCGACTTAGCTATGACCATGAGAAAGTCGTGCACTAAAACCTAGGTGGCCAGTTGGTAGGTAGATCAACTTTTTGGATATGCAATTTAAGCTCGTGCAACCAAATGGAATAATTTACTAAATTTTCATTATTTATACCGTTTTCTTTCAGAGCTGCGTGAATAAAGAGCTACCAGGGATCTCCGTTCTTCCTCTTTGCAGGTCCATCGCCAGGTTGCTGTGTGCGGATACAAAGATCATGCTGGAATATGCCATAGTTGATCTCGTCTAGCTTGCACACTCCTCCCACTCTCCCAGATGTTTCTGATCATGTTGGCAATTAAACAAGAGATCTTGTGTCATCCGTGGGGAATCTCCACATAATGGTTATGTATTCTCTCCCTGCATCTGTTCCTTTGGTATCCTCCCCTGGGACCATCTCTACTATTGGCAGTTGGAGGATTTAGTAATTATGTTTGCTACAAATTAGGCTTATATTGGTCCTGGTGTTCATCTTGCCTGTCTAGTAATATTGTTCTACCCCTGTGGACAATTGTAATTTCTAAAATTGCTCCAGTTATTATACCGATGTGGTTGGTACTTTCAGATAATGTGGATATTGGTAGCTTGTCCACCTTCCCCTCGCTATTGAAACTTTCCAAGCCCATGTATTCAAATATCAGAGGAATTTTAGCGACAAAAACCAAGCCTAGATTTACTCTGAAGATGTTACCTATACCAGCCAAAAACTGTACTAACCATTTAAGTGAGGTAAGTCTATATTTGTTTGTTTACTTGTTTATTTCAGATTTATCTTCAGTGTAATATTTCTTCAATTGTTCAACTTTCTCCCATTATTTTTGGAATGTGATCATCTTAGATCTTGGTGTTATGGATGGAATCAAGTGGAACCAAACACACCTTCGATTGTCTTGAATATGACTAGGTAGGTTATGCTTGTTAACTTGATTACTAACATACAACCATCACAACAAGGTTATAGTGGTATAGAAAAAGCATAATGTACTATGCATGCCAGTCAAGATGAGATTTGAGAGGAGCTACTCGTCATACTTAATATCAAACTTATCGGGATACTTCAAATAGTTGAAACAAGCTTCATGTTATGGAGAAATTATTCAGTGGGACGGGCTTGGTAGTGGTGAACCCTGAGTTCCCTCCAATAGCATAATAACACAATCTATATTCTTTCTTCGAATTTAGTCTTGTATTTGCATTGTACTATTAGAGGGAACTCAAGGCTTACCAGTGTCCCGTCCCATTAAATAATTTCTTCGTGTATGATACTTCCTACTTCCTGTAGTTGATAATGATGGCGGAACTAGTGTGTACATCATGATGTACCAACTCTAAAGTGTACCAAATCTAAAATTTAGAGGAGGTGTGCTGAATATATATATATATATATATATATATATATATATATATATATATATAGGCTGATATATAGCTGAAGGGTATCTTTACGGTTCACAAAGCATTTTAACAAAGCATTCTAAAAGCTCTATTTTAAATTATATGAATGTCTCACCTCAATGACCTCATCACTCCATCATCAAGGTGTTAACTAGGCCGGTCGGCTTGGTCAAATCCGGTCTGGGTCGGTCCAAGCCGATCAACGATACGGACCGGCCCGGCCCCCTTCCCTGTGGATTTAGGCTGGGTTCCAGTTTCAAACCTGCTAGCCCGGACGACTCGGTTTAACTGCGGGACCGGTCCAGGTCCGGTCCGACCGTTTTTTTTTTCTTATAGATTTAATCGTTGGGCCTGTAAAAGACCAATATGCCCTCATTTTGAGGGTTATTTTTTGACCGTCTTAAGGGTATTTTGATCATTTTGCTAAAAATAATCTAAAATATCTTTATAACAACTATATTTTGAGGTATTATGGGTAATTTTGTACCCAAAAATTTCTATAAATAGACTATAAATCTTCAAAATTAATCACACCAATTTTTTTTTTTCCTCTTACAATATTTACAAGCAACCTAGTGTGAAGAGGCTATTTAATAGAGTTATTTGTATTTACCTCACATTCTTAATTCATAATTCTGTGCGCCCCCCCCCCCCCCCCCCAATTTTTAATATAATCACTATTATCCCCCATTCTTATGATCAGGAGACGACGTTAGAGATGAAAGGGAAAAAAAGAGCTACATCACTCCATATACATATTGAAAAGACCAAAACACCCTTAGGGTTAAATCAAACAAATTTTTGGTAGTTTAGCTTAGCCTGTAATTTAGAGAAAGTTCATAGTATTGAAATGCAAATTAGCCTGAAACATGGTATCAAATCATGAAAGAGAGAGTATTGAGATTTTAGTAATGTTATCAAACCAATGCCACTAACAAGTTTGTTGTGTTGTGCAAATATTCTTCTCCTGACACTGGAAACAAGCCAGCTTCCAGGTTAAATGTAGGTGATTTGTAATATAGTATTTTGCTTCTGAACTTGTACCAAGGAAAATAGTAGGAAAAAAAACTATGATGGATTAGTGCATCAAGGATAACCTGCTACTATTGAATAGTGATTATTGTTCCAAATGCTACAACTTGATGTTTCAATATATGAAAATGACAAAAAATGAACTTGATGTTGGCACTTGTAACTCCCTTCATCCTTTACAATTGATTATTTTGATCAATTGTTTTTGTCCAATGTAACTTTTTATCTTAGAGCACAAAGATAAAAAATCATGGATCATTTAGATCATATAGTTATTATATATCAAGAATATATTACAAAATTCTCTCCATAATAAAGAATCAACAATATATATTGGTGTATACACAAGGTATACACCAATATTGCCAAGATATGTAGAATGTGTCTTTCTGGCTACATCGACCTCACAACATAAAGGCTATCGGTGTCTGGATACTGATACCAACCGGATCTTCATGGTCTTCCCATGAGGAAGGAGGGGGTTGTCGAGAAATTTCGGGGCCTGATCGGGGTATAATCCAAAGATTTCCATGGCTGCGCTAGAGCTCATTGACGAAGAAGCTCTGTTGGAGACGAAGCCATCACCACCTCCTGGGTACAAAAAATATGTGTAAGATTTCCATGGCATGACATTAGTCTCGAGGGTGTTTTGGTCTTTTTAATATGTATATGGAATGACGTGGCATTTCCCCCCCTTCATTCTCTAACGTTATCTCCTCACCATTAGAATGAGAGGGTAACAATGATTATATTAAAAATGGTGGGGGGGGGGGGGGGGGACAGAATTTTGAATTAAGAATGGGGCGGGGAGGGGGGGGGGGTTTAAAATACAAATAACATGAAGAAGAAGAAGAAGAAGAAGGAATGAAATCTTTATTTCTATTGTGAAGGAAATACAAGATCCAAGCTGATCATTACATTGTTCTTCCCCTCTTTATACTAAATCAGACATGTAACTAACTTTGCTGACTAATCAGTGATAGCTCACTAATTCACTAACTAATATTGATGACTCAGCAATTACAATTGTAAGAATGTAACTAACACTAAGTGGTCTTCTCTTCAGTTCAGGTATTGCTCGAGCTAATTAATGTCTTCTGTGTCATTGCTTCCCTTGCTTCCCAAGCTACAAGGTAGATGCTGCCATTGCCAACCAAGCTCTGACACTACTAGAATAAGTCATATTAGCGACGCCAAAACACGTAGCTAATATGAGAAAAAGTGTCGCTAATCGTATTTACCGACGTTTTCCTGTGGTCGCGGAAAGCCATGTCGCTACAGGCAAAACGTCGGTAATCGTTGCCATTACCGACGCTTACCGACGCGAAATAAACGTCAGTAATGACCGACGTTCACCGACACCACGTCGGAAAAATGGCGACGTCTCGGATGTCGGTCAACGTCGGTGAATTTAGCGACGTATGCTATTTTGTACCGACGCTTACTGACTCTGTAGAAGAGGGAAACTGGGTCGGTAAACGTCGCTATACCTGGTAATTTAGCGACGTTTACCGACGTTTAGCGACGCAACTAAACGTCGGTAAACGTCACTAAACGTCGCTAAAATGCAAAAAAAAATAAAAAAATAAATTACAGAATGTCCACAGAATCACGTTTTCTTCCTGCAGTTTAATAAATAACAATAAATACACAGAAGCACATTTTCTTCCTGGGTTCGCCGACCCGTTCGGTGGAACACTCAACACCGGTACATCACAATATACATATGTATCAACACAAACAAGAGTAAAAGTCTACAAGAGTAAAATATCCAAAGTCGGTAAACGAATATCCAAATTATACAACCAATATCCACATGAATCCACAACCAATAATGAAAGTCTACACAAACAAATAATCCACAACCAATACTGAAATAACATAAACAAACACTAAAAAAATACTATAATATCGTAAAACAGTCCTAACTCGAACTACTGTGGATATGGAGGAGGGGCACCGCCGTGCCTCAAGGATAGGAACATCTCGTACTCCTCCCGTGAAATCGTCACCGATGAAGAAGGTAGTGACGCCGGTGGAGTCGGAGGTAGTGACGCCGGCGGAGTCGACGACGATGAAGGCACACCCGGAGGACAATAACGCTCTAACGCTGCTAGTCGCTCGTGGTAGGAATGCATGGTAGATAACAGCCTCGTACTGCTATCAACCATCGAATCCTTCATCAACGTGAGCCTCTCGCCCATAGACAGCAGTGATGCCTGCAGATCCGTCACGTTGCGCTCTGTCGACGCTCTAAGATCAGTGACGCCCCGCTCTGTCCTCTCAGGCACATCCCTGAGCTCCATAATGCTGCGGTCGAGCGTATCCAATCGTGCTATGAGCGCAACATCGTCCGTCTGGTGCTGCTCCTGGATCCGTCGTAGCAGCTCGTCACAGACAGACTCCACCATCTGCTGGACTCGGGCAGACTCCTGGAAGGGCTGTGGGCCATGCACACTAGCATGGGAGGCCCAAGAGGACTGTGTCGCAACTAGGGCGCCATAGGATCCCGTACCGTAGTACGTACCCCTGTTGAGACCACCAGCGGCGGTCACCCACAGCTCGTCCTCCGACAGAGCTGGAGCGGGCTACGAGGAAGTACCGGCCTCTCCTGCAGCATGTGCACTAGTAGCCGCCCGCTCCTTAAGCCGTTGAAACTCGGCCTAGAAAGCATGAATACTCTATAACTTCTAATGTCTAATATACTTATTAATACTAACTACATGAATATCTATTTGCATGCATATTTACTAAGTTATATCAAAACTAACACGAAGTACTAAAATTAATAAATAGAATTGTAATACTTACATAGGCCTGCTCCGCCCTCTCGTCAATAAGCTTCCCGTCCTTCTGATGTGTGGCCAGGAAGATAGTCACCATATTGGCGTCATCACCCCTCCTTACCTGTAATTAAATATATCACCTTTTACTAATTTATCGGACTTGCATTAAAATAATATTTTTGAAATAAAAAAACATACCAAACGACAAAAATATTCCGTCATCGGAATTAACCCACCGCACCACTTTGACCCCTGCTTCCTAGCCGCCTTGGACTTCTCAGACTTTTCCTTGTACCTTAGCTCGTCGAATCGAGCCTTCATCGCAGTCCACTGCTCAGGGGTGATCCAACCTTGGATCGGCTTTCCGACACGATCACGAGTCTTCTGATCATTAGTAGCGCCGCGGATCAGCTTAGCAGCGACGGCAGGAAACATCCCCTCAATTATCTCGGCTCGGTACGGTGGATAGAAAAATATATCCTAGAAGAGTGCAAACCAAATATTTATCAGTTATATATAATATGAAAAAATTATATGATTCATGTTAAAAACAAATATATTTTAACCTTGAAGTGCGCAAACCAGTAGGCCTTCCTCTCGTCCGGAGCATCAGAGTAGTTTATCCAAGGACCACCATAATTAGTCCTCAAGAAGTGGCCTAGGCGTCTCTGTACCGACGGAGGACGATATCTATACAGCCATATTATATTCATGAAAAAAGTTCATTTATGATAAACACAGAAAAAATGATAAACCAAAACACTTACTTTGTACCGTTGGCCTAGATCTCCGTCCTCGTCTCCTCCGGAGGTGCGCATGCATCATCTGCCTGATACTGGTCGGTCGTCGGCTCAGCCTCCTCCATCTGCTCATCTGTCTCCATCGTCATATCAGCAGGAGGAACGCTAGACGACGGAGCAGTCTCAGGCCTGGAACTACTCGTCCCAGGAGATATGCCACGTAGCGTCGGGGCAGGCGAAGGTACTGTCCGATACACAGGAGTACTGGGCGACGAGGATCCAGAGCCGGTACCAGTAGGAGGTACCGAAGGAGTACCCTGTCCTCTGCCAGTACCAGTACCCCGTGCCCCATGTCGGGACATGCGGAACGATCCGCGACGACCTGTGATACCTGATAACAACATATGATGAGATACAACAAATAATAGTACATTAAAAATATGAAAGTACAACAACGACAAGATAATAGCCAAGACAATATATGATGATACATTTTACAAGAAACATCTAAGTCCAGATAGTATATTCTACAAGAAACATCTAAGTTCAGATAGTACATTCTACAAGAAACATCTAAGTCAAGATAGTACATTCTAAAAGAAATATCTAAAAAATAAAAGTACATCTCTCTCAATCATCTTCAGAATATTCATCTTGTTCGTCTTTCTCGACCTCATCTTCCTCTTCCTCCTCCTCCTCATCTTCAGTTTCATCTTCAGTTTCATCTTCGCCTTCGTCGACTTCGCCTTCCTCTTCGGATAATTCTACATCTTCTACATTAGTCGTGTAATGCGTAACTTTCGTGGAGTCCACATCAACAATATTGGTTACAAGAGGTAGCTCATCCTCCTGATAAGCTTTTTCGTCAACATCTAAAGTATCTCTAGCTTTAGTTGTCACGCCCCAGAACCAGAATACTGGAGAGCGGGGGCGCACATAGCCAGCTACGTATATTAAAGTGCAACCCATCTCGCTATACGGTCACGGCTGTCTAGATACATGAGGGTTTAACTACAAGCCAACAGTCTCCTATGGTCATGAATAAGCCTATTGTCTCAATCTCAAGCAAGTAAGTAAATGTTACAAGATGTCAGAGCACCAAATACACAATAGTAAGACGTCCCATACATTACATATTTGGATGACCATGAAGCTAGTCGTACAAAATGTCAGGACTAGCAAGAGTTTTAGTCATACATGATCGACCATAGGATTTGTTAATCATGTTACAGCCCGTAGGCAGACAATAAGTAAATGCAATCGAGCTAAACATGTGCTCGTCGGCTAAACGCCTCAAAAAAATATTTTTACAATAAAGTGGGAGAACAAAAGAAATCCACTCGTTGCCCTGGTTACGCCTGGTGGTCACCATCGGGCTGGAAAGTCGGTAGATCCTCTGGAGCTGCTTCGAAATCTGGCCATACAAAACCAGCTGGGTCAGATCCCAGAAAGAGCAAGTGCTACAAAGGAGGCTTCACTTAGGAACTAAAACCAGCAATTAGCATAAGAATAATAATAAGTAGTAGAACTGGAAATATGGAAAAAATCAGGATGATATACGATGAGATAACCATGGAACTGTTCAGATAACCAGGTTACAACCCATAAACCAAACAAGGACCGGGGTTGTAACCCTTCATCTGAACGGAACTTGGTTTCCCACCATTTATCGGCAAGATAATATAAGAAAACCAGATCATGTAACAATCTTGTACAGGATCAAGACAAGACTAGACTGATTATGCCTCATCCAACTAGGGGTGAGCATATAACGGTTGAAAACCGAAAACCGAACCGAACCGAACCGAAATATGACAAACGGTTCAGTTTTTCGGTTATCGGTTCGGTTTACGGTTTAAAATTTTGAAAATTTGAAATAACGGTTCGGTTTTCGGTTCTTCATCCGAAAAACCGAACCGAACCGAAAACCGATTTAGATTTAGTAATTTATCAAACTATCCACAATATACATATACTAATGTTTATTAATTCCTAACTGAGCGCACTCTATTCTCCTATTCTATGTCGGTGCTTCTTTGAGCACTCTCTCTATCTACCCTCAATCTATATATACTAATATCTTTCACTCTATGTAATATAACAATTCATAAATACAATAATGTCATATATTTTAAATTTTTTTTATTTAAATAGGCTTATTTTGCTAAAAACTTGAAGGCCATGCACATTGGTCCATGAAACCGAACCGACCGAAAACCGAACCGAATTAATTCGGTTCGGTTTTGTTCGGTTTTTATAAAAATGGTTCAGTTTTCGGTTTTGAGAAATACGGTTTACGGTTATTTCGGTTTTCACATATTCGGTTCGGTTTGAACCGAACCGAACCGATGCTCACCCCTACATCCAACAATCACGGCCAAGCAATAAGTACGGCTTGATACTTTAACTAATTAGGGTTATCACAGGCCTAGTTACTAGCAAGATGCAGTAAGATTGTTCCACAGCCACAAGTCCTGCAGACCATCCAGGTTACCCAGGTCGAATATTTGTTCAAGAGGGGGGGTGCAACACATGACAGTGTGCTGGAAATGTGTCCTACTCGTCGGCAGACTACAAATCCACAAGCGCTCCCAGGTAACGGGATTGCCTGTAGCTGGAAAATCTCTTCATGACTACTGTGTTGTTCTAGTTATTAGCCTTAGTCAATTTCAGTAGGTACCCCTGACCATGGTGCTCAGGAGTTCCATCTTAAACATGATACAAGACAAGATTATTTTATTTGTACAAGCACAATCGCCCACGGTGTCCATGTTATTTATACTTGTCATGTCATGTTAGCCGTCGCAACAGCATATCAAGGTATATCATGTCAGGTTTACTTGTCAGGAGTGTGCCACGGCGGGCCACTATCATGTCATGTTACTTGTCAAGAGTGCACCACTATGGGTCACTATCGTGTTCAGGGAACATGTGAAGAATATCATAGTACAAGCATTCTATCAAGAGACCCAAGTTATATAAGCATCATTGTAACACTCCAATATAATAAAAGGGGTACAAGGTTACGAGAAAAGCCATGCAGCAAGGAGGAGGGTCTCATCCGGCTCGGGGAAACACAGGCTCATGCAGCTCAGACGGACGGGCATATGCGGCTGATAGGAATCAGACTCATGCGGCTGGGAATGAATGGGTCACATGCGGTTCGGGTGACTGGGCATATGCGGCTATGGGAGTCAAACTCATGCGGCCAGG
This sequence comes from Iris pallida, assembly GCA_029216955.1. Classification (NCBI taxonomy): domain Eukaryota; kingdom Viridiplantae; phylum Streptophyta; class Magnoliopsida; order Asparagales; family Iridaceae; genus Iris; species Iris pallida. Next base: position 2,980,736 of record JANAVB010000197.1, on the reverse strand, counting down.
AAAGGAGGTCCTATGCGGCTGGGAAGATGGGTGCATATGCGGCTCGGGATCATATACGGCTGGGAGTTCAAGTCCATGCGGCTTGGGGGATCAGAAGTTCATGCGGCTGACGGGGCAGAGCGCATGCGGTTGGGAATGAAGGGGTCTTATGCGGCTGGATGGAATCGGCCTTATGCGGCCAGGGAAAGTTCAGGCGTATGCGGCTCAGGGAGTGGGGTTCTCATGCGGCTGGCGGAAGATAGGTCTCATGCGGCTGGAAGGAATCGGGTTCTTATGCAGCTGGAGGACAGTTCATGCGGCATAGGCCATGCGGCCAAGTCATGCAGCAAGGGCTATGCAGCAAGGAAGATAACTAGCCTATAAAAGCTATGCGGCTCAGTTCATGCATCAAAGAATCATGCGGCAGGGAACTGTTCTTCTTCTCTATTATTCCGAGAAGAAGAACCATGCAAGCCATGACTTCCAAGCTTCATAAAACCTTCATCCAGAGTCCAAATCCGAACTTCCATAGGTCAAAATGGGGCAGAATGAAATTCTCTACAACATAGAACCATCAGAACTTAATAATAACAAGATTAAATAGATCAAAACCCAAGAAATTCAAAAATAAAATAAACTTAGATCTACAAGCAATGAGCCATGGAAATTGAAAATGCTAAGTACTAAAGTGTTTTAGAATGCTTTGAAGAAGAGAATGGAACAATAAAACTTGAGTTCCTCCATGAAGCAAGATGCACTTGCCTAAGCTCTCCCTCTCTCTCTCAGGTAGGTGAAGAGTAATGGTAGGAAAGAAGAAGAGTAAATGAGGAGAGAGAAAGGAGTGGGGTTAATAAATAGTGATGGTGGTGGTAGGTAGGGGTTTTTCCTTCGGTCTATGATGAACCAAAAGCGACCCAAGCCGAACCAAGCAAGGAGACCTGCAATACTAGTCAAAATACATACACGTATTCCAAAATACGAAATACGAGCCACATGTATTACAACTCTACCCACCTTAAAAGAATTCCGTCCTTAGAATTTAATTAAGAGGCTAGAGGGGCAAGAACAAGCTATACTAATCACAAGCAAGCTTTAACTAGGCAATCAATCAAGCAATCATCCATTCAAGCAGGAAACTTAAAGTATAAGGCATAAGAAAGACATTATACCTTACGAGTCAAACAGGTCGGGATATCGCGATCGGATATCATCCTCACGCTCCTACGTTGACTCACCCAAAGAGTGATGATCCCAGGCAACTCGGACTAACTTGATAGTCTTGTTCTTGAGTATCTTCTCTCTTCGGTTCAATATAGACACGAGCCTCTCCTCATACGAAAGGTTGGTACCAACAACCAATTCCGAATGATCCAGGATGTGGCTCGGGTTCGGAATATACCGTCGTAGTTGGGATACATGGAAGACATCATGCACCTCTCTTAGCGACGGCGGAAGAGCGAGACGATAGGATACATCACCTACTCACTCCAGAATATCAAACGGCCCTATATACCTAGGACTAAGATTTCGCCGTACGCCGAAATGAATGACGCCACGGTTAGACGAAATCCTTAGAAATACATGATCGCTAACAGAAAACTCAAGAGGATGCCGATGAGAATCGATCCAATGACGGTGGCGATCTTGGGCAACTCGAAGATGATTTCTGACTCGCCTGACCACCTCAATAGTCCGAGTAATCATTTTTGGACCAAGCATCTGCCTCTCTCCAACATCATTCCAGGCTAGCGGGGATCTGTACTTCCTGCCATATAGGGTCTCGAACGGTGCCATCTGGATACTGGCCTGAAAAATATTGTTGTATGAGAACTCCACCAGGTGCAGGTGATCTTCCCACGAACCACCGAAGTCGAGTGTGCAAGATCTCAACATATCTTCCAAGGTTTGTATATCGTGCTCTGACTGACCATCTGTCTGCGGATGATAAGCTGAGCTGAACTGGAGGCAAGTTTCCAAACTCTCTTGCAGGCTATGCCAAAAGTACGACATAAATCTTGAATCTCGGTCCGAGGTGATACTGACTGGTATACCGTAAAGCCTGACGATCTGCCTGAGGTACATATCTGCTAGCTGAGCCGTAGACTGACCAACTCTGAACGGGAGAAAGTGAGCCACCTTCGTGAGCCGGTCAATTATAACCCAAATAGCATCTCGACCAGCTGGGGATCTAGGCAATCCAGTCACGAAATCTATGGTGATATGCTCCCACTTTCATTCTGGAATTGGCAAGGACTGAAGAAGTCCAGCTGGCCTCTGATGTTCAGCTTTAACTTGTTGGCAAACCAAACACCGAAAGACAAACCGGGCTATCTCCCTCTTTATGCCATTTCACCAAAAGTGCTGACGGATATCACGGTACATCTTCGTACCACCGGAATGAATGGAATACTGAGAACTGTGAGCTTCTGCCATGATCTCCTGTCTGATATCACCACTGGGTACACAAAGATGCTTCCCATGTCAGAGTGTACCGTCTTCATGGATACATAGTTCTGGTCTTCGTTCTACCTCACACTCTACTCTGAGTCGCTAAAGCTTGGAATCTGTTGACTGCGCCATCCGAATCCTCTCGACTATAGTGGACTGAACCTGCATACTGGCCATCAATGCCACACTGGAAGGGAGAATAACTTCTATACCTATCTTCGGAAGATCTTCTAACAGCTCTGGTTGGGTTGTTAGGAAATAAACTTCAGCTCTCCTACTCAATACATCTGCTACAACGTTGGCCTTCCCAGGATGATACTGCAGGTTGACATCATAATCCACAAGAAGCTCCAGCCATCTCCTCTGACGCATGTTAAGATCCTTCTGGGTGAAAACATACTTCAGGCTCTTGTGTTCGGTGAAGATCTCCACCCTATCTCCATACAAGTAGTACCTCCACAACTTAAGCGTAAACATTACTGCTGCCAGCTTCAAGTCATGGGTTGGATAATTCCTCTCATGATCACGAAGTTGTCGTGACGCATAAGCTATTACCTTCCCATGCTGCATCAGAACACATCCTAAGCCTCTGCCTGAAGCATCACAATATACTGAGAATCCCCCGGTCCCATCTGGAAGCGTGAGAATGGAAGCCGTCATCAAGTCTCGCTTCAACTTCTCAAAAGAATCCTGACACTCTGCTGTCCAAGCAAACTGCACATCCTTGCGGGTCAACTGGGTCAATGGCGCCGAGATCCGAGCAAATTCTGAAACAAATCGCCGGTAGTAGCCGGCCAATCCAAAAAAACTGTGAACTTTTGCAACTGTGCTGGGTACCGGCCATGTCTCAATGGCCACAATCTTCTGGGGATCCACTTCTACTCCTCCTTTGGTGATGATATGACCCAAGTACGAAATACGATCGAGCCAGAACTCACATTTACTGAACTTGGCATACAACTGATGCTCCCTGAGAATCTGAAGAACCACTCGGAGATGCTGCTCATGCTCCGCTTCACTCTTGCTGTAGACCAGGATGTCATCTAGGAACACAATCACGAACTGATCCAGATAAGGCATGAAGATGCGATTCTTGAGGTCCATGAATATAGCCGACGTATTGGTTGCTCCAAATGGCATAACAAGGAACTCCCAATACCCATACCGGGATCTGAAAGCTGTCTTCGGGATGTCCTGCTCTCTGACTCTGATCAGATGATATCCTGAGCGCAAGTCGATCTTCGAGAATACTGCTGCCCCTTTGAGTTGACCAAACAAGTCATCTATCATCGGGAGAGGATATCTGTTCTTGATTATTACTGAGTTTAAGGTACGATAATCTACACATAACCTGGACGTACCATCATTCTTTTTCATAAGAAGCATCGGGGCTCCCCAAGGCGATCCACTAGTACGAATGAATCCCTTGGTCCTGAGTTCTTCAATCATCTTGTACAATATCTCTAACTCTGACGGTGCCATCCTGTAGACTCTCTCTGACACCGGGGCTATCCCTGGGATCAAGTCTACGGTGAACTCGATCTCCCGCTCTGGCGGTATCCCTGGAAGCTCTTCTGGGAAAACATCTGGAAACTCTTCAACTATCCGAGGTAACTGCACTGCTGCTACTGCCATCCGTAATACTGGAGGAGAAGGTTCAACTTCGCCTCGAAAAAAGGAAAATTCTGGCTCGCCTGGAATGCTAAAAACAACCCTGCCAATATGGCAGTCTATTCTAGCATACTTGTTCCTCAACCAATCCATCCCTAAGACCACATCATAATCGACCATCGGGAACTCTATCAATCTAGCGGTGAATTCTCTACCGCTAACTACTATCCGACACGAGGAAAACACTCTATCTACTCCCATAAGTTCGTTACCAGTAAGTATATTGAGCCTCACTGATAATGACTCGGGCTCCTCCTATCCATGTTGCGAATCGTACAGACATAAATGAATACGATGCACCAGAATCAAATAAAGCTGAAGCTGGAAAGGAGTTGACGAGAATAGTACCTGCCACTACCTCTCCTTGTGCCAATCCTTCCTCTGCGGTCATCACCATAGCCTGACCATGCCCTCGGGGTGCTGGTCCCCTCTGCTGAAATCCTCGCTGCCTGCTCTGACTCAGGGCTTAGGCTTATGCATACTGCTGGTGGTGCTGCTGCTGGAATACTTGGGTCAGAGGCGGCAAGGGCCTCGACAACGGGTACTGCTGCTGCTGCTGAACTGGTGCTGGTCCTCTCACCGAAGGACTAGAAAGGTTGGACGATGATGAACTACCCCTATTCGGGCAAGATCCTATCTTATGATCTGCTGCTCCACAAGCCAGGCACAATCCCTGTGCCCTGCGACATTCTGCCACCACATGCCCTGGCTTCCCGCAATGAGAGCATCCCACTGCGGAAGGGTGCTTCTACTTCTGCTGCTGAGGGTATGTCGGGGCTGAATGCTGAACCGACGTCACTGAGGCCGCCCGCCTCGGAGCTCCAATGGTCAAAGCCCTAGCTGTCGGGGCTGGTGCTGAAGACTGATTCATCTGGTCGTAGGATCGCTTTCGACCCCCGGTCCTATCCACGATCCTCTGGGAGGTATACTCATGCCTCCTAGCTGCTCTCAAGACTGCATCAAAAGTCTGATGCTCAAATTGCTCCACAGCCAATAAAATCTCGAGATGGAGCCCCTGCTGAAACCGCTGGGCTCTATCGAACTCGGTCGCTACCAAGGTGGAAGCAAACTGACTAAGTCTCGAAAACTCGGCCGCATATCCGTCGATTGTTCTGCCCATCTGCTTCAGATTGGTGAACCTCGTCTGTAGATCATACCGAGCTACAACATCGAAATACTTGGTCTGGAATCTCTTTCTGAATACTGCCCAGGCAATATGTGCCACTAATCCAACGGCCTGCGCCGTCCACCAGCTGCGGGCAAGATCTAATAACTACAGGTGTACTACGGCCACCTTCTCATTCTATGGAGTCCTGGCTGCTTCTAGAATCACCTCTGTGTCCTGAAGCCAAGCGTCTGCGGCAATAGCATCTTCGCTACCATCGAAGAAGGGAGGGTTCAAGCGCTTGAAGCTGCTAGCCGCGCTGTTACCCTGATGAACTCCTCTGGTCAGAGCATCTGTCACCGCCTGGTGTAATGCATCACCTCGACGATCCTGGAAAGCTAACAAGGTCCTGATGAGACCTACCAAAGTGCCATCATCATCAGGCTCTGCAGGATGAACTGGCTGGACTGGTGGCTCTGGACCCCCAGTAGGCATGACTCTGGAGGCTACTCCTGAATGCTGGGCTTGTTCTCCAGGTTGCTGCTGGTCCACGGGAGGTGCTCCGCCTCGCTCGGCAGGGCCAGGTATAATGCCGCTGAAGAAGACGACATAGGGAACAATAAGGAAGGACCAGGACAGATCAACGATACAAGCATGTGATCAGGACAAGAATTTCAGGGATTCAGAGGATACGAGCAGAGATCAAGGGCGAGTACTGATTGAGACATCTATTCGGTAAACCCTCACATATCTTGATTTACCTGCATGGGCCACCACTTAAACCATGTCACGTCCCAGAACCAGAATACTGGAGAGCGGGGGCGCACATAGCCAGCTACGTATATTAAAGTACAATCCACTCGCTATACGATCACGGCTGTCTAGATACATGAGGGTTTAACTAAAAGCCAACAGTCTCCTATGGTTATGAACAAGCCTATTGTCTCAATCTCAAGCAAGTAAGTAAATGTTACAAGATGTCAGAGCACCAAATACACAATAGTAAGGCGTCCCATACATTATATATTTGGATGATCATGAAGCTAGTCGTACAAAATGTCAGGACTAGCAAGAGTTTTAGTCATACATGATCAACCCTAGGATTTGTTAATCATGTTACAGCCCGTAGGCAGACAGTAAGTAAATACAATCGAGCTAAACATGTGCTCGTCGGTTAAACGACTCAAAAGAATATTTTTACAATAAAGTGGAAGAACAAAAGAAACCCACTCGTTGCCCTGGTTATGCTTGGTGGTCACCATCGGGCTGGAAAGTCGGTAGATCCTCTGGAGCTGCTCCAAAATCTGGCCATACAAAACCAGCTGGGTCAGATCCCAGAAAGAGCAAGTGCCATAAAGGAGGCTTCACTTAGGAACTAAAACCAGCAATTAGCATAAGAATAATAATAAGTAGTAGAACTGAAAATATGGAAAAAATCAGGATGATATACGACGAGATAACCATGGAACTATTCAGATAACCAGGTTACAACCCGTAAACCAAACAAGGACCGGGATTGTAATCCTTCATCTGAACGGAACTTGGTTTTCCATCATTTATCGACAAAATAATATAAGAAAATCAGGACATGTAACAATCTTGTACATGATCAAGATAAGACTAGACTGATTATGTCTCATCCAACAATCACGGCCAAGCAATAAGTACGGCTTGATACTTTAACTAACTAGGGTTATCACAGGCCTAGTTACTAGCAAGATGCAGCGAGATTGTTCCACAACCACAAGCCCTGCAGACCATCCAAGTTACCCAGGTCGAATATTTATTCAAGAGGGGGGTGCAACACATGACAGTGTGCTGGAAATGTGCCCTACTCGTCGGCAGGCTACAAATCCACAAGCGCGCCCAGGTAACAAGATTGCCTATAGCTGGGAAATCTCTTCATGACTACTGTGTTGTTCTAGTTATTAGCCTTAGTCAATTTCAGTAGGTACCCCTAACCGTGGTGCTCAGGAATCCCATCCTAAATATGATGCAAGACAAGACTGGTTCATTTGTACAAGCACAATCGCCCACGGTATCCAGGTTATTTATACTTGTCATGTCATATTAGCCGTCGTAACAGCATATCAAGGTATATCATGTCAGGTTTACTTGTCAGGAGTGCGTCACGGCGGGCTACTATCATGTCATATTACTTGTCAAGAGTGCACCACTACGGATCACTATCGTGTTCAGGGAACATATGCAGAATATCATAGTACAAGCATTCCATCAAGAGACCCAAGTCATATAAGCATCATTGTAACACTCCAATATAATAAAAGGGGTACATGGTTACGAGAAAAGCCATGCAGCAAGGAGGAGGGTCTCATCCGGCTCGGGGAAACACAGGCTCATGCGGCTCAGACGGACGGGCATATACGGCTGATAGGAATCGGGCTCATGCGGCTGGAAATAAATGGGTTACATGCGGCTCGGGTGACTGGGCATATGCGGCTATGGGAGTCAAACTCATACGGCCAGGAAAGGAGGTCCTATGCGGCTGGGGAGATGGGTGCATATGCGGCTCGGGATCATATGCGGCTGGGAGTTCAAGTCCATGCGGCTCGGGGGATCAGAAGTTCATGCGGCTGACGGGGCAGAGCGCATGCGGTTGGGAATGAAGGGGTCATATGTGGCTGGATGGAATCGGCCTTATGCGGCCAGGAAAAGTTCAGGCGTATGCGTCTCAGGGAGTGGGGTTCTCATGCGGCTGGCGAAAGATAGGTCTCATACGGCTGGAAGAAATCGGGTTCTTATGCTGCTGGAGGACAGTTCATGCGGCATAGGCCATGCAGCCAAGTCATGCAGCAAGGGCTATGCGGTCAGGAAGATAACTAGCCGCATAAAAGCTATGCGGCTCAGTTCATGCAGTAAAGAATCATGCGACAGGGAACTGTTCTTCTTCTCTATTATTCCGAGAAGAAGAATCATGCAAGCCATGGCTTCCAAGCTTCATAAAACCTTCATCCAGAGTCCAAATTCGAACTTCCATAGGTCAAAATGGGGCAGAATAAATTTTTTTTACAACATGGAACCATCAGAACTTGATAATAACAAGATTAAATAGATCAAAACCCAAAAAATCCAAAAATAAAATAAACTTAGATCTACAAGCAATGAGCCATGGAAATTGAAAATGCTAAGTACTAAAGTGTTTTAGAATGCTGTGAAGAATAGAATAGAACAATAAAACTTGAGTTTTCCCTTGAAGCAAGATGCACTTGCATAAGCTCTCACTCTCTCTCTCAGGTAGGTGAAGAGTAATGGTAGGAAAGAAGAAGAGTAAATGAGGAGAGAGAAAAGAGTGGGGTTAATAAATGGTGATAGTGGTGGTAGGTAGGGATTTTCCTCTTGGTCCATGATGAACCAAAAGCGACCCAAGCCGAACCAAGCCAAACCAAACAATCCGAACCAAGCAAGGAGACATGCAATACTAGTCAAAATACATACACGTATTCTAAAATACGAAATACGAGCCACATGCATTACATTAGTCTTGCATACTGCCCACCAGTCAGACTTCGTTGCTCCCCGTCTCGGCTAAGCTGTGAAGTACACGAGCTGAGCCTGAGTTGATAGGACAAATGGTTCGTAGCCTTGATATCTACGCTTGTAGTTTATATCCACAAGTCCATGCTTGTCAATTTTCCAACCTTGATTTTCAATCGGATCGAACCATTCACACTTGAACAACACGATCTTTGCTGGTTCTCTGCCATAATTATATGTCAACTCCACAATCTCTCGCAAGATGCCAAAGAAATCATTTCCTGGATCGACGTCTTTGTAGTTCGAAGATTTGATACGCAAACAACTATTTTTCGTAGAATCAAGATCCAGGAAGCTGTCTCTGATCGGAGCATTTGTCGACTTGAACCTAAAGCCATTGACACAGTAACTTGGCCATATTTTAACAAAAGTAATTGGTCCCTTGGCAAGAGTTCTAATTAATTCAATCTCTGGTGAAATTAGACGATCAACCTGAATACCAAAGAAGAGATAGTAAGTTTTTTATTGCACAGTTGTATTAGAAGAGGCCAGTAATTACCGAGTTGCTTACATATTCGCTCAACCAAGAAGGAAAATGACGTCTTATTTCTTGTTCTAATGCTTCGTCTGTTAGGTAGGGTCTAACCGACCTCAACTCATCATTATATGTGCTGAAAAATAACGAAGTAACCGCCGATTAGTACAATAATATTAGCTTATACTATTACATTGAGATGACGTAAACTCATCATTAATTACTTACCCCTCTAGCTTCTCCACTTCATCCTCGTCGCAATTGAGTAATATATACAACTGAGCAGCCCTTAGCTCTTCGTCATTCAAATATCTCTTCTTTATTTTCCCCGAAGGCTTTTCGGACGCATTGAATACTTTCAGTATTCTATCATTAGATTCTTGATATGATCCATCGTCGTTTCTCGGAGCCCTCGTTCTATTCGTAGTAACATGAGATTTGAAATACGTCGAGCAGAAGTTTGTAATCTTCTCGAGAATATAGGCTTCACAAATAGAACCCTCGACCCGAGCCTTGTTTTCACCTTCCTCTTTAGGTGGTTCAAATGTCGCTCAAACGGGTACATCCACCGATAACCGACGGGCCCACCAACACGTGCCTCGTAGGAAAGATGAATTGGCAAATACTCCATGGAGTCGAAGAATCCAGAAGGAAATACCTTCTCGAGCTTGCACAGTGTTACCGCAATATCGTTCTCCTATTTTTCTAGACGATCGACGAGCAACTTAGTAGAACAAAGATCTCTGAAGAATATGCTAAGCTCGGTCAATGGATCCTAAACAACCTGGGGTAAGAATTCCTGAAATGCAATCGGAATTAACCTCTCCATGAATACGTGACAATCATGGCTCTTCATACCTGTCAGTTTGTTCTCCTTGAGGTCGACGCATCTTCTTAAGTTCGAAACATATCCGTCTGGAAATTTCAGACCTTGAATCCACCTACAAAGTCTGACTTTATCCTCCTTCTCCAGTGAGAAAATTGCCTTAGGCTGCTTCAACTTTCCATTCCCCTCCTCTATCAAATGCAATACAGGACGTCTACATATTTCTTCCAAGTCCAATCTAGCCTTTGGATTGTCTTTCGTCTTCCCCTTTACGTCCATTACAGTATTAATTATGTTGTCAAACACATTCTTCTCGATATGCATGACATCAAGGTTATGTCTAATCAGATTGGTGCTCCAATATGGCAGATCCCAGAATATACTCCTCTTCGTCCAGTTATGAGTGCGACCAAATCCGTCATACTTGTAGCCCGTAGCAGGCTCTTCAATAGCCCTTGGTAAATCTTTTACCTCTTCCCATATCGTGTATCCGGGCCACCTTGGCGGGGGATTAGCCTTCTCCACAATGTCAGCACGAAAAGCATTCCCGTTCCTCCGGTACGGATGATCCTTCGGCAGAAATTGTCGATGACAATCGAAGAAGCACGGTTTGCCTCCGTGTTTCAAACAGAAAGCCTTAGTGCGGTCCATGCAATAAAGACATGAAAGACGACCATGCGTGCTCCATCCAGATAACATACCATAGGCCAAAAAGTCGTTGATGGTCCACATAAGTGCTGTCCGCATCGGAAAATTTTATTTTCTAGATACATCGTACGTGTTGGAACCTACTTCCCACAGCTGATTCAACTCATCAATCAATGGCTGTAAATACACATCGATGTTCCTTTTTGGATTGTTCGAACCTGGGATAATAACGGTAAGGAACATATACAGAGTCTTCATGCACATCTTTATGCACATCCAAGGCGGTAGATTGTACGGAGTGACGATCACAGGCCAACACGAATACTGGGATCCCGAAAGTCCGAATGGGGTAAAACCGTCGGAGCAGAGACCCAATCTGATATTACGCGGATCAGAAGCAAAATCTGGATACACTTGATCAAAGTGCTTCCATGCTTCTCCATCAGATGGGTGATCCAACACTCCTTCGGTCTGTTCTCGCTTATGCCAACTCATGTTTTCTGCAGTTTCTTTCACCATAAACAACCGCTGCAACCGCGGCGTCAATGGCAAGTAGTGCATCGAATCGGTAGGCTTCCTTTCACCGATAGACTTTCCTATACCACTGCCCTTGTAGCGATCAGCACCACAAAATCTGCAGGCATCTTCATCCTTGTCGTCTTTGTAGTACAACATGCACCCGTTGCGACATGCATCGATTTTCTCATATCCCATCCAGAGCGATCTCACCATATTCCTCTTAGACTGGTAGAAGTCTTTAGGCAACTTAGCACCCTCAGGCAATATTTCTATAATTAACTCCATAAGTCGGTTGTAGCAATCTTGCTACATATTAAAATCAGACTTGATGCTCAACAATCTTGTAACCACCTCCAACGGTGAATGATCCTCACAACCAGGATATAATGGAGTCCTTGTATTCTCCAGCAACTCTATAAACTTTGCAGCATCGGCGTTCAGTGCCTCTTCAGGTGCTTCATGATTGTCCGGATCGAAACTAGGCCCAGCCGCGTCAAAAACCATGTTCACCAACCTATCGTCATAAGCAGCATGGTTGTGGACATCCACATATGGCTCATACTCCGATGCTAAGTGGACATCCACATAAGGCTCATACTCCGATGCTAATGACATTCTCCGTGCGCGCTCCACTGATAGTAATTCGGCGTGAAACCCTTCGAGTATAAATGATATGTGACTTCCACTTCTGGATGATATTTCAAGTTGCGATATCTCACACACGGACACTTAATTTTGGTACCGTCTATGTACTGAGCGAACGTCTTGGCAAACTGTAGAAACTGCTGTACACCCTCTATGAATTCATCCCGCACACCGCACATGTCATCAGGATGACGGTTGTACATCCAAGAATGATTCCGCAGATAGTAATTCAGCTCCATATCCATTTCAGGATAATTCTGTAAGATAGATACATGCACATCGTTGAAAGACTTGTAAAAGTAATATGCGTATTAATCATGACATATCCTAAACATTGAAATAGATACTAAAAAGATAGTAGGTAGACAAGTATGTACATCATGGTTCCCCCTCTATATATCCTTCTCTCAACTGCTCTATACTCTAACTGTTACTCCTTGCTCTTAGACACATCCACAAACCCTTTGACACCTACTTAAATATACACAATGGTTCACCCTCTCCTATCTCAAGCCTAACCCTGTCCCTAGTGTACTGCTATATACTAGTCTAAACTCTCCCTCCTCTTCAAATACTTGGTACTAGTTAACCCTCCCCCTTTCTTCCACTAGCACACACATACATATACATGATGTATACAACCACACCATAGTTCCCAGGTTCTTTTAACCTCACTTTCCAGTTGGTACTAACCTCAATAGAACAAACACTCTCACAGCTCAAAATACTAACACATGCTCACGCCTTACTCTTGTGACACTCCCTTTCAAAATTATATATAAACCCAACTCAAATCAAATCAACAACATAGATCTCAGATTTCTGAGATTCAAACCCAGCTTGAATACCCTCAACTGAACCAATTATCCAACCTATGTATCAAACACTATATCGAAACCCAAACCCAATATGCAAATCCAAATTAATACGAAAATACACCTTGTCTGTTGGGTTAAGAAATTGGACAGGCTAGTAGTAACAGGAGACAAGGGAACTGTTAGTGTAAGAACAAGTGTGTGCACTTGCAGTTCAAATTGTTCATATTTGTAACCAGGTTATGCTGCCTGGGCAAACGCAAACAGGTTCAGAGGAACCAACAAGGAGACTGAGGAGCTTCGAGATCCTCTTGAGAATAGCTTTGTTTCCATATTCATGGTTCTCGCCTTCTCCTTCAGTACATATGTTAGCCTTCATATAAAAGAACAAGACAACAGAGCCTATATCCATTCTACTCACTTCTCGGTGCATATTTTAGGACCTATACTCGAGAGCATTTACTCTCTCTCTCTCTCTCTCTCTCTCTACATATAGCCAGCAAGTCTAAATCAGCTTGTGCTCACTTGATAGTTACTCTATTTTAGGTGCTTGATTGGAATCAGGATTGTTCACTAACATGCAATCCGAGCGATCATCAACTCATCGTCCTACATACACTAAAACGATACGAGGACTCGTGATCAAGTTTATCATTTCACTGAGTTCTCAAACCTAAATTGACATCTCTATAAGTATTCAAAGAACTCTTCGGTTTGTCCATCTTTATGTACATTTAGAAAACTTCCAAGTCAGAATACTTCCTCAAGCCTACGAAAAGCATCGGTCAAGAGCCTTCCTGGAGTCTAAAAAGCAACAACAGTTGTTTGGGATCTAATAGCAAATGGAGCTCCATGAAAATGCTATCTAAAATGCCAGGATCTCCTATGTATCAAACATTATATCGAAACCCAAACCCAATATGCAAATCCAAATTAATACGAAAATACACAAGTGTAAGTAGGGGATTAAGTGTACAGAGGTGAAATACATATGTGTGCATGCTTGGGGGTGTCCACGTGTCCAACAAATGGTCACAAAGTGTCCAAAACCACACGAACACAGTGTATCAGTGAACACGGGGTCGTGCTGTGTCCCCGTGTCCATTTTGGATACGAAAAACACCTTAATTAGGGTTAGGGTTTACCTTTAGAGGAGCTCGTGGTGGTGGAGGAGGAGGAGGAGGAGGAGTTCGGTGGTGGAGGAGGACCTCGCTGTGGAGGAGGAGAACTTCCTTGCGGTGGAGGAGGAGGAGGAGGGGCGTCGCCGGGGAGAGAGGGGTCGCCGGGGGAGAGAGGGGTCGCCGGGGAGTGGGGGTCGGTCGAGGAGGAGGAGGAGGAGGAGGAGGAGGAGGTTGGTGGAGGAGAAGGAGCTTGGTCGTCGGTGGAGGAGGAGGAGGAGCTCGGGGAGAGAGGGGTCGCTGGGGGAGAGGGGGTCGCCGGGAAGGAGGAGCTCGGTCGTTGGTGGGTCGGTGGGGGGGGGGGGGGGGAGGAAAGGAAAGTTTTGAGAAATTTTTGAGTGAGATTGGGGGGAAAGGAAAACCCGATCTGTATATTAGAAATACATTAGCGACGTCATTGTAAGACGTCGCTAAACGTCGCTACTTTCTTTGAATATAGTGACGTTTACCGACTATTACGCGACGTAACATTTTGTTATTAAAATATTAGTCGCAAAACGTCGCAAAACGTCGCTATATTCTAAGAAATTAGCGACGTTTTCCGACTATTATGCGACGTAATATTTTGTTACAAAAATAAGTCGCAATACGTCGCTGAACGTCGGGAATAGTGACGAACCGCGACGTCAAAGTTATACGTCGCTAAATTCAAAGAAATGAGCGACGTTTTAATTAAACGTCGCTAAATTCGTCGCTAATATGACTTATTTTTGTAGTGTGAAGGTTGCTACCAGCTCTGAAGGTTGCTGCCATGGACTGCAAAGAAGGGGTACTTATCAATATCTCCCCCTCAATTTGACCTTGCCTCAAGGTCAAAATATGGGTAAGTCCTGATAAACTCTTCATAGGGGACCCAAGTAGATGTATCTCCCTCCTTCCATTTCACCTGTAAGTCTACTGCTGCTCTGTTGCCCTTCTTGACCAACCTCCTTTCAAGTATCCACTCAGGTTCGAGTATGGTCTCCTCAACCAAACTAGGAATCCCTTGAACTTCTAGTCTCTGGCTAATGTATTTTTTTAGCTGTGAGACATGAAAAACTGGGTGTATTTGTGCTTCAGTTGGGAGACCTAACTTGTAGGCTACAGAGGCAACCCTGACAATGACCTAATAAGGACCATAATATTTAGGGGAGAGTTTTAAGGGTCTTCTTTGGGCAACTGTCACCTATTTGTAAGGCTGCACTTTCAGAAAAATCCAGTCCCCCACTTCAAAGTTCCTGTCAATCCTATGCAAGTCAGCAAGCTTATGTCTTGGGCAAGCATCAAGTTGTCTTTAAGCAGTTGTAAGGCATGTCTCTGGTGGCTATGGCCTCTACTACTGTAGGATCTTTAGCAACCTCTGGTATGTATGTAAGCAGGTTTGGTGGTGTTCTGCCATAAACCACTTCAAAAGGAGTAGTTCTTGTGGCAGTATGCCAATTTGTGTTGAACCAATACTTTGGCCAATGCAAGAACCTACTCCACTCCTTGGGTTTGTGTGTACAGAAACCCCTCAAATAGGCCTCCACACACCTATTAGTGACCTCAGTTTGGCCATTAGACTGGGGATGATAAGCTGTAGAGTATTTCAGTTGAGTCCCTAGTAACTTGAAGAACTCAGTCCAGAAATGGCTAGTAAAAAGAGGGTCTCTGTCACTGACAATGGATTTGGGCATTCCATGTAATTTAAAAACCCCTTCTACAAACACCTGAGCCACCATTGCTGCTGTGTAAGGATGAGACACTGCAAACAAATGGACGTACTTGGACAATCTGTCCACTACTACCAATATAGTTGATTTGTGATGACTGTTAGGTAGGCCTTCTATGAAGTCCATGGCAATGGGGAATCATAGTGGTATATTTCATAATAAAGCACCTGTGCATAATTTGAGTCAACCAGTATTGAGACTCAAACTACCCGACTTTGATGGGAATATGGATGTAGAGGAATGGCTGATGAGGGTCAACCACTATTTTAGTTACTATAGGATTCCAGAGTGGGATAGACTAAGAGCTTGCTCTGTGCAACTCAAAGGGACAACAGCCTATTGGTATGACTGGATAATGAAGGTTAGAGGGGGAGGCTTAACTTGGGAAGAATTTTGCCAAGCAATCAAGTTAGAGTTTGGACCATCCCAATTCACAGACTACATGATTGATCTCAAGCTACTAAAATAGGAAACATCTGTTCATGAGTATGATCTCAAATTTCAGAAAATGTCCAAAAAATTGCAGGGAATTTCAGAGAAATGCTTGATGAGTCGATATATTGGGGGCTTGAAGGATGAAATTAGGTTTGAGGTGCAAATTTCAAACCCTGCTAATCTCCTTGCTGCAATGCAAGTGGCCAGATTGCAAGAGGCTAAAATCATAGCCATGAGGAGATCTTATAGAAACTCAGTTTACACAGGGAAGCAAGCAACTACAGTATGAACAGGGGCATGTGGCTTGAATATGAGTGAAATTAGGAGGAGTCCACAACATGTCACAGGAGGTAACTATCAGGATCCATCAGTTAAAAAAAAACTGTTTCTCCTACTGAGCTCATGAGGGGGAAGGACTTGGGTTCATGCTTCCTATGTGATGACAAATGGTTCAGGGGTCACAAATGCAAGGATAAAAAATTGTATATGTTGGTAGCTGAGGAAGATGAAGTTTCCAGTCCAGAAGACAGTGCTACAGAGACACCAGAGTTGGGCCTTTGCTATATCATTGCAAGCCTTATCAGGAACTGTTCATCACTCTACAATGAGATTGAGTGGAACCTTGCAAAACAGACCTGTGATCATCTTGGTGGACTCTGGATCCACTCACAGTTTTATTGATACCAAGTTCAGTGAAAGGATTAAGTTGCCCTTAAGTGACAACAAGCCTTTTGAAGTGTTGGTTGCCAATGGTGAGAAATTACTTAGCCAGGGAATGGGTTGTAAGAATTTGGTAGTAAAGTTAGCATTATTGTTTCCAGAAAGTTGTACTTTAACTTGTTATATACTGTCAATAAAATAACTTAGGATGAAGTTCGAGCTGAAGATGTACACCATTCTTAACAATATGGCATCAAAACAATGCGCCACTGTAGTAAATAGATTCTCTGGGCTTGTTTTTTTTTTTTTTTTTCAAGCATCAATCAGGATCTTCTTAGAACGCCCAATAAAATATGAACTCTCTTAGACTCAAGTGCAAAGTGCCAAATTCATCTCCATTCTTCCGGGGAGCGTCGAAAACGTATATTTTCAAAACCACAAGCAGGCAGCAAGATGCTCTATATGATTTAAGCTACTTTACCTTCAAAAGTAAGATACGTCTACAAAAGTCCTTTTTTTTTTACCTTTGTTTCTTTCAAAAGTTTTTCAAACTCAGGATCTTCAAGATTCACCCTTCGCGTGATTCCTCTATGAATCCTGTTTATTTTCTACATTCATTCCTTTGTAATAAAAGACCCTCGAGAGGGAAAATAATAAAAACAAGCAGTGTGATCTTCATGTAAACAGGTTCACTGAAGGAACCAGAATGCTTGTACAAATTGGTCCTTGCATTGAAGGTTTATTTCATGAGGGAATGATCAAAGTTGCTTTGTACAAAAAGAAAGTAGCCTACAGTCATTTTCCAAGCTTTCGGCAATATGGGTACTCCATCTAGTTCTCTCTCTCTCTAGAAGGAGGTGCAGCAGATGTTTTACAAATTGGGCACCAGTTCTTCTGGCTAAGCCACTGATAGATGCAGTCTACATGGTAACAGTGATCACATGCCAAGTTTGCCAACTCCTCTCCAGCGACATAGTCTTCCTGAAATCAGAACAACAGAATGTACTTGGTTTAAAGGAAATGGCTAGACTCTACAGCAATAGTTGAGACAGAAAGTGACCGGAGAGAGAAGAAAGAGAACATGCAAAAATTTCGCCGCCCATTTAAAAGTCTAGTTTTCTGAACCTGCACAATCAAGCTTTTTAAAATATAAGATTTTTTTTTTGTCGTTAATTTCCTTTCAGCATTATAAATGCCAACTCTTTCCATCTGTATTCTGGGTATGTTGAGAATTTATACCCCATGGGGGGATTTCCTTTCAGGCTTCTGTTCTTAATTCGCATCTACGATGGATGGTATAGTCGTCATATTCTGGGTATAGTTATTTCTAATTTACTGGTACGGTTTCACTTTTACTTTTTTTTTTTTTGCCAAGGATTTGTCTCCTCTTATGTCAAGGAGGAGAGATAATTCAGATCTTATGCTGGGAAAATTTCTTAGGAGCATCTATCAATGTTCGCTGCTTTCCTCGAAAACGACAACAGATAAAGAACATAGACGATGACTATGAAGCAAATATTAACTTTATATATGAGAATCTGAATGGGAAGACGGGTGACATTCGAGGTCATTAATAGTAGATCAAATTAATTGGAGTTCTTCTGGTACCATATATGAAACAGCCTCTCTAATGTTGTATAAAGCAAGCTGTAAGAAAGCTTCAGAATCAAAGGGTGATGACTGGTTTCACTTTAGCTTCAAAATATACTGAGATATGTTAAAAATCTGTAATCAAATAGTTTTAATACTAACTGTAAATATTTACATTCCAACAGTGCACGAGGTACCAAGGAGAGTATTGACTATTGAGAAAGTGAAGTTTATGCACCTGCATATAAAGATGTTTAATATTGATTGGAACTGGAGGGACTTTTCCATTCTAATCAAAGAATTAGTTTCTTCTAATGAAAAATAACATTTCAGAGACCTAACAACTTCCACTCTCAACTGTTTCTTAAAGCTAGTTCCATATCACAAGAATAAAGAGTTTCTATGTTTTATTTCTAAAGCATGAATCAACTTGAATGGACTTGTGCTAATATGGCAATAAAATGATAATTTCCAAGGAGGGTTGAAAATCCTTCATAAAACAAGTTAGAGATCCGAAATGATATCCTTAAACGGATATCAATTTCATTTCTCAATATGAGGGTGAAATTACCTGGCATATACTGCATTTAGTATCATCATACCCACAAGGAGTGATCCCTGGAAAGTGTGAGAGAGGTATATAGAAACTTTTCTTCAGACACTTGGAAAGTGCTTCTTCTGGTAGGGCTGTACTGACAGTACCCATCTTCTCTTCCAAGGCTAACAGTTCCTGTCAAACCAATATATACAAACTCTCACGGAACTCGGGAAAATTGTATTAGACTAAAACCAGAACCATGACTGTATAATTTAGATTTCCAGAACATAAAGATGCCAACAAGGCCTCCATGAGGCCAGTTTCCCAAATACTAGTTTAATTTCTGACTTGGAACAAAGCTCAAGTGGTGATCGACATTACACTGTGACGTGTTTAATACGATGCGTACCTTCGATAGATAGCAATCAATTACAAGTAGGTGAACTGCTTCAATAGTACCATTCAGGACTTGGTTATTGACCATAAGTATTTTTGATCTATTAGGTTTCGACTAGCAATATTAACAAGAATATAAATGAAAGAGAATCTTAGATCCTAATAGAGATATAGACAGGCATACCTCATAAGTCATATTATCAATGTCCAATCTCATCTCTCTATGTTGATCATTGAAACTAAAACCCCCAAAAAATAAATTCGTCTCTAGCACCATTAATTGCTGCAAAAAAATAAGATAATTCCAGTCAACAAATAACAATGAACATGGTGAGACTATAAAGGTCCGAATATGAAACCTCATATGTCAACTCATCATCCTGTTCAATTCTCTCCAGTGCCAACAATACCTGCACAATCTCAAATTTCAGTCATAGACCAACAAACCTCCGATTTTTAAAAGCAGTTGAAGGGTAAATAAAAAGACCTCGGCAATTCCTTCCATGTTAAAGCGCCGGTATTCATCCCTCTCTCTCGAGACTCCATGTCTGCTGCTATCTGCAGGATGAGACGAAAGCAGTCTACTCCGTGCAGCACTCCGATCACTAGAACTAGGCCGACCACCAAATGAGTTATGGAAGATCGGACGTGCTTCCACGGGGAAAGATCTTGAAGAGCTTTCAGGAACAGGTTCCAGGGTGGATATCTGAGAATGAGGCAATTGGGGGTAGACAATAGGCTCTGATATAGACACACTGTCTTCATTTGGTTGTTGGGGCAACCTCCCTCTACTATCTCCAACTGGAGCTCTCCGTGTTCTAACAGAAACAGGACCATCCCTACCTGTAGGCCGGGATTTGGCCCTTCTAAAACCTTGTTGTTGCATTAGAGATCCAGAGGAAGCAGAAAGGCTGCTAAATGAGGAGCCACCCGTGTTTTTGCCTCCAGAAGATGAGCTCTCTCCATTAGAGGGCCTATTCCTCACTGAGGTAACCTTTCTACTATTGATGAGATTGGAGGAAGAACCACCAGATGGGAGAATATCAGATATTGATGAGCAACTCAGATTCTTGAGACCGTTCCTTTGTGGCCCAGAACCCAAGTACAAACAAGGTTTAGTAATATAACCCATGCTTCTGGGTGCAACAGAATGTTGTGCGGATGATGATGAACTTGCAGTATCCTGACTGCTAGGTCCCAGTTGGTGATGAATTTGCTTCTGTGGTCGGGAAGTAGATGCGTCGGTTTGAATTGTGGACAGTTCTTGCAGATCTGGAAATTCAGGACCTTCTGTTTCGGGCAGTACTGTCTGAAAAGTTGTGTTTGTGGTAGCTTCTGAAGTATCAGATTCCACTTGTTGACTACTTAATTTGTTACCTTCTGCCACCCTCTGTTTAATACTGCTTTCATCTGTATGTCGAAGAGGTGTTCGGGTGTATTTTTCATGGCAGAACTTTCTGAAGTCAGTGGGAGAAGAGATTGCCTTTGTTGAGCTCCCAGCAAAGGACTTGCTGCTTGAAGTGCGAAATGAAGCTTTTGAGAACTTTGTCTTCTCTGGGCTACCAATGTGGGTGCTTTTCATGGAGTTAAGCCTGGTGCTACATCCTAATCTGTTGCAGTACTGAATTCCTTTACCCTCATCGTTTGTGTCTCGGAGAGTTATGCTAGAACCTCTTTTGGAAAAACCAAGACCACCACCAGACCCTTTACGAGTGTATTCATCCATGTGAGAAGAATAATGTAATTTCACTTGAGTTCTGCAGCAATAAAATAAATTCTAAGTTTTGAGGCAACCGTTTGAATTGGGACCATGATTGAATAAAAGGCTGCATTACATGAAACGTAGAAAACTCAATATTGCCTCCAAGCAAATGAACTCCAAGATAGTTAACTACAATGAAGGAACAAAATGATGGATACAATTAAGACTGTTATATTGAAAATGGATGTAAACTGCTGTAAAATAGAACTTTAATCTATAAAAGAGCATGACATGGAGCGTTCTGATGTCTCACTCCTGCCTGCCTTTGGATGGTGATCACGATGATACAAGACGAATCTATGGCCTCCTTAGTGAATTTATGTGATAATTCTCAACCATCTAGCTCTTGTTAATTATCTTGTCACCATTCCCTCTATCAAATCAGGTAGATATCCTCAAAAAAGAGGTACTATTACCTGAAGCTTCAACATATTCAAAATACTAAACGAGGTCTTGCAGCATATGTTGTTTACCAATCTAAACATTCCCCTAGATGATAAAGAGTCTAAACGAAGATGTAAGATGATACAATTTGTTATAGGGAATTGCCTTCATATCTATGATACATTAAACCAAAGAGTGAGAAAGAATGGCATTCCCATATTCTCACGAGTTAGATAAAAAAAACAAAAGATTGCCATCTCTAGTACATTGCAGTGACAGCAGATATAAAGCAGATGCCTTCAACAACAATCTGAAGTTAGATGTGAGGTCAAGGTCACATCACTTCTAAAGGGAAAAAAAAAAAGGAACAAAGAAGGAAAGAGAGTAAAGGTACAGGCAGCGGAGAAACAAGAAAACTTCCCCATGGAAATGTGACTGCTTGCTATTCTCTAAATAAAATAATAGTAAAATAAGAAAAACAACTTTTCTGAATATATTGATGCCAATAACAGCATAACATCAGTATGTAATAGAAACTTAATTCTGACTTTCTTTGTCTTTCACCTCTACTGACTTGAGCAATATAAACAGACATTAAATGCAAAGACCTGTAGAGTAGGACCTTATGTCAATTTTCAACATGAATCCCTATAGTGAGACCATGTACAAAAGTTAATGAAGAAATTATTAAAGACCATATGGGGATGTGCTGACAACAAAGCATCTAGCATGACAATACTAATACCAAAGGACCTGCTAGGAGTTGAAATCACACTTTTAATCTTTTAAGAAGTTCTTGGATGCAGGAAGTTTATTGCATTCTATAAGAGAAGTTTGCACATAACCCAACGACGGGTTGCGCATAACATGATTCATATGCAATCTATAACTCAGAAGTAAGGGTGTAACTAATAAACAAATATAAAAGTAAACAAAGATGGAAAGATAATGGTTTCACAAAAGAAACCACGATGGATATAACTTGAAGCATTAGCTCAGTTTCTCTTATCTCCTGTTCTGATTTATATGGTCATATCTGACAGGCATTACTGAAGTAGATGTAAAGGCTCCCTGAACAAATTCGTACATTCAACACATCTAGTAAACCTTAATCTAACTAGAAATAAACTCTGCATGGAGGTAGGTAATAAGCTAAGTCCACAGGAAACACGAGACAATGTTGAGATAAGAACCGATATTTTCCGACAGAAGAAGCTTTGATTTGACAACTATAAGATAAGGCCAGTCTTTTATCAATAATAGAAGAAATGAAGATTTTTGTCAAAGTTCCCGAGAGGAATTTTCTAGAAATGTAGTAGATTAATAACAATGGAAACATCATAAAATCATCTGAAATACTACAGAAAACTAAACATAGTGACGTCACGGTTTTAAGTCATGGTCAATACCAATCCATTTTAGTTGCCCGCTCCGGATGGGAGTTGGAGAACCAAAAATTGCCAGAAACATGAAACTACTGAAACCAACAGATTCAAAACCACCGAAACCACCAAAAACTGCCAAACCAATACTCACAGGAACTGTTCTAAACCGATACCAGAACCGAGTTTTTGGAACAATAAATTTATATCAAAGCACAATTAGGGGATATAAAGTTATAGAAAGTAAACAGTATCATAGAAAAAAAAATCTGTGTTACCAAAAAATGTTAGATATGCTTGCAAACGGTTCCGTAGACGAGACATCAACCAGTATTCTAGAGCAATAATCAGTTGAAATGCATCAAATATATATCATATGAAGAGATGTATAACAAACCTCCATGAAGTATATAACAAAAATGAATTATCATTCCTATGATGACACAAGCAAAAGAAGAACCAACACGAAGTTTCTACTCTATGCTTGTGACAATGATGAATGAATAAAGACTAAATTACCCAAATACTTCGATTCAACTTGCTCCAATATTGGATCAAGCTTACTAAAACTTCACAACAAGTATGACAATATGTTTAATATTCAAGACCAATTTCTTAAAATATGTCGATTGATAATGCTCTAATATTTTAATCAAGCTTACTCACTGCATGGATTAAATAAAATTAAAAAAAGAGAGAGCATGATATGATAAAGTTCATTAAAATATAATACATATGTTCATCCAAAGACTTCCAGAGCCTTTTCTTAGATCCAACCATAAAAATATATATCAAGACACTAATATAATCTGTAGCAATCAATCCAAAGCAACAGATAACAACCAATTATATATCCACATATCTAACAATAACTCCACATACTACCAGAGAAAACCATGTCCATAAATATTAAACCATGTCCATAAAATCTACTAAAAAATAAAATTCAAACTCATAAACACAGAATTAACATATTTAATCTAATAATTTCTAGCAATCAATAAAGAGCATAAAATCAACAAAACTAATATAAAAACAAATCTATAATAAAATAGTACCCATATATTGATCATTCCAGAAAGAGGGAAAAAGAAAAGGGGGGGGGGGGGGCGGGGGGGGGGGGGGGGGGGGGGGGGGGGGGGGGAGGGGGAGATGAAAAAGAAAAGCTCCTCCTCTTTCTATTTATTTATAACCTAAAAAGGAAGGGAAAAAAAGGGAGAAAGTGAACCAAATTGATCACCTTCTAATTCTTGGGGGAAAAAAACCTTCTTTTCCTTTCAAAATCGATCAAAGCTCCTAAATTTATGTTCATTCTCCATCGCCATCACCACCATAAGTGATAGAAAAATTAGTAGAATTGAGACAACAAAGAGTGGAGGCACGAGAAACTCTCCCACTCCACTCGTAATTCTCCACATGGCACCATAAAGCTACAATCTTTCTTTCTTTTTCTTCGATAAAACCCGACAACTTTAATTCCAAAAATAGGAAGGGGAGAGGGAAGAAAGAAGAAAAAAGGAGGGACCTTTGCTTGCTTGGACTGAGGAACTGATGGTGGGGCGGGTGCCCTTATGAGTCGGACACGGCCGGCCGGCTCGGTTCGGACACGGGATTGGAAAAAAAGGAAATGATGGAAATGGGAATGGAAACGTGACAGAAAGAAAGAGAGAAACTTTACAAAAGTGGGACACTAATTAATAATAGTCTTAAGTTCATTAGTTAATTAAATTAGTCGGTTAGTCGCAGGAGTCGAGTGTTGGGTTGGGAATGTTTGGACCGTTGGATGGGAGAGGTGCGGTTGGATGGGTGGGTATGGGGTAGGGTGAGAGTCTGTTTAGGCCACGCGTTCGTGGACCGCACGCAGACTATAGAGAGGGAGAGGTGTGAACACAAGCAAAGCAACTTTGCTGTTGTTGTTGCTAAATTGTAATTTGATACCTCAACTATTACTGTTTTTCAATTTGATACTTTCAACTTTTATAAGTACTAATTTAATACCCTATTTCAACGTATATTTCTAACTTGATACCCAATTTTTTTTATTCCTAAACTACCCTTCTCTCCCCTCCCAGCTGTTACTTCCTCCACCCCTCCTCTCCCCCGGCGGCCATCCCCCCCTCCTCCCTCCCCTCCCCCACCGGCGACCACCCCCACTACCCGCCCCCCGCCCCTGACACTCCTCTTACCCGACCCCGACCCCGACCCCGACCCCACCGGCGACCACCCCCCCTCCCCTCCCCCCCCCCCCCCCCGCGACTGCCTCAAGCGTCGTCGCGCACTATCTCGCGTGCCGCCGCCTGCTCGCGTTGCCGCCCGCTGCCACCCACAGCCGGAGAGAGAGGGGGTGGGGGTTGGGGAGAGAAGGAAGGGGCAATTTGGTCCAAAATTTTTCAGGATATCAAGTTAGTGCCTATAAAAGTTGAGAGTATCAAGTTGAAAAACCGTGATAGTTGAGGGTATCAAGTTGTAATTTAGCTTTTTTTTTAAAAAAAAAATTCCACGCACACACAATTGGAAGACTCGAACCTTGTCGGTCTCTTTGAATATCCGTTTTAATACCACTAGGCTAGAGAGCTCGGACAACACAAGCAACTAATTTAGAAACTGCATAAAAAAATTGTTAACTAAACTAGAACTTCAGATATATATTTAGATAATGTAATTAATTTAAAAAAGAATATTTCAGCAAATGTCCTCGTTCAAAATATTGAAAGTAGCATATACCTTCGATTTTAAAAAAAAAACTATCAAATGTCAACATTTCTTTGAATGGAACAAATAACAATTTAAGATATACCCCCACTTGTGAAACTCGAAATTTTCTAGAATTATTAATTATTGGATTTGTAGCATAGTCGTAGTATTATTATTTATTAGTATTATTAGTATTATTTATTATTATTATTATTATTATTATTTATTAGTCGGAATTAGAAAAATATTATTTTTAAAATTATCATTGGGTTTTTGTTTGTGGCCCTGCCCCGATCCCGTGTCCGGAGTCCGACTCCGAGTTCGAACCCGGTCTCCCGAAACCCAATTCAGTTCCGAACCCGTTCCTATTTTCTCCCTTTTAAATTCTGATTATTACTATAAAAAAAATATAAAAAAATAAATAACAAAGCATATTCCTAAACTAACCCCCACGACCACTTCTCCCCACGACCCAGCTCTTCACAACCCTTCCTACACTTCAGCACCACTCCCCTCCTTAAAACCACTCCAGCACACAACACTCCCTCTCTTCCACACATATTTTCCCCCACTCTTCTCCTTAAAAGCACCAGCACAACTCACCACCACCACTTCCATTCTCCCCATCCCCATCTCCTCCCTCTCACTCTCCTTCAACCATTCCCCATCTCCTCCCCCTCCAGAGCTCCGCCCAAGCCCCGTCTCCCGCCGACTTCCTCCGGCGGCCCGAGCCTCGCCGAGACCCACCCGCGCCGCGCGCGCGCCCAAGGCCGCGCCCTGTCGGCCCGTCCGCGCCTCCACCCGGTGCCGTTTCCCGGCGCCCAACTCTGGCCAGACCGGAGCCGCTCGCCCCCGGCCCTCTCCGGCCGACCCCTCGCCCTCCAGCGGATTTCCCGGTCGCAAACCCCCTCCAGCGCCCTCCAGCGCGCCCAGCCCCCGTCCAGCGCCTTCCTCGGCCGCGTCTCCTTCGGCCGTGCCCCTCGGCCACTGTCCGGCGACCCCCGACCCGCTGTCCGTGCCCGGCCCCGAGCCAACATCTCTGGTTGCGTTCCGCGGCCTCGTGGACGCTCTATTTCGGGACTGCTGTGGTTTCGAGTTTTTCGATTTCGCGTTCCGAGCTGCTGTCTCAGTATTCGGGATTTTTCCGTGCTTGCGAGGATTATTCTTATTATTATCATCTGAGAGCTCTAGCCGAGCACCCGAGGTAATTTCCGTATCCCTGTATCCCCCGTAGGTAGTCTGTGATGACGCGGTCTCGACCCTGTTGCGGGGATCGTTTCGACTCTATTGCGGGGATACACGCGACATTCGTCGCGGCGGTATATTTCGGTAGTTCGGTTTTACGCTGGATGCGTACGTTTCCGATTAGTTTCGGTTACGGTTCGATTTTATATTTATGCCGGCTTTTATCTTTATTGTGTTGGTTGTGGGATATTATTTCTGTGTGGAATATTATTATGGATGGTTTGGGTTGTTTCCCTGGTTCGGGATATTGTTTATGTTGACTTTTGGCACCGTCCCAGGATTGGGTTGTCCCAATTACAGAGGAGATGCTGCCCAAATTTTTGAAAAAGTTTTCAAAAATAAAGTATTTTAAAATGGGATTCTATTTTCAAATTCGGTATTTTACAAACGAATTACAAAAGTGGTTTTGTCGATTTGAAAGTGGATTTTGGAGTTTCGTATCCCCGTTAGGCGATGACCGTATCGGTCGGATGAGCCTCGGCGAAACGCAAACGCTACAGGATATCCTGTACGTTGAGGCGTTAGCCAGCAACATGAGATTGCAAGACCAAGTCTGAGACCCCTTTCTTATTTTTCATATTTAAAATTTATTTAGAACTAGTACTGGCCTTTTAGCATTCTGGTTGCAGGGCTTCGACCTACTGTTTGGACCGTTCGCGGCACTCAGAGCTCGTCTTAAGAATTAATTAATTTATGTAAATAATTTGTAAGGACATAAGTCCAGTTTTTCTTTATTTCTCTGTGACCCTGTATTGTGTAGCGTAGCTTTTTATTATTTTTTAGGAATGTTGATTTCGTCGTTAAACGCGTAGAATTAAAAATGGAGATATTTATTTTATAAAGAAAATTAATAAGTTTTCTCATAACTAATAATCTAGTAATTCACATGTCTTCTCATTTAAAAGAAAAAGTCTAGTTTTATATATATATATTTTAAATACAAAAGTTTTGCCAAATTAACCGGTAATTGCTATTTTTCCAATTAATCAGTAACCGAATTATTTAATTAAAATGATAACAAACGTAGATTTCGATGCTAGATTTTCGGTAGATTAATTAATAACTTAAAACCTGACTAGGGACTACTTCTAGAGATTGTAACTAGCACACCTAGAATGGTTTCATTATGGTTCTAAGTCAAGGTTCTCAACTGTATGATCTCGGAGACGAACTTGACATCCTCCTCGGTACTGACTTTTCTGATCCAGTCAATTAACAGAGACAAGTTACGGTTATATTTTCTTGTATTTTATTTAGTAATTATCAAGCTGCATGTTTAAACCACATTGCTACACGGAACCCTCTCCTAGGGTTCAAATATTGATTGATATTGATTGTGGGGATTGGGGGAATAGTATAACGTTTATGACCAATACCCCCCCATATTGCATGATTGTGCGAGCTTACCCCTCTTACACACGGGGAAAAGCCGTATCGCGTCACTAGGACGCTATTGTATAACCCAAGCCGGTCATAGACGATTACACATTCAAATCACATTATTTTTAATTGTTAAATTGCTGAAAAATATTGTTTCAAACTGTTTAGCCTGCACTTTTCCATTATTACTTGAAATGTGAGATACATATTCGTACTTGCTCCCTCCTGACTGGAGACAACATTTTTAGGTGACATTGAGGATGCTGAGCTATTGTACAATAGCTACTATGACCCAGTTTTGTACCCTGTGGTATTGCCAGAGTCCCCCTTGGAGGACGCAGGACCTGAGGCCGACGAGCCGACCGCATAGCTAGTCGTTCCCAGTTTCTAGTTTTATTATTTTGGAATTTTGTTAATTTGAATTCAGCACTTTATTTCAGTTCTTTCATTTCCAGTTGTACTTTTCAATTGTTGAATAAAAGTTTTAAAATTTTCGTATATTGAGTTGTGACAAATGTATAGATGTTGTTGTGAATACCTGCATATAGAATAGCTTACTGCTGCCATCTCACAACGGTACAGGCTGGGCATGATCCGGTTCGACCCAATAATTTGGGATCGGATCGTGACACCACTATTCAATCAAAATTTTGGCTGATTTATAAAGGAATAGGGGCATTTGTTAGTTTTTTAAAAAAGTGGGGGTATATGCTAATTTTTATATTTTGAATGGGACATTTGCTAAAATATTCCATTTAAATATAGTTTTGAATATATAAATATTGAATATGTTTTAATTAAAATTTATTTTTTAAATAAAATTTTAGATATATGTTTAGATAATATCATGTATTAATTTAAATATTGAATATATCTTAATTAAAATTTATTATTTGTAGAACTTGAAATATATGTTTAGTCCATGCCATATAGTTAGTTTAAATATAAAATATATTCTAATTTGAATTTTTTATATATTTGTTGATATGATTTTGGATATATGTTTAGATAGTTGTAATGATTTAAAGTTATTTTTAATGTTAGTTATAAGGATTTTAAATTATTTTTACCTGAGGATATGGATATACAAAAGGCACGTAGGGTATAATTAATTATAAAGATTTTTTTTATATTTAGTGGATGATATACAAACGGCTTGGATGGCTCATTTAAAAACCATTTTCAAGTCGCATTATAATAATATCGATTAAAAATGAGACGTCCAAGTCATTGTATATAATTATATAATTAAAAAAAATCTAATATGTTGTGATTTGGATAAACCCAAATATGAATTCGCTTATCCATTCACAACAACCTCTATTTCATTCCCTCTTATATATATATATATATTATCAATTAGACAAGCTATGTTTTATTCCAATCCCTCTTATATATATTATCAATTAATAAGCTAGGTACGAATTCATTCAGCTATCAACATTTCTCTCTTATATTTTCACAACTCATTATCAACGCTAGACTCTAACCAAGAAGAAAAGAAGAAGATTGAAACGAGTTCGACGACAGGAGATGACAAAAGCTAGTTTGAATATGGAGAGTAAGAACAAGCCAACATGGAGAGTAAGAACGAGTGGTTAATCTTCACTTGTTGTCACCACAGTGAAAAATCAAAAAATCAAAAAATTGGATTGGACAATCCAACCAGATTCATAGATTATGTTTTTTTTTTTTTATAAAAAGTTTGTGCTATGATCTAAACCTCAAAAAACTAATGCCATAAATTATATCCTTATTCTTCACTAATATGCATGTGATATAATATGTTGTCTTGTATAGAATTATCAGGCATATTTCATCTTCCCAATATTTTTTTAACATATTTACAATGGAATACTCCTTTTTGTTCACACAAAGATGGTCAACCAGAAGAACCTTTTAAAAATCAAAGCACTAATATACTATTAAAACTATGCATTTTGAAAATCAAAACATCTAGAGTTTTTATATTCATGGAGCTAAGGTTGGACAATTAGGATCTTGCATTGCATGAAATGAACCACTGCATGTTGTAGCCTAGGGTGGCAGTAGATATATCTTGTTCTCAGTATTGTTTCTATCTGATTATGCCAAGTAATCTTGATTCATGATACTAGTTAACATAACATATTTGAATAAATCATTTATTCTACTCCGAGTAGAGACATTCATTTATTAACTCTACTGCTTTTATATATACTAACTTGCTCACTTATATTTCTTTTTATTGAATTTAAATATTTATCAAAACCTGTTTTGATCTTATATTATTTTGATAATAATCAAAACTTATTCGGTGGATCTTGTTGGAGCGGGATTCCAGTGGCAATATGTTAATTGATAATCAATGGAGGGAAAAATATCCTTCCAAGCTACAATAGGGGTTGCTCGATGGGTGTAAATCATAGAAAGTAAAGGTACAACTTGGGCAGACTAAATTCGAGCTTGGTCGGATAAATCCATTAATGGGTTGGATTTGGGTTGAACATACTCGGATTCGGACTCGGATTTGTGTTAAAATATTTGATTCGATCAAAAATCTTATTTCAGTTTGTATTTTATAATGATCAAGGCTTAGGTGCTATTTAATTATGTGTTTAATATTACTTTTGTTTAAAATTATTTCAAATATTATTTTAGAGCCCGATACATCCGATGAACCCGACCCGACCCGACCCCAATCCGATCCTTCGAACTTGGTCTTGGGCTTCATATGTTGAACACGAAGTCGGGTTGGGCTTGAACTCGGAATAGGCTTATGATTCATCGGGTTGGGCTTGGGTTGACCTCAAACCCGACCCAACCCTTCTGAGTTGCACCCCTAATAAAAAGTATGAAAGTGACTTCTTATTTGCTAAAAGTGAAATACATATGCTTTTGAGTTTCATGTTACTTCTTGTTTGTTGAAACTGATTTTCAATATTTGGATACATAATATTTTATCTATGTAAGTGGATAAATACAAACTTTAAATGCTTTGATGTTAAATATGAAGGAGGTGAGAGTAAAAAAGTGTATCATAATATATAGTAACAAAAACTATTAATTAAAGGGGAAATTTATGAAATGCCCAAAAAACTAAAAAGTTTTATGAAAAACCCATCGCGCAATAACATTTCATCTCGTGCCCAGAATTAGCAAAAAATATATAAAGAGGATTCTGAATGACCTTTTTGCCATTCCTTCTAAACCTACGAAACTAATCTTAAAAAAAATGTTTCGATACTTCATCTTCTTCCATACGCTGCTTACTTTCGAATCTAGGTTTTCTTCTAAAAAATCTTCAAAAACTCGTCGAAAAATTTCGAAAATACCGAGACAAACGGCAAAAGTGATAAAACGGAGGTCCAAACATCATTTTTTTGCGATTCTAAAATTTCGGAAGGCCGTCTAACGGAGAAGCGGTTAATCTCAGGCTCCTCGAAGATACGCTCATTTTGCGACAAATCGGACCTCGTTTTGACCTTCCAATCAAAAGTTATGGCCCTCCAAAGTTTCAACTGACCATAAAATGGAGGAGAATGACCATTCTCCGTGTTAGAACACGGAGAATGTTAATTTCGCATGAGGGTGGCCATTCTCCATGTTAGTAACACGGAGAATAGTATTTTTCGTCTTAATTTACACAGAGAATGACCATTCTCTGTGATAGTAACACGGAGAATGGCCATTCTTGGCATTCTCCGTCTTAATTTACACGGAGAATGGCCATTCTCTGTGTTAGTAACACAAAAAATGGCATTCTCCATCTTAATTTACATGGAGAATGGCCATTCTTTGTGTTAGTAACACGGAGAATGGTCATTCTTCGTCTTAATTTACACGGAGAATGGCCATTCTCCGTGATAAATTACACGAAAAATGACCATTCTCTGTCTTAATTTACACAAAAAATGGCCATTCTCCGTGTAATTTAGCACGAAGAATGGTCATTCCAGTGTTAAAACGCAGGAGAATGGCCATTCTCCGTGTTAGAAACACAGAGAATATTCTCCGTATTAAATAAAACGGAGAATGGCCATTCTCCGTGTAATTTAGCACGGAGAATGGTCATTCCAGTGTTAAAACGTAGGAGAATGGCCATTCTCCGTGTTAGATGCCATTCTTCGTGTTAAATAAAATGGAGAATGACATTCTCCGTGTAAATTTACACAGAGAATGGTCATTCTCAGTGTTAAAACATAGGAAAATGACCATTCTTCGTGTAATTTAGTACGGAGAATGGCATTCTCCGTTCTAAATTACACGGAGAATGGCCATTTTTCGTGCTAAATTACACGGAGAATGACTTTCTCCGTGTTAAATGACATGGATAATGGTCATTCAAATGTTAAAACACAGAAGAATGGCCATTCTTCGTGTTAGAAATACGAAGAATGCCTTTCTTCGTGTTAGTAATGTAACCCCTCTTCCCGAAGTTTTGATAATATATTATTTATTTATCTATTTGAATTAAATGGTAATTTTTAGAATTTTTATTAAATAATCACTTAATTAATTATTATGGTAGATGATTTTAGCCATGGTAGAATTTTGAAGTACAAGACGGCTAGGAATTATGGCACGGATAGTGCAGTGACGTGCTTTGACTAGTGTATTAGTCCTGGTAGGGAAGACCCAGCCATGAGTGTGTCCTAACTAGAAAAACCAGGCAACGTTGTGACTTAACTCCTATATTTGATTTAATTATTTATTAATTAAGAATATAGATTTTTAGGTGACCCGGTTGTCTCATGTCAGCCCGAACTCAGTCCCAGCCAAAGCCAGGCCGAGCCCCAAGAGCACCCGTGCGTATTCTTTCCCCACAGTCGCGTGTATATATATGTATACTGAGAGAGACGAATCAACTCTAAACCTAAACCCTAAGCCTCGTGACCCCTGGACATCTGCGCGCGGCCGTCGGCCACCATCCCGCTGTAGGGCCTAAAAATCAAGTTGCGCCATGAATCTACTACCCAGTAATCAAGTTGCGCCCCAAAAATCAAGCTGTGCCACTGTTTTTAAGCTCAAAGATCAATCTGCGCCACTGATCAGGTTGCGCCTGATATCAGACTGCGCCCAGTCTTATTGCGCCAAAATCTACGTGGCATCTGACATTTAATGGCCATCATTACCTGACAACACTGACAACTGACACTACAGTAAACGAGGAAAATCTCTTTGAATCTCGTGAATTGTGCTGCTCGAGGGGAGTTGGATGACAGTTGTCCTGTACGCTTCGTAAGTTGTGCCTAGGCGCAATCCAGACAAAATCCTTAGTTGTACCTAGGCGCAATCTGAATGACTTCTGCTCAAAGGTTGCCACGTGTTTAGGCGCAGCCCAAATCAAGCGCAGTTTGACTCATTGACTGAAGGTCGCGCAACCTGATGAAGTTGAGACAACTTACATTCTAAAGCAGGATGACGTAGCGCACATGCCACTAATCTCTCAAGACGTGTCTACTATCCTGTACACGACCACGCGCATCTCAATCACATGATGCCATGCGTCTAAATACAGTTAGTACACGACTTAACAACTGAATGAAAGTTGGCACAACAGGAGGTTGGCGCTACCCAATGTGGCACAATCCAGCCTCGTGCACATCCGAATAACTGCTAAAACAGTTATTTTTTGAACTCTATAAATAGAGTTTCCAATCATTGTGAAATTATCAGATATATAGGCACAGAGATCAAGAACTCTTGTAAAATTGCTGCTACATTCTCCAGAGGCTACAGTCTACAAGTTCACATAGTCCAAGAGATAAAGTGATCGTCTTCTGATCAGATTCTTACAGTTGTACTTTCCCAGAATTCATTATACTTTGTACTATTCTTTTTCAAGTTTGGAATAAATAACTTTTTGTTTTTTTTTTTTGCAAACAAAATGGCGACTCTGCTGGGACAATTTTTTCCTCCGACGAGAAGGTGACAACTCAATGTGACACTGCGTCGATCGGCAAGATGCAGAAGACTCTGGTTATTCAAGTCAACCAGACAGCCTACGAGAATATGATCAACGCCAAGAGCAACAAGCGCACTGTGGCTATCGCCAAGAACATGACTGTGTGGACTCGTAAATCTCCCGCAGTTGGTGTTGCCCAGGCGCAACTTGAGTGCTTAGTGGCCAAGGCGCAATCTGCCTCAGTGGCTCCGGCACAGCCTGCTTCTGCTGCCAGGCCACAATCCACTCTTTCTGCTGCCAGCGTGCAGTCTACTACCCATGTTGCTGCCAAGACGCCACCAGTAGCCTATATTACTAGGGTGCAACCAGTAGCCCGTAGGACTATGGCGCAACCCAATCAATCAGTAACTCAGGCGCAGTCTGCTGCTTTGGCGCAACCCAAGGGAACTAGTCTTTTGGCTATTCTCTCTTCTAATTATCAAGTTCTTAACTTGGAGAATCAATGTTCTAGTGCCAATACTAGACAGAATAAAGGGAAGAGTCCTTTGACAATTCCTCAATTGGCGCAATCCGTGCCTAAAATGGTCTCACAACAGAACAAAAGGGAACGCTTCTTAGCTAACCCTCTACAAAATAAAGAAAAGCACCCTTTGGTGTTTTCTCAAACTTTTCTGGTCTATGACTCAGAGGAAGACACATCAGATTCTATTCCTTTAAACAGAGGTCTTCAGATCTCTGATAACGGAAAGAATACTGATCAAAGAGGTATCTTACCTACCCCTATGGGGTCTGGTCAAAACCTTCCTACCCTGCAAATTTTAAGATCTAAGCAAAGAAAATTGAGCGTATCACAAACAGAGACACCTGGAGCAGAATTTTTTGATTTATGCGCTTATCTCAATAGGAGTCAACCAGTATCAACTTTGGCAAAACGTAAGAACCCTATGCCAAAGGCCAATCTGTACCAAATGCCAAAGTTTGAAAAGAAAGACCCAACCACCTATGCTAATGAGTTGAGTACATCTTTGTACACTCAGAGAACTAAACATCTGAAGAATAGGAGACATGTTCCTAACATCATTAAGGAATATGTTCCTCCGACTTCTTCTCGTCCTGTAGTTGTAACTGATCTGCGGCAACGTCTTACACAAAGACGGGAGATTACAGGGATGTCTCCCTCACCTCCAAATCGCGCTTCAGATCTTCACTGCCTTCATGAAGTCATCATCAACTGTTGTTGCCAATCGGCTCGACGATCTGTCTTCGATCGTCTGAACTATGTTTCAACTCCTGAACATATAATAGAAGACGAAGATGGGCTATTATATGCTTCTGTCAACATGACTTCTCAAGACATTGGGGGTGGAAAACGTCTAAGACGTAATGCATCCCGTAATCCTAGTCAGCAATACTTAGATCGGATCCATGCATCCAGTGAAGGTGTCTTTCAATACACTAGATCGAGAAATCGACATTTGAACCAAGGTGTCATTCATCAAGAAGATCTCCCTATCGCTCATCTAGGAGAGGACTCTTTCTCAGAGTTTGATGCAGATAGTGAAAGTTCTGAACAAACTATCTCATCAATAGTTGCAAGAGAAGTGACGGCATATACCATTACAGAAGATCAAGGTGCCTCTACTTCAACCATTCAAGAGCAACGAATTGTTGCATTAGAGGACAAATTAAAGACCATGGCAGAAATGGTTGCAAGTATGCACACCATAATTGTGGCTCAACATACAGTACCCCCGATTGTAAACCCTGCTACAAATCCTGAGCTTATAGCATCTTCTGTACCTGTTAGTCTGGGGGTACCAACTCCTCAGGTTGCTCCCGTGCCAATTCAAGCTGATCCCAGTCAGTCCGATGCTGGGGTGGTAATTATTACGCTGTTCCTCCTCCTAACACTTCTAACCAGCCTACCAATTCCCAAACATCAGGTGATGCTAATAAGGCTGTGAAACTATTACGCACTCAGTTTAAGGTATTCAAGCAGAAGGATGGCCTACAAAGACTGGGCATAAAGCAACCATATCCTACAGAGTGGAAGGAAGTTTCATTTCCTCCTAAGTACAAGCTTCCAACCATTATGCTGTTTGATGGAAGCACTACTCCAAGTCAGTACATCAATAATTTTGAGGTGAAGACTGATCAATTATAGCCAAATGATGCTCTCCTTACCAGAGTGTTCGTCGGTTGTTTAGCCGGCGCAGCCTATGACTGGTATCGTAGCCTGCCTGATGGCTGCATCACTTCTTTTGCTGGTTTCAAACAAATATTCTTGGAACGGTTTTACGAAGGAGTCAACGACATAACGATGTCTGTCCTCATTAAGATTAAACAGAGGCACAATGAATCCACAGAGAGTTTCATTGAAAGATTCTGCCGAGAGGCACTCAAAATGCCTTTAGGAACTCCATCTGCTGTAACAATAGACACTTGCAAATCAAATTTGATGCCTATTATCAGTATGTGGACAGGATCTACACAATTCCAGGATTGGCCTTCTTTCATTGTCAATGCCAAAGCAGCCGAGGTC
Source organism: Iris pallida (assembly GCA_029216955.1). Classification (NCBI taxonomy): domain Eukaryota; kingdom Viridiplantae; phylum Streptophyta; class Magnoliopsida; order Asparagales; family Iridaceae; genus Iris; species Iris pallida. The sequence continues at coordinate 2,944,286 of JANAVB010000197.1, read as the reverse complement.
AGTGCCGAAAAGTTTAAGCACTTAGGAGTCCAAATGACTCATCCTAACCAAGATGAACATTCTACACCCGAGGGTAGTAATCGCCAGAATAACCGCAAGAGTAAAGAAACACTGGCCATCAATCTTAAAGGCAAGGAGTCTTTGGCTGTCAATGTTACTCAGACGACATCCACTCCATCAACACCACCGCAGAAGACAACTCGTCCAAAAAAAGAGTATTCTTTTGATGAAGATGATACTTTAAGCATCTTCGATTGCTTGATCAAAATTAATAAGCTTCAGCTTCAAGAGGCAAAATGGCCAGAAGAAGTGGATAAAACTGATCACCCTAAATACTGTATTTATCTCAGATTTATAGGACATCTAACCAGAGCATGTTATGTGCTCAAGGGTAAAATCCAGGAGTTGGTTAACTCTGGAGCAATTACTCTGCAACAGGACGAGAAAACAGTGACTGCTAATATGGTTTCTCTACAATTCGGTGATTTTTCACAACTTGTGCAAGATGGTGTTGTCCCCATTCCAAGGGCTACTCTTGAAGTTGTGAATCTCCCACCTCCTCAAAATGAAGGTCTTGTTCCGCTGTCAACTAACAGAAGAAAGATTATGTGGATTCATCCAGATCTGGTAGCAGTTCCTCTTATAAGCAAAAGAAGCATTCAAATCTAAATCCAAGAACTGCAATATGGTATCCTTTGAACCAGTAACAGAAGAACAAATTCTAATGGGCACTAGATCAGGAAAACCCTATCTTCGGGAGTATTTCGAAAATCAAGAGAACCCTGCTCCGTCTCCTGATGTTCCTCCTTCATCATCTTCTCCTGCTGAGAATACACCATCCACATCCTTGCCGGTGGTCGAACCATCTCCTCCTAAACCAACATCAGCAGACAAGGGAAAGCAACTTGTTCACTTTGACAAAGCACTAAAAAGGTCTTCATTTTTTGGACTTGAAAAGCCTTATAATTTTGACATATTGGCTCAATTAGCCAATACTCTAGCAAGATTGTCAATCTTTGAAATTTTACGTCTCTCAAAAGAAACTCGAGAGACGTTAAGTGAAGCCTTGATGTACGCTGACGCTTGTCTTACTCTTCTCAAGAAACCTGAAAAGGAGCCAGTCGGCTGTTCACATTGTCATAGTGTATTTGAATTAATGCCCAATATTACTCTTACACAAGATAAAATATTGTTAGAAGACAATCGTCATGATCGTCCTCTTTATTTTACGGGGTATGTGGACACATGAAAGTCGATCTCATTCTGATTGACCCCGGATCTGTACTTAGCATTATGTCGAAGTCTTTACTGGATGCTTTAAAGATCCCAGTGCATAACCTTTCTACGACTATCACTACCATCCTGGGGTTTAATCAAGGAAGAAGTGAACCTTTGGGGAAGATACGCCTAAAACTTCAAATTGACAATCTTCGTACAAAGGTAACTTTCTATGTTATCGACAATTATGGCTCATACAACGCTTTGTTGGGAAGACCATTCCTCCATGAACACAATATTGTACCTTCTACTCTCCACCAATGTTTCAAATATGTGGATGGTAATGGAGAAGTCCAAAAAGAGGTTGTAGATCTGAATCTTTTTAAAGGGGTTGAAGCATACTGCAACGATTCTCGCATGTACAAGGAAGAATTCATGAAGGTGGTACTAGCAATGGACACGGATGAAGAACAAAAAAATGTGCCGAATGATACACTGGTGATTCCGGTCAAAGGACGTACTTCTTGTCCTCAGTCTTCCAAACCACTGACTATCTATCTTCCTTCCCATGAGAAGTAGCCCAAGGGTGATAGTCGGAAACAAAAGGAGCTCACCTCTTTTGAGCCGCTTGTAATCGATCTTCGTCGCAAGAAGATCCCCCCTCCTTCTCGTTCTTCTTCTCCCCCTCTTGTCATCAATCTGACTAAGCCTGCTAAGGCTAAAGTCCCTGTTGTAAATGATGGTATAAAAATCAATAAAGCATCTCCTTTGCAGTATACTGATGTCTTTTACTATACTCAGTATTATTTGGATATGCTAAATAACTTTAAACCACTTATAATAGAAGTCGTATCATCTCTGCAAAATGTGGTATCACTGGATTCAATACAAGAGTCGTACTTCTTAGTACCGTCTCGAAAGAAAGATGAAAAGCCTATATTCTTCAACAAAAGAGAGGAACCAAAAATCATGCTCTATAATGATAATAGAGATGATACAGGAAGGCTACAATTACGACGCTATAGTCCACAATCCAAAACCATCATCCGTAAAATGGGCTATGATTTTAGAACAGGCCTCAACAATGGTAAAGGAAGGCGAACTCCTCTTCGTATTGCTGTTCCAAAAGGAAAATCATAACAATACCACGGTAAAACAAAACTATAACTAGGTTATATGTCACCACTTCTAACTCCAGAACCTTCTGAATCTGATGAAGAAGAACGATCTAACTCTTCTGATTCTATCTCATGGGATTTTGATACCAGTATTTGTCGTGTTCATAGGGTGATAGTATCTTCTAACATGGTGTCTGCCGAATTTTTGGAAGATGACGAAGATGACATTGAAGAAGCTCCTGAAATTGACCCTTGGGCACAAAGGATGGACAATTAGTGGGAACTTCGTTTTGAACAACGAGAGTCACCTACTGAAGATCAACTAGTCCAAATCGATATTGGAGAGAAGGGCGTATCACGACCAATCTTCATTAGCAAAAATCTCCCAAAGGATGATAAACAAGAATTAATTCATCTTATTCGTGAATATATTGATGTCTTCGTCTGGAGTTACGAAGATATGCCGGAATTAGATCCTCAAATTGTAACTCACAAGCTTAATATTTTGCCGAATGCCACGCCGGTCAAACAACAACAACGGCGATTCAAGCCTGAAATGATAGATGCAATTGATGATGAAGTCAAAAAGCTTATAGCTTGTGGTTTTATCAGAGAAGAACAACATCCTGACTGGGTAGCCAACTTGTACTAGTTCTGAAGAAGATCGGAAAGGTTCGAGTTTACATAGACTTTCGGGATCTCAATGAAGCTTGCCCTAAAGACAAGTTCCCTCTCCCAATTACTGATGTCATGATCGACAATACATGTGGATTCGAACGAATTTCTTTCATGGATGAGTTTTCTGGATATAATCAAATCCAGATGAATCCTGAAGATGAGAAACATACTTCATTTCGTACTCCTCGGGGAGTGTACTGTTATACGGTCATGCCGTTTGGTCTTAAGAACGCAGGTGCAACTTACCAGCGGGCTATGAGTACTATCTTTCGAGATCATCTGCGAAAGACTGTCGAATGTTATGTTGACAATATTGCTGTTAAAAGTCGTCTCAAGGAAGATCACATTCAAGATTTAAGAACTATCTTCAATCTAATGCGCCAGCATCAACTCAAAATAAACCCCACCAAGTCTTTCTTGGGTGTCTCTAGTAGCAAATTTCTCGGCTTCGTCATTACCTCTAAGGGTATACACGTTGATCCCGAGAAGATCAAAGCCATTCAAGAGATGCGTCCTCCACGCAACCTAAAAGAGCTACGAGGATTCCAAGGTCGAGTTGCGTACATCAGGCGGTTCATTTTGAATTTATCTGGACATTGCAGACCATTTACTCAGTTAATGAAGAAAGGTGTATCTTTCGTTTGGACGAAAGAATATCAATGGAGCATTTGATGACATAAAGCGGTATTTAATGAGTCCACCGGTTCTTGTACCACCGATTTCAGGAATACCCTTCTTAATGTATATCCGGGCAATGGATCATTCATTGGGAGCTTTGCTGGCTTAGAAGAACAAGGAAGGTCATGAACAAGCCATCTATTACCTTAGTCGAACAATGATTGGAGCTAAACATCGTTATAGTCCGTGGAGAAAGAATGTTTAGCCTTAATGTTTGTCGTTCAGAAGACAAGACATTACATCATAGGCCAAACTATTCATGTCATATTTTGAGTCAATCCTCTTCGAGTCTTAATGAAGAAGCCAAGTACACTCAATTCTAGGCTTGCCATATAGGCCATATTATTAGCACAATATGATATGGTTTATGTCCTTCAAAAGTCTGTGAAAGGCCAAGCACTTGCCGACTTCTTAGCAGCTCATCCTGTCCTGAGACATCTAAAATCTATGATGAGATTTCGGACGAAACATTGGAATCAAATATGATCTCAGAAGAATTTTCTACCTGGAGGTTGTTCTTTGATGGATCTTCTAGAATTGGACCTGGAGGTACCATTGTGGCTGGAGTGGGAATTGTTCTTGTTTCACCCGATGGATTAACTATTCAAAGGGCTTATTCTTTAGACAAATCATGCTCTAACAATGTGGCAGAATACAATACCTTGCTCATTGGACTCCAATTGGCTAAAAAACTGGGTGTTGAATATCTCGAAGTATATGGCGACTCTAAGCTGATTGTAAATCAGGTTAGAGGCATATATGAAGTCCGACATCAAGATCTAGTACCATACTATGAAACAGCAACCAGGATAGCATCTTCGTTCAAAGGATTCTTCATCGAACATGTACGTCGGACATGCAATACAGAAGCTGATGCCTTAGCTAACCTAGCTGCGGTATTGGCAGTTCCAGTCAAAAGATAACAGATGGTTGTTATCTCTAATAGAGAACTATTCTGTGTTGAAAACAACCACAACATTGAATTCAGCAACCTAACTGAAGTCAATGTCATTTGTAAGGACTGGAGAGCACCTTTCATTGATTTTGAAGTACATGACATCTTGCCAGAAGATCCTAAAGAAGCTACAAGTATCCGTCGTCGATCGCTTCGATTCTATTATAATCATACTACTAAAACACTCTATCGAAGAACTTTTGATAGATTACTCTTGAGGTGTCTCGCTGGTGATGAAGTAAAGCAGATATTACGCGATGCTCATGATGGTGTTTGTGGAGCACATCAGCCTGGTCCTAAACTTCAGGATCGTATTCGACGTATGGGCTACTACTGGCCCTCTATGGTATCAGACGCTATTGACTATGCAAGGAAATGTCGTGTATGTCAAATTCATGCAGATTTTATTCATCAACCGTCGAAATTTCTTCATCCGACTGCTGCTTCTTGGCCTTTTGAAGCTTGGGGCATGGATATAATTGGCCCTATCAATCCTCCTTTATCTAAAGGACTTCGGTTCATCTTGGCTATAACCGATTATTTTTTCAAGTGGGCAGAAGCTATACCTTTGGCTGAAGTTAAAACGAGTAGTGTCATCAACTTCATCAAACATCATGTGATATACAGATTTGGTATACCTAGCTGAATCATCCATGATAATGGGCCATAATTTATCAGCTAGAAGTTTAATAGGCTCTGTGATGACAACAGAATCAATAATGTCGCCTCTACGGCCTATAATCCTGCGGCTAACGGGTTGGCTGAAGCGTTCAACAAGACCATTATTAAACTCCTTAAAAAGTTTGTCTCTATCAACAAACGTAATTAGAGTGATAAACTTGGAGAATGTCTATGGGCATATCGCACTACTGTCCGTAATCCTACAGGCTGCACACCTTTTTCTTTAGTATATGGGTGTGAAGCTGTTCTACCTTTGGAAATTCAAATTCCATCATTGAGAATTGCCAATGCTAACGAACTTACTATAGAAAATAATGATCGTCTTCGACTTCAAGAATTGGAGGCACTCGACGAGAAAAGGTTACTGGCTCAACAACACATTGAACTTTATCAGGCCCAGATTTCAAAAGCCTTTAATCGCAAAGTCAGAGTGCGAACTTTTCAGAAAGGCGAGTTAGTCCTTACAGTTAGACGTCCTATGACTATGACACATATGAGCAAAGGCAAGTTCGAGGCAAAATGGAAAGGGCCGTATATGGTAAAAAAAGTTTTCTCAAATGAAGCCTATCAATTAACAGATATGGATGGCAGAGTTGCTATAATGCCCATCAATGGCAAATTTTTCAAGAAATATTACGTACAAAAACAAAATATACTTTATTTTGAGAGACATGATGTAAATAAAAGTTTTTTTTTATTCAAAAGCAGAATGGAATTACATAATATTAAGGACGGGGAGGAGGCCCTGACCCTTCCTGATTAAATATATAATTTGCCAATCGTTCAAACATCTCATTGCCGGAACTCACGAAAAACTCGCAAGCAGCCATCCTCAATGCTTCTTCTTCGGCAGTTTTTTCAGGTTCCACCAGTTCAACAATCACATCCCGTCTCGGTGCAGGAACAGTTGAGCCTTCACCCCTTTCTTTCTGATGAGGCACTGGAGGCTCAGCAGGAGGCATCTTGGTCTCTTCTTCAGTCTTTGAAACGAGCAAATCTTTGGAAGACATTTTTTGTATAGAAGGGAAAGAGATTGGCAATATCTACAAAAGTTTTGTTCTATTTATAGGCAAAACAACTAGATAATCGGCCTCAAGAACTGATACGACTTTTGGAAAGAAGCACAACTGTTCGTTCATTTATAACTGATTCATTCATTTATAACTGACCATTCATCATCCCTTCTTCGAAACCGACGTGATTGATTCATTCATTTTCTTCTTCGAGAGTTTGAACGACCATTCATTCATTCAATGTCTCTTCTTCAATCGAAGTGATTGATCACTCATTCATTTATCATAATAAGAATTCATGTCTCTCACGACCCTGAATTCCAAATATTCACGTCAAACAACTTACCACATTCATATTCTCTCTGGATTCTGTTATCTATGACAGCATATCAAAATCAAATTATAAAAGGAAGAATAAGAGAAGATGATTTCCTTATTTCTTCTTAAAAAACATAGATACATCTTGATGGAAATCTATTACATCTCGGTTTTTTATTCTAAATAAAACATGAAGGTCTATTACATCTTTGGATCTTCTTATTTGTTCGTGCCAATTCCTTGTCGTCTCGACCTGAAGCAACGAGCCAGACAATGGAATCAACTATGGTCTTCTCTCTCAGAAATACGAGAGGAGAACCACAGAGTACAGCAGCCCAAAGATGAGCTGCTGTCAATACAACTGGTGGAGAGAAGACGACCCGTCAGGGGAACTAGGAACGAAATAACCCTTGTGATATAATTCCTAGTTCTGCGTCTCCACCATCCAACTCTCATATATATATATAGGCTCTTCCTACCATCTGAGAAAGACCCTTCTTAAACTTGAAGAGTTCTGAGCTGTCTGATTTGAGTGTCAGAACCACATGAGCTGTCTGATGTGAGTGTCAGAAGAATGCCCTCTGCAGCATCAAAATCACCAATGCCAGTCCTGAAGAAGCTTGCTAACCGAGTCTCTGTACATATTAATAAAACATGAGAAGTTAGCAGAATCTATCAAACAATATGCGCCTATCAACAGACGCATATCAGCAATGTACCCCTATCAGCAGGCGCATATCAACAATGTGCACCTACCAACAGGCGTACATCAGCACTGCGTACTGATCAAACAGGCGCATATCAAAAATATGCGCCGATCAACAAACGCATATCTCTTCAGTGCGAGTCGATCAAACTAGCGCATGTCAGCAATACGTACCTCTGATCGAAGCTAAACACTGGACACGGTGTGCACATATTCTCAGAAATAGTTAGTGCATATCGACAGTGTCTACAACATGCAAGTCAGTGCTTATCTTCAAAAGTGGCACAAAAGAAAAATGCTCATATAAGAAAATCATTGGTTCTTTTTTAAGACTTACCAACTTTTGAAGACGCAGCATACAAAAGAATAACATCAGAATGAAGTGGCACAAGTGGGACCTTGTGAGAAGCCATTTGTTTTGAGAAAGTATGAATGACACTTTTGTTTCTGGTTGTCCTTTTTTAAAAAGAGTGAAAGATGAAGACGGGTGCGTCATTTTAGGAGCCTATTTTGGGAAAGACCTAAAAATGGGTGCCAAAAACCGTGTGACGACTGCCATGTGTCCCTCAGAAGAAACAGTAAACAAAGAATTAGCCAAAGGAATGCGACCACGTGCGCTATTTGAAATCTCAACCACACAATGTATTAGAAATTATAGATTTTATTGCATTAAGATGGGTGGACCCCTACAATCAAGGACTTCAAAAAAGAGAATAAAAGTTGTTTTGCTTAAAACATTATTCCTTGTTCTTGCCTTCATCGGTCTGACGAAGAGCAGCGTCCAGTTCTTGCATATTATTGATTCCCGAGCGATGCATTAGATTGAGGAATCCCTCCGAATTGCCACACTCTTCAGAGGATGGCCCACCACTCGAGCGATTGAAGACTGTTGGATTTAAACCGAAACATTCTAGAAAGTTCACCGCCTTCAATGCCGGGTCAGCCTCTAACAAATAAGTCGAAGGTGTGACGTCGGGTTTTGCTTCAGGAGACTTATTCTTGGTGACAGCGTTGGTCTCCATCTCCTTCTTAGACGCCATCACGGAAGGGAAGAATAAAGTATGAAAATCTGCCCCTACATATATATCACCAAATTGACTCTTCATATTCCTTATAGGGAAACTGAAAATCATCAATAAAACTCGGGAAGACGAAGAAGAGATTGAGTGTTTTCGAGAAAGAGATTTAATTGAGTTGATGGGGCATTGACTGACGCAACTTGACTCAGTCAAAACTTTTATAAATTCAAAGTATTTCAAAACTTTGAAATATTTTTAAGTTTTAAAAACTTTGAAGGGGGTCTTGTAGGGCCTAAAAATCAAGTTACGCCATGAATCTACTATCCAGTAATCAAGTTACGCCCCAAAAATCAAGCTGTACCACAGTTTTTAAACTCAGAGATCAAGCTGCGCCACTGATCAGGTTGCGTCTGATATCAGACTACGCCCAGTCCACTACCAAAATACAGTAAATTAGCGACCGAAAATTAGCGACGAAAAATTTTCGTCGGCGTTCGCGACGTCTTTGTGGCAACTAGCCGACGGATTACCGACGACAAGCCGTTACATTTTTTATTTTATTTTTAGGGGGAGGAAAGGTCGCACATCCGTCGCTAGGACGTCGGAGATATAGCGACGGATTGTCAGCCGTCGCTATACAGTCGACTATTTAGCGGGAATTGTGTAGAAAATTGGTGGGACAATTCTTCGACTACGTAGCGACGGATATTTAGTCGGCAAGTATCCAAAAAATAGCGACTAATGGGAGACGGATTAATATCCGTCGCTAGTCCGTCGCTAAATATAGGTTCCAGACTTAAATTGAAACGGTGGGGGGAACTTTTCACATTCTCCCCAAATTCACTCTCTCCTCTCCCTCTCTCTCTCTCTCCTCTCTCTCTCTCTCTCTCTCCCACGGCTTCGATGATCGGCATCGGCGTCCTCTCCTCTCTCTCTCCCGAAGGTAATCTCCTCTCTCTCTCTCTCTCTCGCGGTGTCGTAGGGGCAGCGGGGGCGGCGGGCTTGGGGCGGGGGCGTCAGGGGCTGGACGGCGGGCTTGGGGCGGGGGCGTCGGGGGCTGGGCGGCGGGGGCTGGGCGGCGGGCTTGGGGCGGAGGCATCGGGGGATGGGCGGCGGGCTTGGGGCGGGGGTGTCGGGGGCTGGGCGGCGGGCTTGGGGCGGGGACGTCGGTGGCTGGGCGGCGGGTTTGGGGTGGGGGCGTCGGGGGCTGGGCGGCGGGCTTGGGGCGGGGGCGTCGGGTGCTGGGCGGCTGGCTTGGTACGGGGGCGTCGGGGGCGGGGCGGCGGGCTTGGGACGGAGGCGTCGGGGGCTGGGCGGCGGGCTTGGGGCGGCGGGCTTTGGTCGGGGGCGGCGGGGGGCTTTGCTTTTCAAATTCATCTGAGTTTATATATTGGCTAAATAATGTGTTATCCATATTGGGTGTTATCCATTAGTTTGGTGGTGTTTGGATTAGTAAATGTGAATATGGGGTTTGGGTTCATGGTGTATATGTTCACTGTCTCAAGGACAGTACGAGTTCTTCATCTGCCTTCTTTGTTAAGAATATCCTTGGGACATTCGCTTCACCAAAGTCACTGAATAAGTAAAATTTTTCCTGGAAAACTGACCCTTAGAGTGTATCAGTTGTGTGCTTCTATATAGATGTATATATCTATACATCTAACTGTGATATAGATATGTGTATGTGACAATCTCAGTTAGCGACGGACTAGTGACCGGTTAGTGACGGATATTTCCAGCTCCATTTGCATTAATCTATGGTACGACATGGTGATCAGGACATAGTCCCTGCAGCCATTCGACTGGCGAGGCAGAAACTATGTAGCCATAGATAAAGTTGACTGTCCTCCGACCCTCATCCCTCGGCAATGATGATACGACAACCTATCACTATATCTTATATAGTAGTAGATGATGTCTTAGTATTACATTATGTGAGTTCATCTTGATTCTGTTATATCCTTCAGATACTAGATACGATAATAACATATACTACACCTTATGTACATAATATAGATGATTCACACTAATGTATGCTAGAATGAATTTTGGGTTGTGTTCTGAGCCATCCGTTCTCACACTTAAAACACATAGGAATTAGTAGTGTGAGAGCGCCGGAGAGAGTGAGAGCGCCGGAGGGGGGGAGGAGAGAGAGTGAGAGAGTAAAATGGTACGATATGGTGAAGTAGTACTGTATTTTGGCTCCAGTTCCAGCTCCATTTGTATTAATCTACGGTACGACATGGTGATCAGGACATAGTCCCTGCAGCCATTCGACTAGCGAGGCAAAAACTATGTAGCCGTAGATAAAGTTGACTGTCCTCCGACCCTCATCCCTCGGCAATGATGATACGACAACCTATCACTATATCTTATATAGTAGTAGATGATGTCTTAGTATTACATTATATGAGTTCATCTTGATTCTGTTACATTCTTCAGATACTAGATACGATAAGAACATATACTACACCATATGTACAGAACATAGATGATTCACACTAATGTATGCTAGAATGAATCTTGGGTTGTGTTCTGAGCCATCCGTTCTTACACTTGGCAAAAAATTGAAATTTCTGTACTTTATCTGCTTTCGAAAATGTACTTAAATTACATGATGGTTCCTTTCGTTAGCTTGCTTATGTTACAATTATATTATTTGTGAATATCGATCTTACCAGATGGCACCCATGACCCGAGGAGCGACACGTCGTTTGAGGGAAATAGTGAATGCTGAGGTGGCTCCTCCTACAGTTAAGGAGGAAGTGGCACCGGTCGCTAGTGAGACCGGGAGTTCTATTCATCCAGCACCGGTAGCTAGTGAGACCGGGAGTTCTATTCATGCAGCACTTGTAAGGGACTACATCTCTCCTCACGCCAAAGATCCCGCTTATTCGAGGTGGTTGCGTGATCGTATCACTGAGCGTTTGCGTGAGCTGCGTGGTTCTCATTAGCTATTAGTACTTATTTGTATTGGACTATTTGTATTGGGTTGTTTTTGTATTAGACTATTTGTATTGGACTACATATATGAATTAGTACTATGTCAATCTCTGAATTGTATTGGACTACGACATGGTGATCAGGATATAGTCCCTGCAGCCATTCGACTGGCGAGGCAAAAACTATGTATCCGTAGATGAAGTTGACTGTCCTACGACCCTCATCCCTCGGCAATAATGATACGACAACCAACCAGAGAGGATACTCTGAGAGATCCATCTGAGTAGGACGTATACTCTGAGAGATCATCTTTACAAGAATGATATCAGTAGTAGGATTGAGTGTTGGAGAAGATATTATCAGAGTATACGTCCTACTCAGATGGGTCTCTCACCGTTACTATTTTTTTCTGACAGCATGGTGGATGTGCTCCGTCAACAGATTCTTGCTCCGAGCCAAAACTTTGCCCCGGAGCTCAAGTGGACATCCTTCGTGTAGAGCTCGAGTGAGAGGTTCCTGACAGCATGGTGGTCTCCTTTTTCAAAGTATCCGTGCTCATCCCACGAGCACGGATACTTTGACAAAGGAGACCACCATGCTGTCAGGAACCTCTCACTCGAGCTCTACACGAAGGATGTCCACTTGAGCTCCGGGGCAAAGTTTTGGCTCGGAGCAAGAATCTGTTGACGGAGCACATCCACCATGCTGTCAGAAAAAATAGTAATGGTGAGAGACCCATCTGAGTAGGACGTATACTCTGATAATATCTCCTCCAACACTCAATCCCACTACTAATATCATTCTTGTGAAGGTGATCTCTCAGAGTATACGTCCTACTCCGATGGATCTCTCAGAGTATCCTCTCCGGTTGGATTGTGTTATGAGCCATCCGTTCTTACACTTAAAATACATATGAATTAGAACTGTGTTTTGCATTAATCTACAGTACGACATGGTGATCAGGACATAGTTCCTGCAGCCATTCGACTGGCGAGGCAGAAACTATGTAGCCGTAGATAAAGTTGACTGTCCTCCGACCCTCATCCCTCGGCAATGATGATACGATAACCTATCACTATATCTTATATAGTAGTAGATGATGTTTTAGTATTACATTATGTGAGTTCATCTTGATTCTGTTACATTCTTCAGATACTAGATACGATAAGAACATATACTACACCATATGTACAGAACATAGATGATTCACACTAATGTATGCTAGAATGAATCTTGGGTTGTGTTCTGAGCCATACGTTCTCACACTTGGAGATACATCGAATTATAACGACGGATATTAGGTTACTCTTCAGGATAATTGATGTCTATTTTATATTAATTTGGTTTGGTCTATATGATTCTTGGATAATTGGTGTGTATTAAATTCGTATGTGCATATTTGGTCTATGTGATTCTTGGATAATTGGTATGCATTATATATTTGGTCTATGTGATTGTTAGATAATTGGTGTGCATTATATATTGGTTTGGTTTATGCATATTTTTGTGAACAGGGAAAGTGCTGCAATTTTTTTTCAAAAAATTCTCAGTTAGCGACGGACTAGTGACCGATTAGCAACGGATATTTCCAGCTCCATTTGTATTAATCTACGGTACGACATGGTGATCAGGACATAGTCCCTGCAGCCATTCGACTGGCGAGGCAGAAACTATGTAGCCGTAGATAAAGTTGACTGTCCTCCGACCCTCATCCATCGGCAATGATGATACGACAACCTATCACTATATCTTATATAGTAGTAGATGATGTTTTAGTATTACATTATGTGAGTTCATCTTGATTCTGTTATATCCTCCAGATACGAGATACGATAAGAACATATACTACACCATATGTACAGAACATAGATGATTCACACTAATGTATGTTAGAATGAATTTTGGGTTGTGTTCTGAGCCATCCGTTCTGATCAAGCATCTTCCTTCTCCTCTTCTCCACCATGGCTCTGTGTAATGCCCCGCTCTGCACGAGGCATTTGGTTGGCTTGTTGGATGGGATCAGAATGTTGGACCGTGACTTATATTGGAGATCAGGAAAATTGAGACTGATGTAGTCTTTCTTAGCTGGTTAGACGGAATGGGTATTGGAATGTGGCTCGCTGGTGGAGCTACGCTTAGCGGGATTGGAGCAGGAAGACCGTTATATAAGGCAAGTGGAACTGTCCTCCTTCCTCCTTATTCCTGCATGCTTAATAAATGGAATAATGTGATGCTATGAATATGTCCCTAATATCTCTTACCTTGAATGTTGAATAATTGTGATGCGATGCTTTAGTTGCTAAATTGATAGAGATTCATATGCTGGAAATCATTGAATGAACAATACATGAACTTTGAATTGCTGAACGAATCACACTCGAACTGCTAATGTAACATGATGCCTGAGATTGAATTGATAATATCCTTTATGCGTAAGATCTATAAAATGAATGAATCACTTGAATAATGAGATGCTGCATAAATAATACATGAGAAAAGAATTGAATATGCTATTGTCCCCATGAAATGAATGAAATGCTACAGGTCCCTTTCAAATGAATGAATGCTGTTGTTCCTCCTTAGAAGGAACAAATGAGAAATGTTGCAATGAAGCAATGAATGAGAATTGATGAGGCTTGGGATCATTGAGATCACCAAATGAAATGATGGTAATGTTGGGAATGAATAAGTCATTGAACATGACTTGAATGAGATAAATGATGATGCACTGTTGTCTTTACTTCAATATTTTGCCATGCATTTTATGTTCACGATTGAGATAGACACGCATTCGCATGGTCATAGGACAACTTATGCATAAGTGATGGGGATATGTTTTCTCGGACGGTACCCCGGGACGTTAGGGCGACCGATCCGGCCTAGGAGAAAACATTGGCGTGCCAGTAGGGGCACGGGTTTTGTGAGGCATCCTTTGGGGCTAGCTACCTTCTCTGGAGTCATCTCATTACCAAAGAAGACCTATATGGCAATGTCCGTATGGTTAAACACCAGTGACCATGTAGTCAGGATGCATGCTAATGAATGTCTTATGCAGGCAGAGTAAGTATATCTGCTAACCTGTAATTGATGCAGGTATGTGGGAGTCGGCTATCGGTAAGAAATCACTTAAATGTGATAATTTAATATATGTGTTGGTTTAACTTGCATGCTTACGTTCCAAATAAGTTTGATGATGCTGTATGTAGCCTTTCAGAATGAGATCCTGCTTAACATGTTAAATTCAGTATGCTAGAAAGATGCCATGCTTTAATCATTGCTCAAACACAACATACATGCTAAGTGATGCTTGAAGTGAGAACTGTTATAACATGTTTAAGATGCTAATGTTAACGATGCCTCAATGATGCCTTTTCTTGATAACACCTAGTATGCCTCAATGATGCCCTTGCATGATAACACCAAGAATGCTAAAAGATATGTCCACATGAATGCTACAAAGAATATGTTTACATGCTTCACTCTGATTATTGCCAATGAACTGTAAACTGATGCTAGGTCCCAAGTAGAAAGACCATTCTAATAAATGTTTGCTTAAATGATCACTTTAAATGTTGGTTTATGCGAGTGGGTTGGATTCTACTCGCCAGTACATAGATGATGTGCTGACCCACGTTTTGTGGGCAGGTGCTCTTGCTTGGAATATTCTACACACGAAGATTGGCTTGATTGGTTCCGCGGCATCGAAGATTTGTTGGGCATACAGAAGCTCTCCTTGTACAAGATGATGTCTTCTGTTTATAAAGGGCATAATGTATGGAACATTGTAATCAGTTGTACCAGTGAGATTGTGAGCCAAGTCGGTATATCGAGTTGTCATCCATTGTGTCCAAATATCAAATGTAAGCTGTATAGCATTGTTCAGTTGGTTTCCAATGTAAAGAGAGATGTACTGTAATCATTGTACTTCAATACAAGTCTTGTACTCTTCTTTAATTATCAATAAAGAGAATAAAGTTCTATATATCTCTGTGTGGCTTCAAGTTACTCTTTTTTCTCCGCTGCTATAAAGAAGTGATGTACTTCTATTCAATGAGAAAGATTGTCCTCACTAACTTCAATTTGTCTGCTTCTGCCGCTGCGATGTGTTTCTATTTGAAGATAATCGATTATGTACCATCTTTGCCTAGTACAAGTGCAATACCAGACTTGTACGGCATCACGCCCAAGCGAGGACGATCGATTCCAAGAGATAAAATATGTGAAGAAATGACTCTACGAATCGGGGCGTGACAAATTGGTATCAGAGCACGGCTTTACGTCCTTGGTCTCTTCTTTGATTCGTTTCAAATCAAAGTTGTATCGATGATTAACCAAAGTTGCTTCCGCGATCACTCAACGTTGCTTCCGAGATTAAATCAAAGATTGCTTCCGCGATTATGCTGTTGTCGTTCTGTAATCATCCTTATATTGTTCATATTTGAAAGTTCGTTGACCCTCTTGGCTGCTCACTGGATGTTCCATACAATAAGTCTATATACATTGTGATGCCCATAAATGAATAATTGTTGTTGGTTTGGACACAAATAACCCAACAATGACTCGATGCCATAGTATGTTATATTGTGAATGCTGTTTGGAATTTTGGGAATAAAGGAAATGGCTATGTATGCTGCAACAAGTTGAGAATTGCATGTGATGTTGGAAAAGAATTGTGAATGAAATAATTGATGGATGAGTTTGACAGAACTGGTGAATTGACTCATGTGTGTTGCTAAGTGCTTTAGAGACGCTAAGAATGTTGGCTTATACTATTGAGACCCCGAGATGTTGGCTAAGTGTTGTGATCATCATAGATCACGAATGTCTGGAATAGAATTGAGTTGGTATTGTTTAAGGATGGCTTCATTTCTGAGTGGTATATTACCTCTACCACCTCAGAACGAGATGTATGTTGACCCTTTCCATGGGATAGCAGTGAGACTATCTGTGAGTACTGGATAGTGTCGAGACTTAGCTGGGAGTCATGTATTGTGGCTTAATGACTTGAGTGTCCCTTGACGGTGATGTTATGTTGGATAGCGAGATTGTCGGAAATTGTAATCGGTGGCATGGTTATAAATTGTTTAGTCGAGTGCTGACTCAGACTAGTAAGACCGTTAGTATGCTATGAGTAAATGGATTTGGCTAGAGAATGTTATGGCTTAGAATATCTGAATGTCGATTTCGATTGGTTGGATGCAAATTATTTGTGGCTAATACAATGTTGATTGCTAAGATAAAAGTTTTGGAAAAAGTTATCGGTGACCAAAGGAATATTAGAGATTTGTGCCTTGACCCTAAGGTGTAATAGATGTTAACCCATCTAGATCACCAAAGGATAGTTGTTGCCTATGTGCAAGTATGCTGAGAAATTTAATGGGATTAGAAAAGTAACAAGTAGCAACCCTGAATATTATGTGGCATAGAGGATGGTTAATTGATACATGAATTATCAGATTGAATGGAATGAACTACTCGACCTTTGAGGTAGAGAATTTTAAGAATGCCGTAAGAGAGTTTGATGATTGAGAAACGAATGGGAACAAGAAATTTCAAATGTGTTGGATAATGTCGGTATAGGTGATTGTTAGTTGGGATATAGATTGTTGGCTTATGACTTAGTGGTGCAACCTTGTCATACAGACCGAATAGTATGATTCTATAGTTATATTAAAACTATCGGAATCGTTGACCCTTGAATAGTTAACCTTGGTTATGGGTTTATGTGGGTACGAAGGAATCGGACCAGAAATTGAATCATTGGAAATTTACTTGATGGATTATTAGAACGATGAAGATCGTATGTCGGATTTGGAATTGACCGTAATGTTGATAGATCGATTTTAGTCGATTGTTGGGTAAGTCTAGAATGAGCCTCTGTGGGAATTATTTCCTTGAGGAAGACCCTGAATAGATAGACTTGACCCTAGCGACCAGTTGTTGATTTACCAATTGCTGGCTTAGCCCAATTGGCGATTCATTATTCAGACTGAATTGATACCCATAGGTTTGGGTAGAGTTCCTTAGAACTGTCGGTTGCTTGTTGGCCCTAAGAAATAGAAACTAGTATAACCCTAGTAGCCATCCACTCTAGGGGAGTCACCTGAATGATTAGGTATAGCTGTTGGTATAGCTAACCATTGAGACTGGACCGAATAATAGATGGCCGTTGGCGACCCATAGAATGACCTTGTGGCATTGAACGAGAGATGGTGATGAGTATGATCTAAGAATGATAAGTTGTAAGTATATGCTCCAATATGAACCTTAGAGATGTTCGACCCTTGAGAATTATGTGTCGGCCTATAGCGGAAAATGGAATCGTGGGATGAGACTTGATTTGTATATATCGAATAGTGAATTATTATATGAGATGGAATTGACTGCTCATGACGGAAATGTTGGATAAGTATCTATAGTCGGGTAGCTGGGTTAACCTTGACTGTTGCATAGAATTATACCCTGACTCGAATAATCGATAGTTGGTGATGTTGGATTGTATCTTTTAGAAAAGATGAATTGCCTCGGTGAAAAATATTGTTGGATTTGGGAAGGAAAATGATTGTTGTTGTGAAACCTTGATATGATTGGCTCTAAGTTAGACCCTTGATCGAATGTTAGAAATGTTATGCTTGGATGGAGATTGTCCCTGATGTTAAGTGGTGGCCTGGAAAATAATGATTGTGGCAAGGTGAATAAAGTGATAAGTCAATTGAAAGGATACTAAGTCTGATTGGAAAAGAGAGTTATATCGTGGCTGATCGAATTATACTATCATGGAAGTTGGTTGAAGTACATATGTTTTGGGGACGCCTAAAATATGTGTATGGATACAGCCGAAGTGATAGGTTGCGACTGAGATAATATTGTTGGAAGAATTTATCGCACTAGCGCAGACTTTGGCTGAAATGCATATATTTTGGGGACGCCTGAAATATGTGTATGGATCCAAATGAAGTGATGTGTTGCGACCAAGATAGAATGCAAGAAAAATGTTGGTGAATCAATGAGAAGTTGCAAGTATTTGAAAAAAGAGATAGATGGATTGAATCGTTGATTGATTAAAATGATACTGTTGGACAACTATTTTGAAATGACCGAGTGGGCTGAATTGAATATTGAATTGAAGCTGAATGAGTAACTCATTGTGATTAAGTGAATCTAGTAGATGAGTTGTTTTCTTAAGTTTCGAGGACGAAACTTTTTCTGAGTGGTATATTATGTAATGCCTCGCTCTGCACGAGGCATTTGGTTGGCTTGTTGGATGGGATCAGAATGTTGGACCGTGACTTATATTGGAGATCAGGAAAATTGAGACTGATGTAGTCTTTCTTAGCTGGTTAGACGGAATGGGTATTGGAATGTGGCTCGCTGGTGGAGCTACGCTTAGCGGGATTGGAGCAGGAAGACCGTTATATAAGGCAAGTGGAACTGTCCTCCTTCCTCCTTATTCCTGCATGCTTAATAAATGGAATAATGTGATGCTATGAATATGTCCCTAATATCTCTTACCTTGAATGTTGAATAATTGTGATGCGATGCTTTAGTTGCTAAATTGATAGAGATTCATATGCTGGAAATCATTGAATGAACAATACATGAACTTTGAATTGCTGAACGAATCACACTCGAACTGCTAATGTAACATGATGCCTGAGATTGAATTGATAATATCCTTTATGCGTAAGATCTATAAAATGAATGAATCACTTGAATAATGAGATGCTGCATAAATAATACATGAGAAAAGAATTGAATATGCTATTGTCCCCATGAAATGAATGAAATGCTACAGGTCCCTTTCAAATGAATGAATGCTGTTGTTCCTCCTTAGAAGGAACAAATGAGAAATGTTGCAATGAAGCAATGAATGAGAATTGATGAGGCTTGGGATCATTGAGATCACCAAATGAAATGATGGTAATGTTGGGAATGAATAAGTCATTGAACATGACTTGAATGAGATAAATGATGATGCACTGTTGTCTTTACTTCAATATTTTGCCATGCATTTTATGTTCACGATTGAGATAGACACGCATTCGCATGGTCATAGGACAACTTATGCATAAGTGATGGGGATATGTTTTCTCGGACGGTACCCCGGGACGTTAGGGCGACCGATCCGGCCTAGGAGAAAACATTGGCGTGCCAGTAGGGGCACGGGTTTTGTGAGGCATCCTTTGGGGCTAGCTACCTTCTCTGGAGTCATCTCATTACCAAAGAAGACCTATATGGCAATGTCCGTATGGTTAAACACCAGTGACCATGTAGTCAGGATGCATGCTAATGAATGTCTTATGCAGGCAGAGTAAGTATATCTGCTAACCTGTAATTGATGCAGGTATGTGGGAGTCGGCTATCGGTAAGAAATCACTTAAATGTGATAATTTAATATATGTGTTGGTTTAACTTGCATGCTTACGTTCCAAATAAGTTTGATGATGCTGTATGTAGCCTTTCAGAATGAGATCCTGCTTAACATGTTAAATTCAGTATGCTAGAAAGATGCCATGCTTTAATCATTGCTCAAACACAACATACATGCTAAGTGATGCTTGAAGTGAGAACTGTTATAACATGTTTAAGATGCTAATGTTAACGATGCCTCAATGATGCCTTTTCTTGATAACACCTAGTATGCCTCAATGATGCCCTTGCATGATAACACCAAGAATGCTAAAAGATATGTCCACATGAATGCTACAAAGAATATGTTTACATGCTTCACTCTGATTATTGCCAATGAACTGTAAACTGATGCTAGGTCCCAAGTAGAAAGACCATTCTAATAAATGTTTGCTTAAATGATCACTTTAAATATTGGTTTATGCGAGTGGGTTGGATTCTACTCGCCAGTACATAGATGATGTGCTGACCCACGTTTTGTGGGCAGGTGCTCTTGCTTGGAATATTCTACACACGAAGATTGGCTTGATTGGTTCCGCGGCATCGAAGATTTGTTGGGCATACAGAAGCTCTCCTTGTACAAGATGATGTCTTCTGTTTATAAAGGGCATAATGTATGGAACATTGTAATCAGTTGTACCAGTGAGATTGTGAGCCAAGTCGGTATATCGAGTTGTCATCCATTGTGTCCAAATATCAAATGTAAGCTGTATAGCATTGTTCAGTTGGTTTCCAATGTAAAGAGAGATGTACTGTAATCATTGTACTTCAATACAAGTCTTGTACTCTTCTTTAATTATCAATAAAGAGAATAAAGTTCTATATATCTCTGTGTGGCTTCAAGTTACTCTTTTTTCTCCGCTGCTATAAAGAAGTGATGTACTTCTATTCAATGAGAAAGATTGTCCTCACTAACTTCAATTTGTCTGCTTCTGCCGCTGCGATGTGTTTCTATTTGAAGATAATCGATTATGTACCATCTTTGCCTAGTACAAGTGCAATACCAGACTTGTACGGCATCACGCCCAAGCGAGGACGATCGATTCCAAGAGATAAAATATGTGAAGAAATGACTCTACGAATCGGGGCGTGACACTCTGGACCCATTTGCTTCTCCCTACTTTTCTTCTTCTTATTTGACCCTCTCAGCCACATATGATATCCACCTCAAGTGTAGAGTCGGAGGAGAAGAAGTGGGCAGGAAGAGGAGGGAGAAGCAGCACAGCCGGCGGCATGACCCGGAGGAAGTACATATGTTTTCTTCAACATCCGTAGGAGAACTATAAGGATATATCTTTTCACAACATGTCACCTTGTCAAAGACCCTTAATGTGAATATCATGTTACCGCGGTATCGGAAGACTAACATGTCATAATTTTTTAAGCCGTGTGTTTTGACATAATCCTCCCAACTCTTTCCTCCTATGTAGTAATCTTGCATTACTACATAGCAGGAAAGAGTTTGGAGGATTATGTCAAAATACACGGCTTAGAAAATTATGACATGTTAGTCTTCCGACACCGCGGTAACATGGTTGTCACATTAAAGATCTTTGACAAGGTGATATGTTGTGAAAAGATATGTCCTTATAGTTCTCCTACGGATGTTGAAGAAAACCTCTGTACTTCCTCCGGGTCATGCCGCCGGCTGTGCTGCTTCCCCCTCCTCTTCCTGTCCACTTCTTCTCCCCCGACTCTACACTTGAGGTGGATATCATATGTGGCTGAGAGAGTCAAATAAGAAGAAGGAAAGTAGGGAGGAGAAGATGGGTCCAGAACCATGGTGGAGGAGAGGAGAAGGAAGATGCTTGATCAGAACTTGAGGTGGAAAAGTTGTGATGTTGATAGCATGAGAGAGGGAGAGGGTGAATGGAGGGAGGGAAGTGGCTGCATGCCTTTGGCTCACTCGAGCGGTATTTGTCCTCCGACCCTCATCCCTCGACAATGATGATATGACAACCTATCACTATATCTTATATAGTAGTAGATGATGTCTTAGTATTATATTATGTGAGTTTATTTTGATTCTGTTACATTCTTCAGATACTAGATACGATAAGAACATATACTACACCATATGTACAAAACATAGATGATTCACACTAATGTATGCTAGAATGAATTTTGGGTTGTGTTCTGAGCCATTCATTTCCATACTTGGCAATTAAGCATGTGAAATAGAACTGATTATGTTTAGTTTGTCTTACGATACAGATTTTCACATCCAAATTGAAATGGATCGTTACTTCATTGATCGTACATGGATGTACTAGCGGATCAACCTCCTGGACCGTAGGTATTTATAAGTATTGACCGTATCGAATTAGTATCGATCTATCATTTTGGTATGGGCCGTATCGGTTGGTATTGGTCTTAGCGGATTGGTATCATCCTATCCGATATGTATCGGCCGTATAGCTAGGATTCAGATTGGCCTTATCGATTTGGTATCGGTCATATCCGATAGGTATCGGCCGTGTTGGATTAGTATAGACCATTTCGGATTAGTATCGTGGAAGGTTTAGTAACAACTGTACTTGGATTTCTCTCTTCTAGAGCTAGATTACCATTGCAAGAGAATCACGAGAGCGTAGCTGGCCAGTTACAGAACATACATACAGTTGTTACTAAACCTTTCACAATAATAATCCGAAATGTTCTATACTAATCCAACACGGTCGATACCTATCGGATATGACCGATACCAAATCGATAAGGCCAATATGAATCCTAGCTATACAGCCGATACATGTACATATCGGATATAGGACGATACCAATTTGTTAAGGCCAATACCAATCTGATATGTCCTATACCAAACCGATAGACCGATACTAATCTGATACACTAGATACTAAGTACATCCGGCCTATACCAGCGGATCCACCAATTACTGCACGATAGGCCCAACGACTCCAGTTACATCCGGTTATTGGTGAGTACATGATTACATAGTAATTCTGAGAGTCTTGTGATACAGATTTTTACTCTCTCATGCTACCAACGTCACAACTTTTCCAGTGCTGCTCCCTCTAATGATGATGAACGCAAAAAATCAACATCATAACTTTTATAATTTGAGTAAATTTCTTTACCCTATATGAAAATTTCTGTTGTAAAAAAGATGGCTCCTAGGACTCGCCGAGGTGGTACTGCTAGTCGAGGAAGGGGCCGAGGCAAGAAACCCTTGGAGGTCGACACGGAGGAAGTCTCCGTCTTCAAACAAGAGCCGGTGACTGTTAAGGAGGAGGTGTTACCAAAGGTCGAGGTCAAGGAAGAACCGATGACCATCAGGGAAGAGATTGCTCCCAAGGTTGAAGTTAAGGAGGAGCCACCGTCAGGGAGTAGTAGCATCGGGACCGACCCTCCTGTCCCTACAGAAGACCTCAACCAGATTGAGCTTTCGTATGCAAAGTGGCTGATAGAATGGTATATGCCTCAACGCAACTATGATCCCTGGCTGTGAGGATTCATCGTCTGACTTGCGGTCTTTGCTGAGGCCAAAGTCGATTTTCCTATGTGTTTTGAAATTTTGGAATATTTGTGGAAATTTTGGAATATTTGTGGGAATTTTGGAATATTTGTGCTATGATCGGATTATAACGACGGATATTAGGTTACTCTTCAGGATAATTGATATCTATTTTATATTAATTTGGTTTGGTCTATATGATTCTTGAATAATTGGTGTGCATTAAATTCGTATGTGCATATTTGGTCTATGTGATTCTTGGATAATTGGTGTGCATTATATATTTGGTCTATGTGATTGTTGGATAATTGGTGTGCATTATATATTGGTTTGGTTTATGCATATTTTGGCGAACAGGGAAAGTGCTGCAATTTTTTTTCAAAAAAATCTCATTTAGCGACGGACTAGTGACCGGTTGGCGACGGATATTTCCAGTTTCTGACTACTGTTCGACGGCATATCCGTCGCTAACTGGAGATTTAAAAATGTTTCCAGGTAGCGACGGGTGGTCGACGGAATATCCGTCGGCAACGTTCTGGTGGTATATAGTTCGATAGAATGGCGACGACTTATCCGTCGCCATGGTTCTGAAAATAGCAAGCATTTCCAGAACAAGGTCGACGGATAATCCGTCAGTAGTCCGTCGCTAATCCGTCCGTTATTAGCGACGGTGGTCGATGGAGTAGCGACGAATCATCCGTCGCCATGGTTCTGGAAATGCCAAGCATTTCCAGAACATGGTCGACGGATAATCCGTCAGTTTACCGTCGCCAATCCGTCCTTTATTATCGACGACGATTGACGGAATAACGACGGAATGATACACTCTGATACGCTATTACGACGGTTTACCGACGGACCATTACGTCGCTATTGTCTACACAGTTCAGTATTTAATACTTGAAATGGACGAAAGTCCGTCGAAAAGTAGTCGCTAATGCTTCGTATTGTGAAGTCGAAAAGTCGTCGCTATTCCGTCGCTTGACGACTACATAGTGACGGACCCTTATTAGCGACGAGCTGATTGCCGACGGATTATTTTGGCCAAGATCCGTCAGTAATCGGTCGCTAATACAAATTCCCGTCGGACGGGCGACGGATCTGGCCGTCACTAAATCGACAAATTTTGGTAGTGGTCTTATTGCGCCAAAATCTACGTGGCGTCTGACATTTAATGGCTATCATTACCTGACAACACTGACAACTGACACCACAGTAAATGAGAATTTTTTTTTCGAATCCCGTGAATTGTACTGCTCGAGGGGAGTTGGTTGACAGCTGTCCTGTACGCTTCGTAAGTTGCGCCTAGGCGCAATCCAGAAAAAATTCTTAGTTGCGCCTAAGCGCAATCTGAATGACTTCTGCTCAAAGGCTGCCACGTGTTTAGGCGCAGCCCAAATCAAGAGCAGTTTGACTCATTGACTGAAGGTCGCGCAACCTGATGAAGTTGAGACAACTTACATTCTAAAGCAGGATGACGTGGTGCACATGCCACTAATCTCTCAAGATGTGTCTACCATCCTGTACACGACCACGCGCATCTCAATCACATGATACCACACGTCTAAATACAGTTAGTACACGACTTAACAACTGAATGAAAGTTGGCACAACAGGAGGTTGGCGTAACCCAATGTGGCACAATCCAGCCTCGTAAACATCAGAATAACTGCTAAAACAGTTATTTCTTGAACTCTATAAATAGAGTTTCCAATCATTGTGAAATCATCAGATACATATGTACAGAGATCAAGAACTCTTATAAAATTGCTGCTGCATTTTTCAGAGGCTACAGTCTTTAAGTTCACATAGTCCAAGGGATAAAGTGATCGTCTTCTGATCAGATTTCTACAGTTGTACTTCCCCAGAATTTATTGTACTTTGTACTATTCTTTTCCAAGTTTGGAATAAACAACTTTTTGTTTTTTGCAAACACCCGTGCCGTCGCTGGCCGGAGGCCGACCACCGCGCGCGCGGATGCAAAACAGAGCGCAGCAACAGCAGTATATGCGCGAAGCAAGGTACATTTTCATCATCATATTTTTTTCGTATATTCAACAAAATTCCATTCCGTAAAATCCTATAGGATCCCTGTCGATTGGTTCTTATTGAACTTATTTGTATTCGATGAGGAATCAACGCGAACATCGAAGAAAATCTGATCCAAAGCAGAGTATAAAGCAGTCTCTCGACCCAACTTAGCAGTTATTTTCTAAACTGAACATTAGGGAATTTTGAAAACTATTTAATGACAGTCCTAGACAGTATATATGGCTACATAATCCTTTTTACGGAAGTCGATTTTGACGACTGTACGTCGAGAAATCGGATTCCCAATTGGACCAAAAACCTGTTTTTAAAATATTAAAATTTATGAAAAACCTTCGATACGACGTGCGTCCTGCCAATCAGGGCGACATGGTCATGAATTTAAAGCATCGAAAGGTGCATATCGGCTTTTTAGACGTGTGGGCTTTGACGGAATTCAAATTGGTTGCGTGTGCACGACGAATTTGATACGTATCCGTCGAAATTCACCGTATCGGCCTTTGTGCAAATTTTTTAATTACTTTGTGCACGTTCGTCAGATCGAGACGAAACTTACGCCAACATGACCGTATCATTTTTCTGGTCCTGTATGCCAATTTTGGTCCCATTCTGAGACAGTTGATCGGATCGCCATTTTGTGGGCCTTACGATCCGACTCAACGGGCGATTTTGTACACGGCCCGCTGGAATCTAATTTTGGACATACGGTTGGGTTTTTATCATCAAGATGAATTCGTAGACGTATAGTTTGACGACTTTAGAGACCATTGACTCTGGTAAGCTTTCGGTACAAAGCGGGTCCAACGGCGGACACCGTTTTGACCCAAAATTACCGTTTTGCCCCTGTGTCCAGAATTAGACTTAAGACAGGAAATTCTAGCTAATTTGACTATTCTGAGAATATTGGTAATGTTTATTTCAGCATCCGGAGACTGTTGTACGAGTTTTGACTATTGTGGCATACTGAGTGGTTTGGATTATCGGTTTCACCAGCAAAGGACCACAAGCGAGTACAGTTTATTGTTTGTTTTCGATATTGAGCTTTACTATACCTCATTGTTAGTTAATAGATATGTGATTTTCGTATTTTATGTTTGTTATATTTTGTCGTGTCGGAGAGGTGAAGTACCAAGGATGTGTGATCTGACCTTATACAGTGTAGACCGTGATTTATTATTGCATTATACAGTGTAGACAGTGTTTCATTATTGCTTTATATAGTGTAGACTGTGTACATTATACAGTATAGACCGTGTACTTTATACAGTATAGATATTGTAGACAGTGTCGTGTAATTCTCCCGAGACCGATCACATATCAAAGGTACTTCAGTCAGTCGGCGAGTATTGTCTTTGTATTTATTTACTATTTTCCTTTGTTTAGTTTTATTTTGTCTTTCTGTGTTTATTTTTCAAATCATATATTTAAAGGCTAACCTCGGTTGTATAGTCATTTTCATATATTGAAACTGCATTCAGTGAATTGTACTCGTTCTATTCCTGACTGGAAACTAATATTTTTCAGGTTAGCTGTGGCGTCACTTAGAATAGGAAGTTACGGGTGTACTTGCAGACGGAAACCTAGAGATTAGCTAGATAGATGAGTTGTGATCATTTCAATATTTGTAAGAGTTTATATTTTTTGCAAATGTAAAACTTGTGAATATTGTAAATTAAATTAATTTTTGTGAATGAGCGTTATTTGTGGTTTTGAGTAATGTGGCTATACATCGTTCTACCGTCGAATCTGTGGCGTAGGCTGGCTTGAACACGTCTCGTATCCGAAAAAGCGGGTGTGGATCGTGACAAGTTTTTGTGGTGGCCCATACAGGTGTGTTTTCGCAAATCATGCGAACTCGTGATAGTACTTAAATTAGTCGTACTATTGCGAGCCTGCGACTAGGAAATGCTCATTCACGAGTTAGGGTTAATTTAATTTTAAGAGAATGATTAGAAATAGGAATCCCTTATAAAAATTTACCGATGGGTAGTCTAGGCCATGCAATTTAGATGAGGAGTTATTAATTTTGATAGATTGTCAGATCCCCATAGGTACACTATTACCTTTTGATATGACGATATGATCCAATATGGATAGATTATTCACTTGGTAAGACGGGGCTTCATAGAATTAATGATCTAACCTTGATAAATTGTCCAATTCCTTCTCTTTTGCCCGTTTAGATATCATCCTCATATCTTTGTCCGAATTGCCTATTTAGTTCCTATTTCGCCCTAAGAATTATTATTTTCTGATTATGTTATCTATATACGAACCTTGAATTAGTTTCAATTCAAAGTTTTTTCCTCAATGGTTGAATACACATGAAATAGATACTAGAATGTTTGTATTTCTTTTATCTTCAGTTATTTTCTCCATGTTCAATCTTTTATTGTAAGGGTTGTGACTAATAGGACAAATACTTACGCTTTATTTCATAGTCAACTTGTTTAAATATCTAGAAGCTCAGGAATTTTTACAGATATAGTTAAAAGGAATGTTAGTTAACTCATAATGGCAGGATAGCAGCGTACTGTCGTTATTTATTTGAATTATGGAGACTATGGATTCACTGCAGCCAGCAGC
This sequence comes from Iris pallida, assembly GCA_029216955.1. Classification (NCBI taxonomy): domain Eukaryota; kingdom Viridiplantae; phylum Streptophyta; class Magnoliopsida; order Asparagales; family Iridaceae; genus Iris; species Iris pallida. The sequence goes on along the minus strand of JANAVB010000197.1, from coordinate 2,916,443 downwards.
GCACTGGCGAGGCACGACCCCTAGAGTTGAAATTAGTTTAAGAAAATATAGGTTATAGATCAATATTGCTAAAATTATGGCTAGTGGTCCTCTTTTGATCGTAGTTACCCTTGTGTCAATATAAGGCAGAGTATCTGATAGCATATCACATCTGAATCACGAAACCAAGGGTTTACCACAGCCAGAGTATACGGACGGGACATAATCCTCGGTGAAATGACTTCAGACGTGATTAAAAGTTAGGGATACTATAGGGGATAGGACAATGCCCTGTATGTCCCATAAGACCCAAAGCCAATACTAGTGGAAGTTCTGCAAGTTGGGTAGCAGGTCTCCCAATCTAGCATCCCGTGGTCCTTGTGATCTATTGACGAGGTAATTGACTGACACTAATCGGTTTACCTAGAATATAGAATTTAGAGGTCCATAACCCATTAGTCGACCAAGGCCTTATGGATAAGAAGATAGTAGGAAGACTGTATAAGCAAGAACACCGGGTAAGGTTTTGATTCTCACAAAACTCGAACTACTTGTACCTTCTTTCAAAAATCTCGCATACTTGTATTTTGACTACCTTGACCAATACTGCTATTACAGCCTAGTTTTGCAAGCTTACGCTTTTATCGAGCTTGATTCAAGACATATGTTTATTGGGAACGCATGCTAACATATTGTCTAATCAAAATCGATGTACTACGGTCTGATCAACCTTAGTGCACTCGGTTCGCTCTCCCTCTGATTAACCTACGTAGATTGAGATGTAGATGTCCCTAGAGTCTCATCCGCGACTGCATTGACAATTCTTCTTGAATTATACATTCGTCTTGAATAACGTAATTGTATTTATTAACATCTTTCTTGAACTCTTTATTGTTTTTCTTTCACTGATTTGGAACGATGAAAGCTCGTAATTGGTAGAGAGATATAGAGTATCCCCATGGCAATGATAGTTGTATACACAAGTGTAGTTACCATCGGCCAGCCATGTGACTAGAACCTTGCCTTGAGTTACTCGTTCTCCTCTCGACCCCCAAACTGCTATTGGGACTTTCTAGCCATCTGAATTTGAGAATGATTAGGATTTTACGCTTAGCCAAATGCCAACCTCGGAGACTATCTCTTCTCAAGAAATTAATTGTTGCGAGTCTCTAATTAATTGTTTGAAGCTTGCTTTAACTAGCAACCCTTGAGCCTTAACCCAACCCTTCCTCGACCAAAGCCCACAGTTAGACATGAGATGAGTAGACAAAGGTAAGGACAATTATTTATCGTGACTATGGTAGACACTCATCCCGAGATTGGTTTCCAACAAATATTGCTCTAGTTATGTAAATTTTATTATAAGGCCTAACTAGTGTTGGTACACCACAGTCACTAGCTTAGCCACTACCTTAGCTTAAATACCCTGTCATATTATGATCTATCAGTTGCCAACAGCAATACATGATCATTACAGCCCACACTACTAGAACCCTTGTAACAATAATCTGGCAGGTTTGACACAAATAGAAATTTACGACTCAGTTGTTAGAAATCTTTTCATATGTTGTGCCTTAGAGTTGGTTACCCCGTCGATAACTCTTGTATACTGTGGACGAGTAGATCATTCTATTTTATCGACCATGTGTCATTGTACACACTCGACTTCCATTTATTAAGGAACGATCCTTGACTTGACTTATATCTACCGTATCCCGTTACGTTGGGCCTTATTCTTTATTAACAAGAGTCGAAGTACAATATCCAGACTTTGAAATTCTTCTAACCTCGTTATTTCTAAAACTATGTCCTAGCTTCTAAGGTGAGTAGACTGGAAGCCTTCTAAAATTTTGGGATATGCGAGGATTACCGATTGATTAGAATAATTTCAATTAGGATGATAATTAGTGCCCCAAGGACTTACACTTTCCATTTAGATCATTTTGTGTCCCCGGACGTGTCATTAATATTCGGAGTGTGAGATCAGTTATTTTCTTCCAATAAATTTCATATGCAAGATCTATACGAGTCAACCTTCATCTAGGTATATCATGTCCCACTCAAACACGTTCCCTTGTACTTTATTTTTATGGTATGACTTTCAGGTAAAAAGGACTAGCTATAACCCTTACCATAATACCGATATACTTTCCGACTATAATTAGAGACTCAACCTCGACTCGAATCTTTCGACCCAATATATTGTTGTGATCTACTCGAAGCCTACTACGCAAAAGTCACTAGTGTGCCACGCAATTGTGTCTTCTCGTGCTACTTAAACACAAAAGTCACTAAAGGCACATTTCTGGGCTTTAGGAACCTAGCTAACCAACCTGACCGGCAACTAGCACAACCACGTGGGTGAAAACCTATTCTAGGTTACCCTAACCTAGTAAAAATAGTTTTATCATTGGAATCTTGTCCAGTCAATATAGATTGAAATCCAGGTTCATCCAACCAACTAGTGATGTCCAATTAGGAAACCCATTAAGACCCAGTAAAATCTATCCATGCATACCACCATATTTGGACTATAAAGGCAAACTATTTGAAATAGGTCCCTATACCTATTATGTAGTCTCCCCTTTTAGAATGTGAAGTCATTCGTAACCATTATTCCATCTACTTGGAAGTTGCGATACGATCTTGTATTGCATTCCATCCCTTGCTCATGTGTTTAAATAACCACGGAAAAGACCACAATCTTGATTTTCCAAATTCTGTTCTATTATGGAACCTTGTTTAGATTAATTTCGAGAACAAAATTTTCGTATTGCAGGGATTGTAAGACCCTCTAAGAAACGAAGGGTTCTTCGATGTAGCAAGTGACTGGACTAGAGTAGCCCATCTAGCAAATAATTCAATGATTCATAAACTTTTTTTTTATCTGCATCATTGGATACTCTCTACCGCTCTTGAAATTTCATAATTATTCTCGATTATTCTTCCTTATCTTCCTGTCCTTCCAATTTCAGAGCGACGAATGGTCATGCTTATTGGAATTTATCAATAATTCTTAGCTACTTGTGTAAATTTGTTTCTTGTTAAATTTTTGGGTTGCTTGATAGATAGGAGAGGATTATAGATGTCATATGCAGTAGATATCTTTTGGTAGAATTTTTTAGCAATTAGTTGGATGATTATAAAGCTTTAGCGACACGAAATTTGAGGGAGTAGTGTGACCAAAGGTGGGTAGAAACCCTCAAGGATTCGTTGTACGAAATGACCATGAGAATAGATGATAGCTAATGGAAACTGTCTTCTATCATAGAGGATGGACTCTTCCCTTAAATTTTGAGGACAAAATTATTTTTAAGGTGGATAGATTTGTAATCCCTCTTCCCGAAGTTTTGATAATATATTATTTATTTATCTATTTGAATTAAATGGTGATTTTTAGAATTTTTATTAAATAATCACTTAATTAATTATTATGGTAGATGACTTTAGCCATGGTAGAGTTTTGAAGTACAAGACGGCTAGGAATCATGGCACGGATAGTGCAGTGGCATGCTTTGACTAGTGTATTAGCCCTGGTAGGGAAGGCCCAGCCATGAGTGTGTCCTAACTAGAAAAACTAGGCCAAGTTGTGACTTAACTCCTATATTTGATTTAATTATTTATTAATTACGAATATAGATTTTTAGGTGACCCGGTTGTGTCATGTCAATCCGAACTCAGTCCCAGCCAAAGCCAGGCCGAGCCCCAAGAGCACCCGCGCGTATTCTTTCCCCACAGCCGTGTATATATATATATATATATATATATATATATATATATATATATATATATATATATATATATATATATATATATATATATATATATATATACTGAGAGAGACGAATCAGCTCTAAACCTAAACCCTAAGCCCCGCGACCCCCCTGGACATCTACGTGCGGCCGCTAGGTACTGCCGCCAACCACTATCGTACGCCGTCGCTGGCCGGAGGCCGACCACTGTGTGCGCGGATGCAAAATAGAGCACAGCAACAGCAGTATGCGCGAAGCAAGGTACGTTTTCATCATCGTATTTCTTTTCGTATATTCAACGGAATTCGATTTCGTAAAATCCTATAGAATGCCCATATAACCATCTAGGATCCCCGTCGATTGGTTCTTATTGAACTTATTCATATTCGACGAGGAATTAATGCGAACATCGAGGAAAATCTGTTCCAAAGCAGAGTATAAAGCAGTCTCTCGACCCAACTTGGCAGTCATTTTCTAAACTGAACATTAGGAAATTTCGAAAACTATTTAATGACAGTCCTAGAAAGTATATACGGCTACATAACCCTTTTTATGGAAGTCAATTTTGACGACTGTACGTCGAGAAATCAGATTCCCAATTGGGCGAAAAACCTATTTTCAAAATATTAAAATTTACGAAAAACCTTCGATACGACGTACGTCCCGCCAATCTGGGCGACATGGTCGCGAACCGAAAGCATCGAAAGGTGCGTATCAGATTCTTGGACGTGTGGGCTTAGATGAAATTTAAATTGGTTGCGTGTGCACGACGAATTTGGTGCGTATCCATCAAAATTCACCGTATCGGCCTCTGTGCAAATTTTCTAATTACTTTGTGCACGTTCGTCAGATCGAGACGAAACTTGCGCCAACAGGACCGTATCATTTTTCTGGTCCTGTATGCTAAGTTTGGTCCGATTCTGAGATAGTTGATCAGATCGTCGTTTTACGGGCCCTACGATCCGACTCAACGGGCGATTTTGTGCACGTCCCGTCGAAATCCAACTTTGGACATACGGTTGGGTTCGTATCATCAAAATGAATCCATAGACATATAATTTGACGACTTTAGAGACCATTGACTCTGGCACACTTTTTGGTGCAAAGCGGGTCCAACGGCGGATACCGTTTTGATCCAAAATTACCATTTTGTCCCTGTGTTCAGAATTGGACTTAAGGATCGACAATTCTAGCTAATTTGACTATTCTGAGAACATTGATAATATTTATTTCAGTATCCGGAGACTGTTGTACGAGTTTTGACTATTGTGGCACACTGAGTGGTTTGGATTATCGGTTTCACCAGCAAAGGACCACATGCGAGTACAGTTTATTGTTTGTTTTCGATATTGAGCTTTACTATACCTCATTGTTAGTCAATAGATATGTGATTTCTATATTTTATGTTTGTTATATTTTGTCGTATCGGGGAGGTGAAGTACCAAGGATGTGTGATCTGACCTTATACAGTGTATACAGTGTAGACCGTGATTTATTATTACATTATACAGTATAGACAGTGTTTTATTATTGCTTTATACAGTATAGACCGTGTACATTATACAGTTTAGACCGTGTACTTTATACAGTGTAGATATTGTAGACAGTGTCATGTAATTGTCCCGAGACCGATCACATATCAAAGGTACTTCAGTCAGTCAGTGAGTATTGTCTTTGTATTTATTTATTATTTTTTTGTTTAGTTTTATTTTGTCTTTCTGTGTTTATTTTTCAAATCATATATTTAAAGGCTAACCTATGTTGTATAGTCATTTTCATATATTGAAACCACTACAACAGAAATACCTTTTAATGACGGCTAAAAACCGTCATTAATGACAAACCATGACGCTTTTTTTCTAAAGCAAGCGTGATAAAAACGGGTATTATAAATGTTTTTTAAAAGCGTCATAAATAAAAACGTCATGAATATGATGAGTTTCTGCTACACTTATTTTCAGCATAGTTTGAAAGCGTTATGAATAGAGAATCTGTATAGACTCAATTCAGCACATTTATAACGCTCAATTCTGCACATTTATATATTACTTTTCAAAAAATTATAGATCAATGCTCAATGTTGCTCAATTCAATTTCAAAACATTCATTTTGAACCATATTCACAAGAAAACATCTAAATGTTATAGAGTACCATTTAATCCATTTACAAATATATACATAATATATATCACCATCTTCATTACATTTTTTTAAAATAGGACATCCAAATACATATATTCTCTACAGTTTTCAATTAATGACAAAAAAATCTGATGGTCAAGTCATGGCGTTAAGTGAGAAATTTGGCCCATTTTATCACATCGATCATCAAGCTTTAATGTTGTCCAGGCCAACTCCAGCCTACAGAAACAATTAAGCACAACAATCAGCAAAAGCTTCACAACATGGATAAAGTAAAAAAGATCAGTTCCTCGACGTGCAAAGGAATGATCAGATGTATCACCAGAAACTTGTGGTTCGCTTCAAGAAAGGGAGAAAACTCGGCACAGAAGTTCTTGATGTCTTGGTTTATGTCTCATGTTCCTCCAATTATCTCCATGAACCTCTGCCTGTTATGAACCATTTTAGTGCCACCTGCAATTTGTTGACACTATATCAACATCAATCCAATGCTAAGTCAACAGAACAAAACAGAAAAATAAAGCCAAAAAAAAAAACTTCAACTGGAACCCAACACTGATGAGGTGCAGTTATATCTTTTTCTTATATAGAGCAACATACATGGAAATTCCAGAATATGCCTCTTTGTAGCTTTGAATTTCAAAATAGGAACATGTAACTTTGAAGGAGTCGCATGGCTATGAAATTAAATATGAAGAGAACATAATCACCTCAATGCCTGTGAAACGGGCTATCAATAGCGAATCTGGAGTTCCTTTCAACCGATATGCCTGCATAAATTGAATCACTCTTCTCATCAAAGCATCAAATGAACAATCATAATGAGGAGCTAACTTTTTTTAAGTGGAACACCAATCTTACAAGATTGATGAGTTCTTTTTGACACAAGAAGCAAGAAAAAAAACATTCATTTTTTAGCTCAAAATGTAAGTATTTTTTAGACCACTGTTGTCATTGAGAAAAATTGGCAATTACTTTACAAATAGCAAAGAGATTCAACCAAGAACCAATATGAACAAGTATACATGTAAGTTAAAGATAGAGCTACTAACATATATCATTCAATTTACTGAATCAAACTAGAATTAGCCAACCATTAAATTGTTGAAGAACGGTTTGCTACTAAAGCACAAAGCAATCCATGTGAAAAATAATAGCCGCCTATAATGTAGTAATCAGCATAATGGTAAGGAACCTTACAACATTAATGAGTATAAGTAGTACATGCTCATATATAAGACCAGATATAAGTGCAGGAAAGCATGGAAAAACTAATAGCACAACAAGAGTTTTAGTTGCAAAATTTATACCTGCAATGTCTTTTCAAGGCCCAATCGCCACCAGTGAAAAAATATCACCACCAGTGAAAGCCTAGTGGTGTCGTCATTATTGTATTTTCTATTTTCATCACGGAAGCATACAACACATAACTGCAACTGTAAACCAAGTTCCACACATCTATTTTTACCTCTCAAATATGTCATAGAGATCTAATTAAGTAAAAAAAAAAATTGAGACAGAGGAGTTCTTAAAGAACAATTCATTGGAAAGTAAAAAAAAACCATAGAGGAGGCTACAATTCAACATATGGCACTCATTTTATAAGAAGCAAATATATTATATATAATAGCAGTGAATTGACAAAAAATATCTATGATGCCGCTTATTTTTTCTGTAGTTGATTAAGATTGAAATACAACTATTTGGTAATAAAGAGCCAGGGGAACCACTTCTCGTGATTTTCTAAATCTGAGTATTAGTGCCAACAACCATCAAATTTAGTTTCCAACCATCTTATATTCTCAAGTGAAGTCTAAGAAAGAAGCAAACCCAGCTGAAAGGCCCCTGCATAACATCCAATTATCCAACTCCTTAATTCATCCCACATCACAGAAAATCAAGTACCAAGAAAACAAAGTCTTGTTGCAGACCAATCCACATCCTCGACACATAATTTGTAATTCGTGCACTGCTATGAAACAATTGCAATAAATGAAGAAAACATGTTATCTAGTAATATCGTACCTTGTATGAGATAATCTGCATTGAATAAATTAAATAAAGAAGATATGTTTAGTAATATCTTACTTGTATGAGATTATCTTATTTAAGGTAAATTTCTCTTAGCCTGCTCTGTATTGGATAAATTGAATGAGCATTGAATTTGCCAAAACAAAGAAAAGTGCTCTTGTCTGCATGTACATCTAACAGATAAACATTATGGTCGTACCTGTATATGCAAAGATTGAAAGAATTAGAAAAGGTTCATGTGCATTATTGATATAAATACAAAATAAATCACAATATTAGTTTTGCAGTTCATGGAGCCTTGATTACCCGGTCAAATCCAAGCTCTCATCTAGTGGCAGAAGTGGTCCGAATGCGACCAAACCTTTAGATTTGTATGGAAAAGATGAATTACCCGATCAAATCTGACCGCTCTTTCCTTGTATCCCAAATGCCTTCGGACCAAGGGTCTGTATCAGTTACCAGAGATAGCCTTCTCCCATGTGTGTGTGTGTGTGTGTGTGTGTGTGTGTGTATGTGTGTGTGTGTGTATGTGTGTATATATATATATATATATATATATATATATATATATATATATATATATATATATATATATATATATATCACCATTGGTGATTCTCCAAACCCAAGTTTTTACTCCTACAATTATCTTCTTCAAAGCAAACATCTATTGTAGGATGAGCAATATTACACAATGAGCTCCCTCGTCTAGTTTAAGTCGTCAATTTCAGAATAATCTAATTGACCCAACTGTCCCAATGTACACCGAAACAAGCCAGATATGAAGGGAAAAGACTCACAATCATCAATAAGCTAAGGAGAAGACTCTTAGGGTTTGACCATTTGACCATCAATCGTACAGTAGTTTCACCATTGTTCAAGCATATAACAGCTACAAGTATAGAGACACTCCGAAACTTAGAGCTGTGTCAGCATCACATGTGGCATGCCGCATGTATCAGACATACACACACACAAAAACAGAATACACTAGGAAGCAGTCATCATATACATAATCATCTTGTCGGTTTTGTGTTGTTTCGTATTTGTGCCCATCCAATGCAGGCAATGAAAATCGGTGCCGTGCTCATGTTGCATCATGTCTGACACATATCAGACACGTAATTAGACTATAAAATACGCTATGACACGCAAAAAATCAATATCGTCCACATTACGGTGTCCACATTGGGTCATGCCGTCCTCGTGTCCATGCAACAGTGTAGAATATAAGAACAACATTCAATCAATTCCATACCGTAGTCTATGGCATTTGCACGAACACAAGCCTCGGAAACCCTGCGGCAGAGATGGCAATTGAAGTTCGAGTGTATCCGAAGATTGGACAGCCTCTGCATCAACCAACAATACCATTCCCTCGTCAAATCCCAAAAAAACTACCAACACGAAAAGAAAAAGAAAAAAAATCGAGCTAGAAACTAACAAACACGCGGAGCCGCTGCAATATCTGGAATAGAAGCTTCACATCCTCCTCGTTCGCGCAGCTCTCGACCAGCGACCACAGGTTCACGTTCGGCGGCATCGTCCGGGCTTTCTCCACGCTCGTCAGCATCTTCTCGTACATCTCCGCCACGACCTCTGCAAAAAAAATTTCCAAAAAAAAGTGTAAACGAAAACTTTCGTTCACCGGAAGTTGCAAAATCGTTGAAGAAACGGAAAAGGACCTGAAGGAGTAGCAGCAGTGGAGGATTCTTCAGCCGGGGCCGCCGCCGCCGCTTCCGAGGAGAAGCAAGCAGAGACCATTAGAGAGGAGAAGGGATGAAACCCTAATATGGAGTGACGGTGGTGGAGGGGATGCTGGGTTTTGGATCTAGGGTTAGGGTTTTGGAGTTGGGGGAGAGGAGGGAGAAGAAAGGAGGAGAAGGAGAAGACCAAAATATTTTGGGGGAGAGGCGGGCTATATCAAGAACTTTGCCAACAATTAAACTTAAAAAATATTATAAGTTTGCCACCGCTCTAAATTATTAATAACGCTTTGTTTTATAAACGTTATAAAAAGCCCAGAATTAGCCTAAACCGTCATAGAAAAAAAGGTATTTCGAACTTTGATGACGCTTCTTTATCAGCCGTCATGAAATCCACTTATCAAGCGTCATTAATAGGTCTTTTTGTTGTAGTGATTGTACTCGTTCCATTCCTGACTGGAAACCAATATTTTTCAGGTTAGCTGTGGCGTCACTTAGAATGGGGAGTTACGGGTGTACTTGCAGACGAAAACCTATAGATTAGCTAGATAGATGAGTTGTGATCATTTCAATATTTGTAAGAGTTTATATTTTTTTGCAAATGTAAAACTTGTGAATATTATAAATTAAATTAATTTTTCTGAATGAGCGTTATTTGTGGTTTTGAGTAATGTGGCTATACAGCGTTCTACTGCCGACTCTGCGGCGTAGGCTGGCATGGACACGTCTCGTATCCAAAAAAGCGGGTGCGGATCGTGACAAGTAACACGGAGAATGGCATTCAACACGGAGAATGGCATTCTCCGTGTTAATTTACACGGAGAATGGCATTCTCCTTGTTAAAATGCTGGAGAATGACTATTCTTCGTGTGATATCGACGGAGAACAGTTGACAGCAACCTAATATTTTATTTTTTTGTTTTGTGGAAAGAAATTTGACATGAATAAAGATTCAAGAGTTTTCGTTCTTCTTTCGAAACGATGCTAACTCTTATGGAAAAGAAGAAGAAGATCTTCTCTCCATAATTGACCTAATTGTCGGAAAAGAAGAAGAAAGAAGAAGAAGAAGAAGAAGAAGAAGAAGAAGAAGAAGAAGAAGAAGAGCGATGATCGGAGTTCGACTGAAAAAAAGTACGGTGAACTACGAACGATTTTTGCGATCTCTGCTGAAGATGAGAGCATTGAAATTCAGATCTTTCGTGAAGAAGAAGAAGAAGAAGAAGACAAGATTCGCAATCCAAATCTGAGTTTGTGCGGAGGGGTAGTTATGGTATTAATTTTATAAATAAAGATCATCTAAAGGGAATCTTGGAATACTTAACGTGGAAATATATAATTCTGGACATTTCATAAAACCCATCCTGCGGGTAAATTTTTCATAAAAACCAACCCCGAAATTGAATTTCTCAGCAATTTCCAGATTAATTAAATATATAAATTGGTAATAATAAATTTGATATTTAAGTATTAAGAATTAACACCGCAAAACTTTATTAAGTGATTATAATGTATTAAATAATATTAAAATTTTGCGTTATTGTTCCGTATTTTAATTATTCAATATTAGATAAAAACTAATACCAATTATGTCAATAATAATATCAACTAAAATAAATTAGTACTAATTATTTAATAGTAATTAGAGTAAAATAATTAGTATTAGTTATTTAACTATTTATTAAATATTAGTACTAATTTTTTTTACTAATACTAAATTATCAATTAGATAATTCAATATTCAATTATTAATAATGATTAGTAATAAATAAATAATTGGTATTTTATAGTATTTAATATTAGAATTATTTATTCATACTAAATAGAACAAAATTGAATAGTTAGTTAAATAATTAGTATAAATTATTTATTTTTTAATAATAATTAGTACTAATTAGTTTTATAGTTAGTATTAACTATCTAATTATTTTATCAAGTATTAGTATTGATTTTATTTAAAATAAATAAATAATTGATTAGCAAAAGTACTAATATTTTATTTAATATTAGAATTAATTTTTAATTGGATGAATAATTAATACTAATTATTTGAATAATATTAAATCATTACTATTTATTTAATAAAAATTAGTATAATTACTAATATTTTATTTAAATTAGCAGTAGTTATTTAACTAATATTAAATTAGTATAAAGGTGTCACTTCCTTGTACTTTCACTCAAAAATAAATGAAAGTAGGAAGACTTATTTGTCATATTAGACAAAAAGGGACAAGAACTAAAAAGTAGTTAAGACGGTAAGTTCTTGTCCCCTCTTTCATATTTAACTGAAGACTTAATTGCAACTTAATACGCTCAACTGTTTCTGTTTTTCAATTTGATATTTAAACTTTTATTTGGTTACAACTTTATACCCTTAAAAATAATTGGACAAAAATATCCATGTTCAATACATAAAACTACCCCCTCCGCCACAACAGCCCCCTCCCCTCGGCCACTCCACCCTCTCCAGCTAACACCCGGCTACCATCCCCCCGCGCTGCCTTGCCCCGACCGCCCCCCACTCTTTCTGTGGTGCCGCCGCCACTGCTGCAGCCGGTTGCGCGCGCGCGTCCGAAGAGAGGGGGCGAGGGGTGGTACAGTCGAAAGAGGTGAGCGGGGACGGGGCACCGGGGGTGGGTATGGGGGGTACGGACATCCGAAGGGTGGCGGTGGCTTGAGGGGGAGGGGTGGCCGGAGGGCGACGGGGAGGGTAATGGGAGGGGAGGGCAGGACAGGACAGGACAGGACAGGGGTAGTTTGGATTTTTTTTTTGAAAATTTTTGACTTGTCCCTACTTTGTTTAACATATTTTACGGTGCACCCCACTGTTTTGCAAAAATGTACAAAACCTTCTACTTTTGACGGAATCCGTCAGAAATTGACGGTCAACTATTTGACCAATTTTTTGACCAAACTGCCCCTCTCATTTTCTTCCCTCGCCGCCGCTCCCCTTCCCTCTCCTCGCCGTGCGCTCACCTCCTTCCCCGCCTCCGTCATCGCTCCACGCCACTGCCCCCGCTCCCCATCCCTCCTGCTTGTCGCTGCTGCCGCCGCTTGCCATCGTCGCTGCCGCTGCTTGCTCGCCGCTGCTTGTTGTCGCGGTTGCTGCTGCGCAGGGGAGCAGGGACAGGGGGGGAGGGAGGGGGGTGGCAGGGAGGGGTGAGGGGAAGCCGGCTGCCGCAGCTGCTGCTGCGCGGGGGAACGGGACGGGGGGGTGGCAGGGAGGGGGGAGGGGAAGTGAGCGCGAGGAGGGTGCCGTAGCTGGGGGAGGGGGGCGGAGGCAGCGAAGGCAGTAGCGGAGAGCGTCTGCGGCCTGCCCGCGAGGTGGGGGGATGTGATGGGGGGAGGGGGGGGGGGGGGGGGGGGGGGGGGGGGGGGGGGGGGGGGGGGGGGGGGGGGGGGGGGGGAGGAAAGAGGAAGAAGACAGGGGCATTTTGATCCAAAAAAATATTTCTGACAGATTTCGTCCAAAGTGGGGGGTGCTGTACATTATTGCAAAACATTGAGATGCACCGTGAAATATGGCAAACAAAGTGGGGGAGGCAAGTCAATTTTTTTTTTTTTTAGAGTATGAAGTTAAAAATATTTAATAGTTAATGGTATCAAGTTGTTGAGTACAAATGTTTAAAGTATCAAGTTGAATAACATAAATAATTGTGGGTATCAATTTGCAAATATGCCTTAAATAAATATTGAAATTGTGAAAATGATTTAAAATCTGTCCACTTTCACACCACAGGCATCCAAAAAGACCTGACAGGTAGGTCAAGATAAAGCTAGAAAAAAAAACTAAGAAATGAATGGGTGTATTTCTAAAGTTTATGAACAATATCATTATTGGTTTCAGGCAGGACTAATTTTAGAAAATCTAGTTGTCTAGTTCAGTTAAGTCATTCTTCTTAATCTATTTCTAGCAACGCAATAACACATGATTTACGAACTTAGTCGTGGATCCCATCATTTCCTTAAAAAAAAAGTTACAAATGCATTATACCGAACACCAACTCAGAAAAAGGAACCTTATTAAAAAAAACAAAAAACAAACTCATAATGGAATTTAATTTTCTGCAAATAAGTACACTTAAATTAAGATAATGGTAATCTTGATAGCCTTGAGAGATACATTTGCAGCGTACGAGATCATCTAAAATTATCCAATGTCACGCTTGAACAAAGAGTAGCAAAATAAGTATTCAACTGAGCTCGAGAAAGCGACGAGCCATGGGATGTTGAGCCTCAGAGAGTTTGGAGCAATCGAGCACTTCAACGACCTCGCCGGCAACGACAAGGCAAACCATATCAGCAATGCGCTGAATCTGCTTCACGCTGTGAGACACTATCACCGTCGTCATGCCTTGAACCATCTTAAGCCTCACAATCGCCTCCTCTATGTTTTGTGTCGATATCGGATCCAATGCGCTTGTTGGTTCATCCAACAATATTACCTATGAATGAATGAATGAATGATGAAATTCTGTTAACAGAAACTTGAGATGTAGTGAATATGAATATGGCAGGGAGAAATTGGACCTCTGGATCATTTGCAAGGGTACGAGCAAGGGCAACCCTTTGGGCTTGGCCGATGGATAGCTCAGAGGAAGGTCTGGAGGCAAGACTAGCGTCGAGATCTGCCACACTAAGAAGCTTATGAACTTCTGCTTCTGTAAGTTTCTTACCCATTAGTAGAGGTCCATATCTCACATTATCCGACACAGTACCTGACAATTTATTTTGTAACATGGAACAATAGCAGTAGAAATTAACAATTGAAACTAAATTATGATCACTATTATAAAACTTAACGTACGGAAAGCTGCAGTTGAAGTGTAAAACTTAACACTTCATATCTATTTGAGATTGAAAAATCTAGGTTGTCAGGAACTTTGGGTTTTATATCTATAAATACCCAACTATCACCCTTGAGTAGTACATACATGTAAGAGACTGCTTCATCTTTTATCTTTAATCTCACATGGGCAAGAAAAGCTAGCCTACATTTAAGTTATTCTATATATAGTTGAACTTAAGAGTCTAATGGAAGACATCTTAATTTAGATTTTCTAAATACCTCACATATTCTAACATGATATCAAAAACTAGCTTAGTTCCTAACCCACCAAACACAGTTACAACTTTTGAACGAACAAGATATCTTCTCGCACTACAAAATACTATAATTTAGCGGCTGACTTTAGCAACTGACATATATATGTCGTTGTACAGCGACGCAATGGCGACTGATTAGCGTCAAATATTTTTATATGTTAATACGTCTATATTTCATTGATGGTCCGTCGCTGAAGCGTCAACGATAGACTAGCGCCAAATCCATTCCGTCGCTACGAAATATTTATTTATAGGGAGCCTGACTCTACTCATTTTCATTCCCCCCCCCCCCCCCCCCCCCCCCCCCCCCCAAAAAAAAAAAAAAAAAAAGTTTAGAATATTTGCAATTTGCAAAACAGACATAAATGAATTTTAATCATTTGCAAAAAAAAAATACCCTATGAAGTTTTTCTTTATTATTTTAGAACTTTTTTCATACAATTAATTTGTATTTTTATGATTTGTATATGAAACTATTTTCAATTTGACAACATTGATACGTGCTCACATCTTTCTGCACGATTTTCAGGTCGTGACGTGACCTACGCTTTTGGATTCGTACATTCAAACTATCAATCTGAGTGTACTTTCAGCAAGTTAGCGAAACCTTTTTTTAGCGTCATTCGTAGGACCCATCAGTGATACTCCAAAAAATATAGGGATATTAGTGATATGGTCTCACATATATATATGAAAATTAGGATTTGGGTCTCGAACATGACCAACGTTAGATTTTGAGTCTCGAAATCACTGTTCATTAGCCGACTGAATAGTGATTTCGAGACCCAAACTCTAACGTTGGTCATGTTCGAGACCCAAATCCTAATATCCATATATATGTGAGAACTTGTTACTAAATAACCCAAAAATATAGCAGAACTACGTAAAATATTCTCATAGGAATAATTCTTATTCCGATGTTGACCCAACAACGTAGGTCTCGTTGCGATCCGAAAATCGTACAAAAATATGTGAGTCTGTATCGATGTAGCCAATTAACCATATATATTTATACAAATCATTAAAATATAAATAACTTATATAAAAAAAAATTAAAAATTTAAAAATGTCATAGCCTATGGCTTCAAAAAAAAAACACACACAAAATTGCCATAAAAAAAAGAAGAAAAAAGCTATTTTGCTTGCAGGCGAGCCAGCCCGCTCGCCTGCGTGGCACTTCTCCTTTGGCCCTCCTGTTAACATGGGTCCCACGTCAGCGACTTGCCAATGGGAGAGTGCCACGTGGCGAACGGGCAGGCCCGCCCGCGGGCCAAATAGCAGGGTTGAAAAAAAAATTAATAACACAATACTTGCCATGATACTCTATGGTGATTTTAAGTAATATTGCCATAGCGCTGAATCTATGTATTGTATCTCTAATTTATGAAACTTGTTATGTATCCCGCTTCTAATTTTTATTAACTTTGCTATGATGTTGGTAATTTTTGTTATTCCCGAAACAGATCTTTTGATGAAAATGAAAATCTCGAACTATTATTTCCAGATAGATGAAAAAAATCGTTCTCCTAAGAGAGAGAAATACTTGTTCTTAACCGAAGTTGATGCAATGAAATGAATGATCGCTCTCAACCGGAGTAGATGCAACGATATGAACAATCGCTCTCAACCGGAGTTGATGCAACGACTTTGCTGGGGTGATGAAGATCACCGTTGCTCAAAGCAAGATTCGTCCTATTCAGCGACGTTTTGCGATGTTATTAGAAAGGAGTCGCTATATTATATAGTTAGCAACGTAATTTCATTCCGTCGCTAAACGACGTCGCTAATAGAGCATATTTTAGTAGTGAGCAAGTTCTAAAGAACTTTGGAACGCTCGCTGTCACCTTCTTTCACGAACTCGAAGAACTCCTTTGGAATTCAATGACGGCGGTAGCACTTCTCTCTTCGTCTCTCTATTTTGGCGTAAGTCCTTAATGAAGGCACGAATAGATTATTTATAGAGAAGGATCGAAATTCTAATCCTAATCCTGCCGTAACTTGTAGTGCCCCGTCCCGCAAAGTCAATCGGAGGAATCGAAATACCGACGGAGTTCGGACTTAGCCTTGCAACGGCTGCTCGAAGGCTCGCTCGGTCAAGACGACCGCTCGCTCAGGTGGGATAGTTTCGGTGAACTTGCCTCATCTTTGCCTTCATATAATAAATCGTGTTTTCAACTTGCAGTACAAGTAGGCTTAATAATAAAAGAGATGAATCCACATAGCTAAGGGAATAATCCCGACGGGTCAAAATGAGTTAGAACATGGAAAACGTTCCACGGTCGGCTTAGAGTTGGTGCACGGCGTGCTTTGAAAATGACACTCGATCCTTCGTCCCGTGGCTTGGGAGAAGAAAAGTTGGTCTTCGACACAAAACTATGAACCTGCCTAAGTCATAGGCGTCGCCCGCATAAATGCTTGATAAAGCGTGCACAGTTCCACTGTACAAGGCTTGGCATAGCCTTTGCTCGTCCCTCGGGTTAAGTTGTAGGCTTGAGTAAGTTAGGCAAAGTTATACCGGTCGACCTAAGTCATTCCAAGTGCTGTCCCGCTCATTCTGCGGTTGTCAAGTTAAATAGTCCCACGATCCCAAGGCCCGTCATATGAAGTATGACTTGGGCGATAGCGTTGCGTAGAACACAAGTCGGTTTAAGGTACGAGCCACGGTTGGTTCAGTGGAAAGTTAGCCACGGTTTGTTGGTACTTAAGGAATACGTTATGTTCAAGTTAAGTTTGAAGGCTAGGCAGTAGCTATTTCCTGAGTTCAAAGAATGTTAAGTCTAAGCGATGGTTAGTCGTCGAGAGAAAATATGTCGGGACTGTGGTTCAGTCGCCGAGGCAACCCTGGTTTGGGCTCTGCAAAGGAAGTATGAAAAGAGTAAAGCAAAGTAGCTAAATGATGATGATGATGAGACCATGCATTACGTTAAGTCTAGAAGTTAGCGTAGGCGCGTGGTCATGGACAACTTGTCGACAAGGGCGATGGTTTCTTCGAGCGGCAGACCTGGGCCATGGGCACCGACTCGGCCTAGGAGGAAACAGGTTATAGCCGAGCTGGGTAATAGGCAACCGGTAGGTCGGGGACTTGCATCGAGGATCGCAACCGGCGGTGCAAGGGTCCCGAATGCCAGGCTATGTCCACGATGGCTAGTTAATGCCAGTGACCTTTCATATAGATGTGTCGGCACGGACGACAATCCGCGTGTGTGCCTTTGGATTGGGTTGAATGTGTATGCAGTTAGAAGACACAATGTTTGGGCCTAAGATTTGGTTACAACGAAGGCGCATGCTTCGGCACGAGTTGTGGCATCGAGTGTTAAGTCATTGGCATAGAGTTGCATGTGTTAGGCTTGAGCTGTTGCGAGTTAAGTCGAAAAGGGCCGTAGGGCAAGTTATGTGAAGTTACATTGAGTTGCAGGGCACGACCTCAAAATATGAGGCACGATCGCGTTGTCACAACACAAGTATAGGCAAGACTAAGCGAGGAGGCGTTGCCTCAGAGTTATTGATGCACGAATCGAGTTCATGGCACGACCGAGTCGTTACGTCCCAGAGTTTGGCACAAAAGACAAGTATAAGTCGGTGCGTCGACAATGCAAGCACGAGAAAGGTCTAGAGGCAAGAAAATGGAGTCTTTCGTGTAGTTGCGTCTCTGATTATGGCCGTAAGGCAAACACGACTTGATAGGTTAACGTTATTGGCACGAGAAGGGTCTAAGGCAAAGTATGAGTTAACGTCATTTTGCAAGCACGGGATGGTCCTTAGACACAAATATGCAAAGACGTCGGTCCTAAAACTGATCCTAAGGCAAGAATATGAAGACAATCGTAAAAGGGTTTATGTTGCACAAAGTAAATGAAACGTGTTGGTTTTGTATGGGTGGGCGAGGAGCTCACTCCACCAGTACAGTTGAGTACTGACACCCACACAGTGTTTCATGTGCAGGCACAGGTAGAAGCTCGTGGCGTGGAGCTCACTTGGATGCGTCGAGGCACGGAGTTCCTTGGCGATTCGAAGCGTACGGCCGCGTGGACTGAAGACTTATACAGGACATAATATATGGACATCGCCTTCCGAAGCTTTCGCTGGCTCAAGCATTGTAATCGAGAGATGAGAGAGAGCAGAGTGACTTGTAATCGAGAGATGAGAGAGAGCAGAGTGACTTGTAATCGAGAGAAAAGTGAGCACGAGAGACTTGTAATTTGGCCTTGCGCCCACAAATGTAATCTTGTATTCAATATCAATAAAGAGCTTCTTTTGAACAACTTATGTTCATGTGTACTTGTTCTTAAATTCTGCTGCATGTTTCAATATTTTTGCTTGGGACTTCTGTGCGACGACCCCGTCGCCGCCGATGTAATCGGCCGTTATGAAACTGCCTTGCACGAGCGCAATCTAGGATCGTGCGGCATCACGCATTAGCGAGGACGATCGCTCCTACGGGAGCGGGGCATGACATAACTGATTGCGAAAAAATAGGAGCGAATAATGGAAAGATTTGAATGAATTAAAATTAAATCTCACAAAAATCGGATCTGATCAATTAACTCAATCTTTACATAACCGCTCAAATCTTCCAATCAGCCACATCATATACCACCTGTGCCCCATAGACACTCAGCCCATCAACCTGCGCGCGTAGCTGCGAAGCCTGCAGCAGTCCGCGGCACCTGCGCGCTCAGTGTCTAGCACCTGCGCGCCGCAGCATGGGATAATTTTCTTGTGGAGCTAAGTCCCGAAGGGGCTCAGCGACTCGAACTCAAGGGCGTAAAGTAACGTTTTGTTGGCGCACTTTGTACTTAGCACGTCAGCATCGACGTAAGGCACATTGTGCGCAGTTGATGTGCTCGTGCGTTCGTCTTTGTGTGAGTCGCAGCGCAGGCGTAGCACAGGCGCGTAGTTGCTGCGGCGCGCAGGTGTTGCGGCGCGTAGGTGCTGTGGTGCCAGGTGCGCAGATGCTACGGGACTGCAGCGCGCAAGTGCTGGGCACGGAGCGCGCAGGTGCTGCAGGCTGCTGCGCGCTTGTGCTACGGGGCTGCGGCGCGCAGGTGTTGGGCACTGAGTGCGCAAGTGCCGCAGACGGCTGCGGGCTTCGTAGCTACGCGCAGGTTGACGGGCTGAGTGGCTATGGTACACAAGTGGCGTATGATGTGGCTGATTGGAAGATTTGAGCGGTTATAGAAAGATTGAGTTAATTGGTCAGATCCGATTTTTGTGGGATTTGATTTTAATTCATTCAAATCTTTCCGTTATTAGCTCCTATCTTTTCGCAATCAGTTACGGCCAGGATTAGGATTAGGGTTTCGACCCTTCTCTATAAATATTCTATTCGTGCCTTCATTAAGAACTTATGCCAAAATAGAGAGACGAAGGTGCTGCCGTTGCCATTGAAGTCCAAAGGAGTTCTTTGAGTTCGTGAAAGGAGGTGACAGCGAGCGTTCCAGAAGTTCTTTAGAACTTGCTGGTTCCTGGGAGCAGATTGCATTACGACGAATTTTGCTTTGAGCAACGGTGATCTTCATCACCCTAGCAAAGTCGTTGCATAAATTCTGGTTGAGAGCGATTGTTCATATCGTTGCATCAACTCCGGTTGAGAGCGATCATTCATTTCGTTGCATCAACTTCGGTTGAGAACGAGTATTTATCTCTATTTTAGGAGAACGATTTTTTCGTCTTTTTGGAAATAAGAGTTCGAGATTTTCATTTTTCATCAAAACATCTGTTTCGAAAATAACAATTTTCTGATAAAATATTATGTTATAAGAACGTATTACTACCCGAAAGTAAATGTCAACTAGGTAATTTTCTGATGAAATAATAAAAGGCACCGAACGTTTAAATGCCAACTTCAAACCAAGTTTGAAGAGAGAGAGAGAGAGAGAGAGAGAGAGAGAGAGAGAGAGAGAGAGAGGAAGGAGACCATGTATTATATTAGTAATATACCAACCTTCAAAGAGGGCAGGAAGCTGGAAGAGCATGCCGACCTTGCGGCGGAGGGAGAGCACGTCGAGCTTACATATGTCGCTGCCATCTAGGAAGACCGTCTCCGGCTCCGGCTCCCATAGACGGTTCAGGGCTCGGAGCAGCGTAGACTTGCCGCTTCCGCTCGGCCCAATGATGCCGACGACAACTCCCTTGGGTATCTCTAGGCTAACGCCGTTGAGTATCACCTCTCCTCCTTCGCTCGTCTTTGTCAGGTTCTTCAATTGGAGCTTCGGACACGGTTGTTGAGACGGGTCTACGTTGAGTAGAAGGTGTTGGGTGACCTCTTCTGCAAACATAATTAGAACACAAAGTGATCAAGTTATGCTAATTGTAGTTATGAAGGCCTAAAACTCTACATACGTACGTGTAAATGAACCCATATCTTTCTTTAGGTAAGTGGCGGAGGAAGGAGACGATAATTTAAAGGGAAGAGAAGAGAAGAGAGGGGAAAAAATATTAAGCGATGAATGTTTATGGAATATTTTGGGAGTTGGGTGTTATCATGGGAAGGTACTGACCGTACTGTGGGAATCCTCTTGATTGAAGGGAATTGACTTCTGTACCCTTTTAAAATCTGTGCAGATATCTGGTAGTGGTCTGGTTTGATCTGTTGGATCGGTTCATCAAACCAATGGTTTGGTTCATATGGACTAGAGAATCTAGGCCCAGGTAAATGCCCACATACTGGAATGGAAAAATAAAAATAAAATACCATTGATGGTAGGCGAAGCATTTGTGCATAAATTTACATGTATGATTTTAAGTTATAATTTTATGTTTGAATTTTTGGCAGATTTGTAATCTTCTGTGTAAGAAATAATGACTAGTTCATCAAAATGGTGACAACTTTAAACTGCTTTAATTAAATGAAAAAAAATCATTTCATTTTTTCAAATAAGGCCTATTTTGGCTATTTCTTCCACAACTTTTAGGTTTTTTTGGGTAACTTGTAGCTTACTTGTCCAGCGTTTGTATCTCAAGTGGAAAGCAATACGGTTACCAGATAAGAACGTGTAGGTGTGTGTGGATTGTAATAAAAAAAAAATTTGTAACTAACCTTGAATTTTCAATTTCAAATGGATTTAGACTGGATCCATAATATCCAGTGTTTGGATGACAGTGGTATTCGACATAACAAAATGTTGGACGAACTTTTTTGCTTTATTGAACGTATAAGGTATCTGTGTACAAAGAATGAAGCCCTAAACAGGATATTCTAAGTATAGGGAGAAGATATTTCTGAAAAAGTGTGACTGTGGAGATCAAGCATTGCAGCGGCTCCTTTACTCTGTTGACGATCTGACGACGAATCAACCTTGCTCTGGCTCTCTGACGTCCTTGATGGAACTCTGGGGTCACCGATCAAGAGATGTGGTCGTAACCCATAAGCATCGAAAGGTGCATATGGATGTTGTCGACGTGTGGGAACTGACGAAACTCGATTTCGTTGCGCGTGCGCGACGAAATCAGTGCGTATCCGTCCCGTATCGACCTTTTGCAAACTTGGCCATAACTTTGTGTACGTTCGTCGTATCGAGACAAAACTTGTGCTAGCAGGACCGAATCAAAATTTTGGTCATGTGTGCTAAGTTTGGTCCGATTCTGAGAAGGTCGATCGGAACGCCTATTTGGCGGGCACGTGACTCGATCTAACGGACAAAATTATGCACGTCCCATTGGAATCCAACTTAGAGACCGTAGATACTGGCACATATTTGGTACAAAACGGGTCCAACGATGGACATCATTTTGTCCTGAAATTACGATTTTGTCCATGTTCCAGAATTGGACTTTTGGACAGACATTTTCTAGATATATCTTTTAATTATACCGGAAACGTTCTTGATATTTGTTTCAGCATCCGGAGCCGTTCGTGGATTTTGAGTTTCTTGCTGACGCTTATGATTATTGGATTTGTCATTCCTGCACCACCAGGCAAGATACCTTGCCACCTTACTCTGTGATTTATTTTTATCTTATTTTCAGTTATTTATATTTAGTATTATTTATCTGTTGTTAGTATTATATCATTGTGCGTCCAAGTCACACTTGGGTGCAAGCGACCACATCGGTCGTTTTATTTGTTTGGTTCTATTTTCTTGCATTGATTTAGCCTAGTGACCACCCATTGATGATGAGGTATTGGTATATCTCATTCGGCCTTGACACATATTTTATCACGTGATGTGAGTCACATGTAGGACACGTACTCGCGTAGTCGGCCGGCCACCGATACGTATAAGACGTGTGACGGTTAGGAATAACTGCCAATAGATTTGCATGCTAGTGGACTTGGCAGTTGCTAGAGGTCATATGAGTCATGGTTATGACCCTATTAGACATGGGGTGGGGAGAACAGTTCCTTAATATATGGGCCACGTATGCCCTTTCCTATTCCTGATCCTGTTGGCCTCTGACATTCGATGAATGTTATACTTTGAGGTCCCTGGTATCCTGGTGGGACCATACCGAGTTCATGCAGCCAGAGTGCCCATGCGTTGAAGGTTTGTTCTTAACTGTATTTTTATTATAGAACTGGTAGGCACCCTATTGCATGCACCTTTCCTTTTATTTATTTTATATCACAGATTATATGACATATTCTTTATGTATCTTGTTATGTCCCTTTGAGGACCTGGTGATCTTTCCAGGTGTATGTTATAATTTTTTGCAGGTATTCTAAACAAGGCCGTGATCCTCTCCATTCCTTCGAAGATGATTGCTCATGGTTCATTTTGCCATCTTTATCGATCAATTTCTTGTAAATTTTTTTCATTTAAATTAGTTGGTAGTAGATTTATCTTCGTCCAACTATATGTACAAACGATAAATTCATAGTGATTATATTATTATTCTTTATTTCTATGGATGAGATTTAGTTGTTATGGTTTACTGTATTCTTATAGCTTATGTATACTTACGAGGGTTCCGTATATTGGAGTATACTTCGCATGTGTACAGCTGGCATGTCTACGTACTTAGTCTCAAGTATTTTGGGACTGGAACGTTACAGTAAAACTGAGTAGAATTGATGAGCTGATGATCCGCAAAACAAGCAAAGCCCAAATATTTTACGGCACACATCAAAGTGATGACCTGGATGGTACAATAGGCATAAGAGATCGTCGTCTAGGTCTATCTCTGTTGCTCGGGTGCAGAAGCTCTAATAGGACGATACTGTTGCTGAGTTACAGGATGCTGAGGTAGAAGTGGCCTCGTCTGTGGTTTGCGTCGCTTCGGTGGGCCCTAGTAGCTGCTGGTGCCTGCATCTTTATCTCTCCTGGTCTTGGGCTGTATGTACTTCTCGACTGCCTGGGCAATGCTGAGAATGTCCTCATAAGTGATGGCCCTGCTGGTAGTGACAACTAAGTTAATCTTCCGATACAGTCCTTTCTTGAACCAGATAGCTTGCTCCTGTGGCGTATAAACCAACAACTCTACAAAATAGCTCAGTCGACTGAACTCTACCATGTACTCGTCAACTGTCATATTGCCCTACTCAAATTGGCTCTCGAAGGCATCTATGGCAACCTTTGGAAATAATGTCTCCTTGAACAGCCTCCTAAAGTCTGTCCAGAGAAGTCATGGGGCTATTAGATGTGACTCATCATGGTACCAAGCATGGGCGATATCAAATAGTTGCATGTTGGCTGCCTCAATCTTGAGGTACTCGGGGATTCAGGCGATCTGGAGTAGCCTCTCGACATTCTCTAGCCATTCGTCGGTGTAGAGAATCCCCTCTATCCTGTAGAAATCGAAGGGCTCAAGATTTTTGAAATCACTAGCGGTCCTTGGCCTTACGAATGTCGTCTCCCTGGCCAAAGTGAATCAATGACACTAGCTGGGAAGAGCTGACTGCTCGCTTTGAGAGTCAATGAACTTATGGAAGACTCCCATCAGTTGAGTACTATCAATAATGATAGCAAGTATGGCAGGAGGTGGTGGAAGCTCAGGAGCCTCAAATGGAGGGGGCTAGATAGTCCTGGTGTTGCATGTCTGAACCATTCTGAAAAGGAAATGAAATAGTGATTATTCTATTCAGTATGACCTAATTTAAGTAGTAGTAGAAATAAAGTAAATGCTACGACCCCCCCTCCCCCCCTCTCGGCCTATGCCGTAATGATATTTTCCTTAGTTTAGTAGGCTTCCCAACAGTATTCTATAGCCTAAGTGCTGTTATGACAAGACCTGAGTGGGCCACCATTAAAAATATAACACGATCTTCTTTCAAATAATTGGGTACGAGTCGGACATGCGCAGCCTACATTGTAGCTGATATATGACATGATGGTTTACCTTATGAGCTAAAGTTCATATATAACGTAAGTATATGTTCATATATTCCATATGTTGGAGTAGCCGTTGTATGCATACTAGCTGAATAGTCATGTATTGTTCCAACATACTTTTGGGACTGTGGTGCGACAAATATTTCTTATCCATGTATGCACTTGGCTCCATGTACGTGGCCATCACATGTCCATTTTTAACGATTTTTATCCAAAATACCAACGAAATCAAGTTGATGCACTCTTTAAACTAAAATGTAAATCTTAGGTACCAAATTAACCAAAAAAAATTGATTACCAAAATGGCAGCCATGACATTCCTCAGGTACCATTTGCATAATTAACTCTTGATTTCAAGGACTGAAAAATTAATTAATTCCACATAATTATTTTACTAGAAAAAAATCATGGAACTATAAAATTTTCTAATGGAAAACTTAATTTGGATGTTTGATTTGTCATTATTTTTCACGAACGATAGTTATTTTTCATAGAAAATGTTATTTTACTATTGGCTGACTTTCCACCATTTGGGAGAAAAATATGAAAAATAATAATTTTTTGAAAAACAAATACATGAAAAATATAAGCTATCAAACACTACCATTGGTGTTTTAATGGAAATATTTTTCTTACAAAAGTCGAATGAAACACAATCTTGATAAAAAGATGACCATCAATCAAGTTTCAGTGGGGGTGAAAAAAAAAAAATACTTATATATATATATATATATTTATTTTTCAAGGTGAACTATTTTCATTTACCAAGAGGACGAATTTGTGATCAGACCGACCGGCCGGTCTAGCACGATCCTGTCCATGTTTGCATCAACACAAAGGTCAATTTTGGCATTTCGGAGAACTAGTGTGCATATGATATTCCAAAGGAATTCAAGACGGCCCACTAGCATAGGTTGGTTGGTTGGTTGCGTAGATAAGAGGCATCTCTATTTTCCATCAAGTAAAATTGCACACTATTATATGATGATAAGAGACTGACGGACAAACTGAGAGCCGAAGTCGTCTTCGTTATTTTGAAGTACGGCGGGCGTACGACACGGGGAGTACTATGGCTGTCCTGTCCAGGTGCAGCCTTCCCCAGATGGAGTGGAGAGAGAGAGAGGTCTCGTCCTTGTCATTATATCGCTCGTCCAGCAGAAAAAATAGAAATGCCATCCTTCTCGGCTTGTGTGGTGTGCTGGTGTCATCAACTTGGGATGGATGTTGACGTATATTCCCGTGTTTGGATCCATCTGGACAGGTCGGACCTGGCCACTCACCTTTTGACCACATTGATGAGTGTGTGCTGATTAGGATTTTTTAAAAAAAAAAATTGGCTTCCAATGCACTTGTTAATATAAATTTATACTTACATTTCAATTTTTAATTTTATTAGACTTATATTTCACATTTTGTCACGAAAAATATTCATTTTATCACGAAAAAATTTTTTAGTGACAAAAAGTGGAATATAAGTCTAAAAAGAATAAAAAGTGCAATATAATTAAGTACAAATACATATTAATAAGTGGGATAAAAGTAAAAAAAAAAAAACCCAAAAAAAAAGAAAAAAAAGTGTACTGATTACTGATTAGGATCTTATTGGCTACTTTTATCGATTTCCCACCACAACATGGGTATCAATATATATTTTATCCAATTTGAGGCGGTATACTTCTTGAAGCATTTGGTCCAAGAGAATGTTTGGTTGCATAAAAATGTACAAAAGTGCGAAAGTAGAAAAATATAATTTGCATACGTGATATGTAAACAAAAATAAAGATATTTCAAAAATTATTTGGCTGGTGAAATTAAAAAATATGAAAGTTAAAAAAAAAGAAATTTGTTTGGATGAGTCCATTTTTGTTCACCCACCAAAACTAGAGTGTTTGTTCACCTCCCAATAAAGGATTAACATGTGTCAAATTTTTTAGTCAAAATTATCTTGAATGTTTACAAAACCACTTCGAAAGTGGTTTATGTTGAATGGATTTAACACGTGTCAATTTTTTGTTGGAGGGTGAACAAAGATTCTAGTTTTGATGGGTGAACAAAAATGGACTCTTGTTTGGATGGTTATTGAAAGTAGAGAATAAAGAGTTTGATTGTTTGGATGGTTGTTAAAAGTAGGCATTGATGGAAGATGTGGTAACCATAGGTATGGTTACCCCCACTCTTGCTTTGGGCACTACAAAATACTGTTAATTAGCAACTGATCTTACCGACCGAAGTAAAAAAGTCCCTAAGTAGCGACGGAATACCGACTGACTAGCTAATGATATTTTATGTCAAATACAGTATAAATTTACGTCGCTACTTCTGTCACTAGTACGTCGCTATACTTATACCGATTGATTAGCGACGAAAATTTTCGTCGCTGGCCACGAGTAAAAGTAAAACAGTAACCCTTTCTTTCTAATTCTCAAATTTTTACCCAAAATTGATTTTTTTCCCCCAAAGCCTCTGCGACCCCGACTCCTTCAACCCCCAAAATTTCGACGACCTCCTCTTCCTCCTCCTTCGACCAGACTAGTCCCCTCCTCCACCGCCGTCGCCTAGTCACCTCCTCCTCCTCCCCCGTCCAGTCCCCTCCTCATCCTCCTCCTTCTACACCGACCAGACCAGCCCCCTCATCCTCCTCTCACTCCTCCTCCTCCTCCTCCTCCTCCTCCTCCTCTACCTCATTTGCACTCTTCCTCCAAACCCCCCTCCGAAATGACGCCCCCCTCCGAAATGACGCCCCCCTCCGCCACCATAATGCTCCTCTATAAATATCCTTCTCCTACTACTACTCCAGTGTCCTCCCTTGTACGATGACCCCCCTCCGACCCGACGCCCCCTCCGGTCAGACCCTCCTCCTCTGTGGAAGGTAAACCCTAACCCACATTGTTGTTTAATTTAATTTATATTGTATTTGATTTTGGGAGGCATATAAATTTGGATTTTGGTGTTCGACGCGTATAGACACGATACATTTGACATGGACACGAGCACACAACATGGACAATGGTTGACTCCGTATCCGTATCCAAATTTTTAGATATTATGCAAAAATTTGGATATTGGATTAGGATATCTGAATTTGTTTAGGATATTATGGAACATGGATACGAATTCCGATATTTGGATACGAATTTGAGATAGTCCATTCTAATTTTTGCATTTCCGGATATTATTCGAAATTCGTGATATTGGATTCAGATATCCAAATATTTTTTGGATATTAAGATATTTGAATTCGTTAGTATTAAATATCTTTCTTAAATATATTTTAACTCTAGAGTGGTTTTCTCAATATAATATATATAGGATTGTGAATATTAATTAATTATTGACATAGTTTACAGTGACGCCAATACCGATCTGATACGGTCGATTCCATAAGGATACGGTCGATACCAATTCGATACGGCCGATACCAATCACTACTAAAATCTGCTCAATTGGAGACGTAAATTTAGCGACGTTCGTAAAACGTCGTTAAATTATTGACATTAGCGACGTATATTTGAAACGTCGCTAACAGTCGCTTCTAGCGATGAAAATAGCGACGTGACAACGAAGTATATTAGTTACATGAGCTAGTCGTCGCGAAACGTCGCTATGACGTCACAAATAGCGACTAATTTAGCGACGTTAGTATGAACGTCGCTAAATTCTAATTATATTACCCCCACCGATTCATATCCCTCCATTTTACTCTCTCACTCTCTCTCCTCCCCCCTCCGACGCTCTCACTCTCTCTGGCGACTCTCACTCTCTCCGGCGACTCTCCTCCCTCTCCGGTACGTGACTCTCCCCCTCCCTCTCTCCCTCTCTTCCTCTGTCTCTATTTTGGTTGTTGGTAGTTGGGGGGTACGGGTGGCTCGGGGGGAGGGCAGGAGGGATGTGGGTGGTTGGGGGGTGAGTGGGGGGTGGCTGGGGGGTGGGGCAGGGGGGGTAACGACGACTGGGGGTGAGGAGGGTGGCTGGGGGGAGGGGAGCTAGGGTTAGGGTTAGGGTTCGGGTTAGAGGGGTGGGTGTGTGTGGGGGGGAAGAGGGGCGGGGGGGGGGGGGGTGAGGGTGGCTGGAGGAGGGAGCTAGGGTTAGGGTTCTGGTTAGGGGTGGGTGTGTGCGGGGGGGAGGAGGGGCGGTTGGGGGAGGGGAGCAGGGAGGGTGGGGGCGGCTGGGGGAGGGGAGCAGTGGGGGTGGGGGCGGCTGGGGGAGGGGAGCAGGAGGGGTGGGGGCAGCTGTGGGATGGGAGCGTGGGGGTGGGGGCGGCTGGGGGAGGGGAGTAGGGGGGAGGGGAGGGTTAGGGTTCGGGTTTGGGATGTGGGTGAGGGGGGCTGTGGAGAGGGGAGGGTTAGGGTTAGGGTTAGGGGTGGTTGGTAGGGGAGGGGGGCTGGTGGGGGAGGTAGGGGAGGGGTTAGGGATAGGGTTAGGGTTAGGGATGGTGTGGGAGGGAGGCTTGGTCAGGAGCACCGATAGTGCCGAAAAATTTGATAATTTATAATAATTATTTGTTTTCTGATACCGAAAAATGTGATACTCCGATTCGAAAGCAACGATAGTGCCAATATTTGTAACAAGTAGTTTTGTTGGTTGGTTAATTGGTAACATGGTGATCTGGACATATAGTCCCTGCAGCCATTCGACTGACGAGGCAGAAACTATGTAGCCATAGATAAAGTTGACTGTCCTCCGACCCTCATCCCTCGGCAATGATGATACGACAACTTATCACTATATCTTCTAGTAGTAGATGATGTCTTAGTATTACATTAAGTGGGTTCATCTTGATTCTGTTTTATCCTTCAGATACTAGATTCGATAAGAACATATACTGCACCATATGTACAGAACATAGATGATTCACACTAATGTATGCTAGAATGAATTTTAGGTTTTGTTCTGAGCCATCTGTTCTCACACTTAAAACAGATATGAATTAGTACTGTGTGTCAATCTTTGTTTTTGTATTTTCGGCGAACCCAGGGATTGGATTCTGTATTTTATATTTTGGATTCTGTATTTTGGCTCTAGTTCCAGCTCCATTTATATTTATCTACGGTACGACATGGTGATCATGACATACTCCCTGCAGCCATTCGACTGGCGAGGCAGAAACTACGTAGCCGTAGATAAAGTTGACTGTCCTTCGACCCTCATCTCTCGGCAATGATGATACGACAAACTATCGCTATATTTTATATAGTAGTAGATGATGTCTTAGTATTACATTATGTGAGTTCATCTTGATTCTGTTACATTCTTCAGATACTAGATACGATAAGACCATATACTACACCATATGTACAGAACATAGACGATTCACACTAATGTATGCTGGAATAAATTTTGGGTTGTGTTCTGAGCCATCCTTTCTCACACTTGGCAAAAAATCGAATATTTTGTATTTTATCTGCTTTCGAAAATGTACTCAAACGAGATGATGGTTCCTTTATAGTTAGCTTGCTTATGTTACAATTATATTATTTGTGAATATCGATCTTACCAGATGGCACCCATGACCCGAGCAGCGGCACGTCGTTTGAGGGAAACACTGAACGTTGAGATGGCTCCTCCTACTGTTAAGGAGGAAGTGGCACCGGTAGCTAGTGAGACCGGGAGTTCTATTCATCCAGCACCTGCAATGGACTACATCTCTCCTGCCGCCGTCGATCCCACTTATTCGAGGTGGTTGCGTGATCGTATCACTGAGCGTTTGCGTGAGCTGCGTGGTTGTCATTAGCTATTAGTACTTATTTGTATTGGACTATTTGTATTGGGTCGTGTTTATATTAGACTATTTGTATTGGACTGCATATATGAATTAGTACTATGTCAATCTCTGGATTGTATCTCCAGCTCCAGCTCCATTTGCATTCTGGATTCTGTATTTTGTATTTTAGATTCTGTATTTTGGCTCCAATTCCAGCTCCATTTGCATTAATCTACGGTACGACATGGTGATCAGGACATAGTCCCTGCAGCCATTCGACTGACGAGGCAGAAACTATGTAGCCGTAGATGAAGTTGACTGTCCTCCGACCCTCATCCCTCGGCAATGATGATATGACAACCTATCACTATATCTTTTAGTCGTAGATGATGTCTTAGTATTATATTATGTGGGTTCATCTTGATTCTGTTATATCCTTCAGATACTAGATTCGATAAGAACATATACTACATCATATGTACAGAACATAGATGATTCACACTAATGTATGCTAGAATGAATTTTGGGTTGTGTTCTGAGCCATCCGTTCTCACACTTAAAACAGATATGAATTAGTACTGTGTGTCAATCTTTATTTTTGTATTTTTGACGAACCCAGGGATTGGATTCTGTATTTTGTATTTTGGATTCTGTATTTTGTCTCCAGCTCCATTTGCATTTATCTACGGTACGACATGGTGATCAGGACATAGTCCCTGCAGCCATTCGACTGGCGAGGCAGAAACTATGTAGCCGTAGATAAAGTTGACTGTCCTTCGACCCTTATCCCTCGGCAATGATGATATGACAACCTATCACTATATCTTATATAGTATTAGATGATGTCTTAGTATTACATTATGTGAGTTCATCTTGATTCTGTTACATTCTTCAGATACTAGATACGATAAGAACATATACTACACCATATGTACAGAACATAGACGATTCACACTAATGTATGCTAGAATGAATTTTGGATTGTGTTCTGAGCCATTCGTCCCCACACTTGGCAATTAAGCATGTGAAATATATCGTTGAAGAACATAAAACTTGTGGTCGTTACTGCAGAAAGTGCAGACTGACATGAACTGACGCACGAAAAGGAGGAGATCAAAGCTGTAACAAGTAAAGTTGTGTTTTGGATGTTCTACTCTTGTAATCTTTTTGTTCATAAAGCAAGATATAATGAATACAGAACAAGTATCAAGTTTATAACTCTTGTAAGCTCTATACTTGAGTTACGAACTCGATATTGTTCTGTATTCTTTAATTATAGCTTGCTTTATGAACAAATAGTTTACAAGAGTTTTTTTTTCCAAAGCACAACTTTACTTGTTCCAGCTTATAGTCTCTCATTTTCGTACGCCGTTCATGTCGGTCTTCACTTTCTGCAGTAACTTCCTCCAATTAACCTCCATCCCTTGGCAATAATAATACGACAACCTATCTTGATTCTGTTATTATAGTCGATGATGTCTTAGTATTACATTATGTTGGTTCATCTTGATTCTGTTATATCCTTCAGATACTAGATTCGATAAGAACATATACTACACCATATGTACAGAACATAGATGATTCACACTAATATTGTCACGACCCGCACCTGCTTTTCGGACGCGAGCTCGTGAACAAGCCAGCTACGCATCAAGCGGACTCCAGCCCGACTTGAATATGTAAACGCTGTCACGGCTAGGATAAGCTGCCAAATCATGGCAAACAAATCTATATCTTAATCCATAATAAGACAATAAACATGAATGAACACTATGGGTCGTGGTCTGCAGCCCACTAGCATATATATCTGATAAGACTCTAAAGGAAATAACAAGAGTCTAAAACTGAATCAAGAAATAGGATATCTCATGATAAGGTATGAAATCATGAGCGAATAATAAACACAATAACGATACCTGAATCCCGCAAGCGTATCATCACATCTGTCATCTAGAACCACTAGCTAACTCCACGCAATCGCTAAACCTGAAGAGATCATCAGGTCCTCAGGGGACTTAGCAAGATACATAAAAATATGCATATCTAGAAGTTTATTATGCAATAAAGAAAATACTAGAAATAAACGAGAAAAGTCCAATCAACACGAAAACACGACTGGAAGAACCACTACGCCTAAACGAACTGCTGGAGGATAACAAGTGAACACGATTTCAATGGATAATCAATCGAATACTCAAACCCTCGCCCCTAGTATGGACTCGCAGGTTAGCATCACCCTCGTCCCTGGTGTGGGCTCGTAGGTATGGAACAGATAACTACTAACCCTCGTCCCTAGTGTCGACTCGCAGGATAGCATTACCCTCGTTCTTAGTGTTGACTCGCAGGTGTGGAATAGATAACTACTAACCCTCGCCCCTAGTGTGGGCTCGCAGGCTAGCATCAACTACTAACCTTCACCCCTGGTGTGGACTCGCAGGTTAGCTTCAGATAACTACTAACCCTTGCCCCTGGTGTGGACTCGCAAGTTAGCTTCAAGAAATTAATGTACATCAGTTCCGTTATGACTTATTCATCCTATGACATGATGCAAATCAGTCCAGGTACAGGTGATGACACGACACGACCCAAATCATGATACACGAGAGAACCAATCCAATATGAACTACAAAATTAATTATGAACAAGAACTATAAATACATATATAAAATATGAACTTCAAGCTAACTATAAACAAGGACTACATATATACTAGCATGCACGATGTACAAATCTCATGTCAATAATCGACTAGTAAAACTATATAATAATAAAAATATGCATGTAAATAAACTGTAGAGGGAGGCAAGGTAAACTTGCCTGGAGGTTGCACGGAGAACCAACAATATATCGCCAACCCACAAGTCAGAAGGTCCAAGTCTCACAACTGTCTCCGAAAGCTGAAACAGACATTGCCAACGTTCTCAGAATAGTCAAATTAGCTAGTATTTTCTGTCCTTAAGTCCAATTCTGGACACAGGGGTAAAACGGTACCTTCGGGCCAAAACGGTATCCGCCGTTGGACCCGCTTTGCACCGAAAAATGTGCCAGAGTCAATGGTCTCTAAAGTCGTCAAACTACATGTTTACGGATTCATTTTAATGATACGAACCCAACCGTATGTCCAATTTTGGATTTCGATGGACCGTGCACAAAATCGTCCGTTGAATCGGATCGTAGGGCCCGCAAAACGGCAATCCGATCAACTGTCTCAGAATCCGACCAAACTTGGCATATAGGATCAGAAAAATGATACGGTCCTATTGGCGTAAGTTTCGTCTCGATATGACGAACGTGTATAAAGTAATTAAGAATTTTGCACAGAGGTCGATACGGTGAATTTCGACGGATACGCATCAAATTCGTCGCGCACACGCAACCAATTTAAATTCGGTCAAAGCCCACACATCCACGAAGCCATTACGCACCTTTCGATGCTTTTGGTTCGCGACCACGTCGCCCGGATTGTAACGCACCAGAACCATAATACTGGAGAGCGGGGGCGTACATAGTCAGCTACGTATATTGAAGTGCAACCCACATCGCTATACGGTCACTGCTGTCTAGATACATGAGGGTTTAACTACAAGCCAACAGTCTTCTATGGTCATGAACAAGCCTATTGTCTCAATCTCAAGCAAGCAATAATAGTTACAAGATGTCAGAGCACCAAATATATAATAGCAAGGCATCCCATACATTACATATTCGGATGATCATGAAGCTAGTCGTACAAAATGTCAGGACTAGCAAGAGTTTCAGTCATACATGATCAACCCTAGGATCTGTCAATCATGTTACAGCCCGTAGGCAGACAGTAAATAAAGGTGCAATACGAGCTAACACGTGCTCGCCGGCTAAACGCCTCAAAAGAATAATTTTTACAATAAAATGGGAGGACAAAAAGAAACCCACTCGTTGCCAGGGTTACGCCTGGTGGTCACCATATGGCTGGAAGGTTGGTAGATCCTCTGGAGCTGCTCTGATATCTGGCCATACAAAACCAGCTGGATCAGACCCCAGAAAGAGCAAGTGCCACAAAAGGAGGCTTCACTTAGGAACTAAAACCAGCATATCACAAATAAATATTAAAGGTAATTAAAGATAATGATAATAACTGAGATAACAATAGTATATTGAGCACGAAGAAACCATTCAAGTAGCCAGATTGCAACCCTTAAACCAAACAAGGATCGGGGTTGCAATCCTTCGCCTGAATAGAAATCCGCCTCAATTACTATTGATAAGGTAACAAGATAATAAACGAAGAGAGGACACAGAACTGTTCCGGGAGCCAGGTTACAACCCTTAAACCAAACAAGGACCGGGGTTGTAACCCTTCGCCTGAACAGAATTGGACCCCTGATCTTTATTGTTAAGGCCAGTATAAATAATCATGATACTAAAGTGAGGTAAAACATGACGAACAGGGAAAGGGGTGCAATAAGACAATAAACGAAGAGAGGACACAGAACTGCTCCGGGAGCCAGGTTACAACCCTTAAACCAAACAAGGACCGGGATTGTAACCCTTCGCTTGAACAGAACTGGACCCCTGATCTTTATTGTGAAGGCCAGGCACAGTAATCATGGTATTAAGGTAAGGTAAAACATGACGAACATGGCATGGGGTTGCAATAAGACAACAAATGAAGAGAGGACACAGAACTGCTCCGGGAGCCAGGTTACAATCCTTAAATCAAACAAGGACCGGGGTTGTAAACCTTCGCCTGAACAGAACTGGACCCCCGATCGTTATTATTAAGGCAAGCATCAATAATCATGTCATGTCATAATTCTGCACAAAATCAGGATAAGACTAAGCTGGAATAACTCCATCCAATCAATTACGGCCAATCAAGAGTACGGCTTGATACTTTTAACTAACTAGGATTATCACAATCTAGTTACTAGCAAGATGCAATGAGATTATCCCAACAGCCACAAGCCCTGCAGACCATCCGGTTATCCGGGTCGAATGTCCGTTTATGAAGGGTGCACCACATGACTGTGTGCTGAAAATATGCCCTACTCGTCGGTAGGCTACAAGTCCACTTAATGCGCCCAGATAACGGGATTGCCTGTAGCTGGGAATCTCTTCATGACTACTGAATTATTCTAGTTTATTAGCCTTAGTCAATTTTGTAGGTATCCCTGACCGTGGTACTCAGGGATCCCCATCCTAGATATGATGCAAGACAGTACCAGTTTATTTGTACAAACACAATCGCCCACGGTGTCCAGGTCATTTGTACTTTTCATGTCAAGCTAGCTGTCGTAACAGCATGTCATGATATATCATGTCAGTTTACTTGTCAAGAGTGCGCCACAGCGGGCCACTATCGTGTTCTATTCTTATATTATCATAAATGAGAAAACTTGCATAAATAGAGTAACATATTCTGGGAGCCAAGAAAAAGATCTACAAATTTCATGTTGGGAGTTAGGAGAAATTCTGGCCATAAATCAGCCAAATGGGACAAAAAACAACCAAATTAGACGCTATGCGGCCAAGGGTGAATTGGGGGCTCATGTGGCAGTAGATGGGTACTCATCTATGCTGCTGAGTAGATGGGTAATCATGCGGCTAAGTAGATGGGTACTCATCTATGCGGCTGGATAAACAGAATCCCATGTGGCTGAGTAGATGGGTACTCATCTATGCGGCTGGGTAGATGGGTACCCATGCGGCTGAGTAGATGGGTACTCATCTATGCGGCTGGGTAAACAGAATCCCATGCGGCTGAGTAGATGGGTACTCATCTATGCGGCTGGGTAGATGGGTACTCATCTATGCGGCTGGGTAGATGGGTACCCATGCGGCTGAGTAGATGGGTACTCATGCGGTGGATAAACATAATCCAATGCGGCTGAGTAGATGGGTACTCATCTATGCGGCTGAGTAGATGGGTACCCATGCGGCTGAGTAGATGGGTACTCATGCGGTCGAGTAAACAGAATCCCATGCGGCTGAGTAGATGGGTTCTCATCTATGCGGCTGAGTAGATGGGTACCCATGCGGCTGAGTAGATGGGTACTCATCTTCTCCGAAAATCTGAGAAGGATGGCCGTGGAACCCATAGCTTCTAAGCTCCATAAAACCTTCATTATAAGTCCAAATTTGGACTTCCATAGATCAAAATGGGGTAGAACGAAATTTTCTACAACATGGAACCATCAAAACATAAAAATAATAAAGTTTAATAGATCAAAACCCAAAAAATTCAAAAATATTATAAACTTAGATCTACACAAATGGAGCCATGGAAATTAAAAATGCCAAGTACTAAAGTATTTTAGAATGCTGTGAAGAAGAGAATGGAACAATAAAATTTGTATTTCTCCATGAAGCAAGATGCACTTGCCTAAGTCCCCTCTCTCTCTCTCTCTGGTAGGTGAAGAAGTAATGGTGGAGAAGAAGAAGTAAATGAAGAGAGAGAATGAGGGAATGGGTTAATAACGGATGATGGTGGTGGTAGGTAAGGGTTCACCCCTTGGTTCATGATGAACCAAGGCAACCCAAGCCTAGTCGAACCAACCCAAAATAAACCAAACCATGAAATGACAAGATAAGCCAAGCAAGGAATCATGCAATACAAGATAAAATTCGTACACGTATTTCAAGATACGTAATACGAACCACAGGTATTACACGGATTGGCGGGACGCACGTCGTATCGAAGAGTTTTTCATAATTTCTACTATTTTGAAAACAGGTTTTTGGTAGACTTCAGAATCCGATTTCTCGGCACGTAGTCGATGAAATCAGATTCTGTAAATTGGGTTGTGAAGCCCTATAGGTTGTCTAGCTCTGTATTTAATTTGTTTTTGAAAATGCCTACTGGTTGGTTCGACAACAGCCTTCGAATTTAGGTTCCAAAACAGTTATATTATTCTGTTTTCGATGGTTATTTGATTGCCTTCGTGTCGATTTTTTGGGGTTTCTACTATCATAGCATAAAATTCATCTGAAGGGGTTTGAAGATGGTCTAGTAGGCTTTCTAAAACACTTTACAGATCATAAAACGAGTAAACGTGGACGGAGAAATTGTATCGTGAATATCGTATCGCTGTTGTCCATCTCATACTGCTGCTGTTGCTCGCCGCTGTGCGTGCGACTTGGCCGACCGGCCAGTGACCCACAGCGGCGCATGGCGGTGGCACGCATGGGGCCAAGGAAGGTCGCCCAACGGCAGGGTGGCATGGCGTTTAGGGTTCTTGGTGAGAACTTCTCTCTATCGCATTCTTTATATATATATACTGAATCGAACAACCGAGCGGGTGGGGGAAGTTAGAAACGTTTGGTTTTGCATGTGCCTGTTGGACTGGGGAAGCTCGGCTGGTTCTTAGGGTCGGGTGCGCGGGTTGATGAACAGTAGCCCATAGGTTAGTTTCTATATAAATCATCTAATAACAAATATTTGAAGTTTGGATCGACTAATAAGACAGTCAAGTGTTTATTTTATGACCAACAGAACTAAATAATGGTGCAAGTAGAGAACAAACTTGCATGTTGGTACTTGGTTGGCACCTGTTGCATTTAAGTTAGTTGGGTGCATTCTAATTTCTGCAGTCAAATCAACTTGTGATTTTTGTTTGTTTCTTGGACATGGTTTGCACCTGGTTCACTAATTTAAACTCAAGCATCCATCATGTTAGTATTGGTTGACTTTAGAGATGTACCAACTGAATGCATGATAAAACTGGTACAATATACCTTCAATATTTGCATCTGGGTCCCTGTAGGGCCAATTTATAATTATAATTTACAAATAAAACTTATTCTATTATATCTATACACACACACACACACACACACACACATATATATCTATATATATATATATATATATATATATATATATATATATATATATATATATATATATATATATATATATATGCTTATATATAATCTCGATAAAACCCAAATAAACCCCTATAGCATTTTTTTTCTAGTGTATGGCTTATTTATATAAATATGAATATATATTAATATAACCTTTAT
The DNA here is from genome assembly GCA_029216955.1 of Iris pallida. Lineage (NCBI taxonomy): Eukaryota > Viridiplantae > Streptophyta > Magnoliopsida > Asparagales > Iridaceae > Iris > Iris pallida. Next base: position 2,877,751 of record JANAVB010000197.1, on the reverse strand, counting down.
TTGACAAAAAATATTATAATCAATAATAAAAATAATATTATATAATAATAACCCTGATAATAAAATTGATAATAATAATAATAACAACAAAATTCAATAAATCAATAATGGTGCATATACCATTATGCATAGTCTAAAAAAAATCCCAAAATTGTACAAGGACCTATTTTATACAAATAATAATATTTATAATATTTAACGAATACTTAGAAAATATTATTAGATTATTAAACGGAATACAACATGCTCATACCAAATTACACCAACACGAATGTCATTGGACGTACCGCATGACTACATGGGCTTGGACTTGTTTTGGGTCCAACCTGGACAGGTTCGGTACAACTGGGTCCCTAAAACTCCATAATATAATTAAATAATAAATAAAATCTTCAGTAAGGGTTAAGTCGCAACTTGGCCTGGTTTTCCTAGTTAGGACGTCACTATGGTTCGACCTTCCCTACCAGGGCTAATACACTAGTCAAAGCACGCCATTGTACTATCCGTGCCACGATTTCTAATCACTTCGTACCTCAAACTCAACCATGGCTAAACTCATTTACCGTAATAATTAACTAAATAATTATTTATAAAAATCTAAAAATCACCATTTAAATCAAATAAATAAATAAATAATATTTTAAAAATTTTCGGGAAGGGAGGCTACAAATGTATGCTAGAATGAATTTTGGTTGTGTTCTGAGCCATCCGTTCTCACACTTAAAACATATATGAATTAGTACTGTGTGTCAATTTTTGTTTTTGTATTTTCGGCGAATCCAGGGATTGGATTCTTTATTTTGTATTTTAGATTCTATATTTTGGCTCCAGCTCCAGCTCCAGCTCCATTTGTATTAATCTACGGTACGACATGGTGATCAGGACATAGTCCCTGCAGCCATTCGACTGGCGAGGCAGAAACTATGTAGCCGTAGATGAAGTTGACTGTCCTCCGACCCTCATCTCTCGACAATGATGATTCGACAATCTATCACTATATCTTTTAGTAGTATATGATGTCTTAGTATTACATTATGTGGGTTCATCTTAATTCTGTTATATCCTTCAGATACTAGATTCGATAAGAACATATACCACACCATATGTACAGAACATAGATAATTCACACTAATGTATGCTAGAATGAATTTTGGATTGTGTTCTGAGCCATCCGTTCTCACACTTGGCAAAAAATTGATTTTTTTATATTTTATCTGCTTTCAAAAACGTACTCAAACGAGATGGCACCCGTTCTTACAGATGGCACCTAAGACCCGAGGATCTCGCTTGAGAGAGGCACAGACGGCTGTGAAAGAGGAGGTGGCACCAGAGGGCAGTTCAACCGAGAGAGCTGCTCCAGAAGTAATTCCTAAAGCCAAGGGAGCTGTAAAAGAGGAGGTAGCACCAGAGGACAGTTCCACCGGGAGTTCCAGTCATCCATCTCCTCTGGATATTGATTTGGCTACCTTGGATCCTACTTATGCGCGCTGGCTGAGGAAGTTCTATGTGCCCCAGCATAGACGACAGTAGATACATATATTGACTGGATTTGTTTTGATGGATATATCTTCTCTGGATATTGTGATGGATATTTGTTTTGATGGATATATTTTCTTTGGATATTGTGATGGATATTTGTTTTTTGGTGTATGATGTATATTGGTTTGTGTTATGTGTGATACATATTGTGATGTATATTGGTTTGTGTGATGTGTGATACATATTGTGATGTTCCGAGAGGCTTGAGGAGACGACCAATTATTTTTGGTCTATTCTGGATTATATTGTGCGTGCCGGTGTTGAGTGTTCCACCGAAGGGGTCGGCGAATCCATGGATTAGATTATGTATTTTGGATTGGATTGGATTCTGTATTTTGGATTGTACATTTGCATTCTGGATTCTTTTTTTAATTTTTTTCAAATTAGCGACGTTTTTCGCGACGTTTATATTCGTCGCTAACTGTTAGCGACGAATATAAAGTCGCTACAAACGTCGCTAATTTGTTGACGTGGCAAACACTCAATTGGCCACCACATCGTCATAAAAACGTCGCTACTGTGTCGCTAATCGGCGACAACAAGAAAATGTCGCAAATGACGTCGCTATTTAGCGACATTATTAGCGTCGCTAACTAACGTCGCCATAGCGCGTTTTGCGATGTTTTTTCGATTATCGACATGCTTTTTTCCGTCATTTCCAAAACGTCGTTGAAAACGTCGCTAATTTAAGTTAGCGACATTTTGGCCGAGATTAGCGACGTTTTGGAACGTCGCTAATCTGACAAATTTTTGTAGTAAATCCAATACGATCGATATGGATACTCATAGGAATGGTCTGATACCGATTTTGATACCAATACTGTTAACCTAGGTTTTTACAATTAGGCACTAAATTAATTTTTACTTGTATTTATAATATATATGGTACGTGGTGCAGAATTGGTTTGAACAATGAGTCGATACTTAGTTGACTGTTCGCAGATGTACAATCGGCGACATGAGAGTAAGATTGGTTTGACGGATGAAGAATGGGAGGCTCGTAGATGATCGAACGACCAAAGCCTATGTAAGTTTTCTCAGCGCTATCTAATTACATTGTTCTTTATACTTAACTGTAATTATTTTACCAAAATAGCTAGACCTAACTCTAAATATCATAACCATAACCCTAATGAGCGATAAAAATCAAAGACAGAACCTACAATATCTAAAATAATACTTAATAGTAACTAAGCACCGACAAAAAACTAGGAAAGGTAACATGTTACCGACAAAAAATTCCCGTCGGTAATATGTTGTCTGATATTCATAATGGTACCAGTCGTCTTATCGATGAAAATTTTCGTCGGTGACCTTCTGAAAAAATTGAAAATGTGGGCTCTAATCCGTCGCAATACTGTCGCAAGCCTTACAGACAAAAAACAGACATTGCTAATCTGTTGATGACTTATTGTCGCCAATTTAGTCGCTACAGCGACCACGTACCGACGAAAATTTCTTAGCAACATTTAACCTAACGACGACATTTATTCGTCGGTATACTTCATTACCGACGAAATTACTGTATATAGCGACGGTTATATCCGATGGTAATTACTTGTATTTTGTAGTGTGGCCCTGTTTCCCGAACGAAAATTACGTCAATCCCATTTTTAGCCAGAGAGCCCATGCATTGAAAGTTGTCCTTAAAAGTGCATATTTGATGTAGAATGGTTAGGAAACTTTTAGTTATTTGTTTATATTCAGTATATCTTGGCATGTTATTATCAATCTTGTTACTTTCCTCTAAGGATCATCTCTCCAAGTGTAGATGATCAGGACTATCCACAGGTGTACGGACTAGGATCAGATTCTTCGTTCTTTATTGATGAGGTCTTACCCTCTGAGTTTATATGATTTCCTTTAGTTGATGGACCTAGTTAGTTACTACTTTTTCGTTCATTTGTTTTTGGAGGTCAGACTCCATTTTCATTCTAGTTTGATATATTGTCTTTTGATAGTGAATTTGTCTCCACCCGGCTATTAGTTTCATTTGGCAATTCATACTCTTTTCAGTTGATCTATTGATTAGTTATTTCCTTTACTTCTACTATGGATGGTATATAGATATTGTCTATGACCGTGATATATTTGTGTTATGAGTTAGTGTTCATATTACAACTTATGCAAGTATTCATGGGTTTTATACATTGGAGTAGCTTATGTATACATACAGTTGATATATATGGTTACGTTTTTCAAGTCCTACGTATACCAGGACTGGGGCATGACAGGATTAATCTCATGAGTTGGATAGTTTGGTATAGTGATAAGATTCAGGGTGACAAGCTACTCCTCTTTCGTGTAAGGGAATCCTTTGAACCGAGTGGCCTTCTACGATTCAGACTAAGGGCTGATGATTAGATAGTTGTACCATGTCACACTTCAGGAGCAGTAGGCCATTCTTTAGAGACAATTGTAAACACCCTCAAATTACTATTATTATTATTATTATTATTATTATTATGATTATTATGATTATTATGATTATTATGATTATTATTATTATTTACTTATTAGTTGTTTATTTATTATATTATTCTTATTTAGTTAATTAGAATATATTCTCTTTTAAATTGATAGCTTATTAATTTTGTTGTATATATTCATCAATAGAAATATAATATATATATATATATATATATATATATATATATATATATATATATATATATATATATGTGTGTGTGTGTGTGTGTGTGTGTGTAAGGTCGTTCTACAATACATCCTCTGGAAAAGGATGTATCGATACATCCGAAATCTGGACCGTTGGATGTTGATCCAATGGTTCGGATTGAATAATAGAGTAGAAACATCATTTAATGCTGATTTAGACTTTTGATCTGTTGGTAACTTGCTTTAGCAGGTCATTCTTCACTTTAATTTTTTCAACGAACACCCTAAATTAACTCATATTTACTCTCTCTTTCGTCCATCCAATTTAATATTTTGTGCATCAACGTATAAATTTTGTAAAAATTTTTTGGTTACAGGCCGTGGTGGTAGTGGTGGTGGAGGTGGAAAGAGAAACGAAGATGAAGAAGGAAATAAGAATCGGTCCGGATCGCGTCGAACGTCGTCGAGCCCTCCTAGAACAATGAGGAGTACCAGTTGCACCGAGAAGAATCGGTCCGGTTCGCGTCGGACGTCGTTGAGACCTCCTCGAACAAGGAGAAGTACCAGCGGCGCCACTCTAATTTTACTGTCCATGCCATTGTCAGAAATTTTATTTTTCATCTAAAAATTTAATATTTTGTTAATAAAGCTACATGTCAGGGTGGTGGTGGTGAACTGAGGAAACCTGCTTTTGAGGTCGGGCGGATCATCGGCTCACATATTTTAAAAAAAAAAATCTGTATTGATCGGACGAAATATTTTTTACTTTTCTAATGATAATATTTTCGAAGAGAATATTTTTTTTGGACGAAGATTGGCCATTCTCTTTGCTTTTAACACGGAGAATGACCGTTCTCAAGGAGAATGGCCATTCTCCGTTCCTTTAACATGGAGAATGGCCATTCTCCTTGCTTTTAAAACGGAGAATGGTCGTTCTTCGTTTTTTAAAACGGAGAATGGCCGTTCTCCGTTTTTTTAAAACGGAGAATGGCCGTTCTCCGTTTTTTAAAACGAAGAATGGTCGTTCTCCGTTCTTTTAAAACGGAGAATGGTCATTCTCCGTTCTTTTAACACGGAGAATGGACACTCTCTGTGCTTTTAACAAAGTATGGTACATTTAGGACTGGAAATGTTCAATTATCTCATATTTTTTCACCAAATATTTACAGTATTTTAAATATTATTTACCAAAGTATATTCATTTAATATTAAATCATGTTCAAAAAAATCTGAATATCATTTTATCAGGCTTCCACTATATGGCTGCACAAAAATTTTTGCGAGTGTTTGAATATAATTAACCTACTATCCAAGAGAATTTTTTTTACATTACATTATGCATTACACTGACACCGAATTCATACTGATGGCATCGATGTACTGATGGCAATAACAAAGGATGAACAGGCAGGATTACAATTTTGCTTCAGCAATAACAAGGGATGAACAGGCAGGATTACATTATGCATTGCACTGGCATCGAATTCATACTGATGGCATCAATGTAATAATTTTTTACAGAAAACAAAACACATTTCAATCAAATAAAGTTTTAGTGATCCCAGAAATGCATCCGTAATGAGGCCATCTGTAAACCCTAGGAATGCACTCAGGACTCATAAAATCTGTGAAGGGTATCTGCAAATCAAAGGAATACACCAAAATATCAATATCATCTGTGAAGGCCAACTGCCAATCAAATAAACGCTTCAACCAAAAAGTCATAATCAAATTAAGTATACTTCATTCCAAGTCCAATAAACTGCATAATCCACGTTACAGTAATCTGTCCAATCCACGTTAGTAATTCAACATAGAACCTTCATAATTCACAATACAATAATCCAAATAAATATCAGACCTACTCTAAATTCAAGACCATATTATATTTTTCAAACAAATTACGAACTATTCACTTAGTACAAACGAAAAGTTTAGTCTTACAATATTTCAAACACAAATTTTAGTTTGACCGCCAAGATCAAAAAATATTCAGAACCATATTACAATTCAAATATTACTTCCAAATTGAAATAAAAGATTCAAAACTCAAAAGATGAATCTTCATAGCCATCTCCATCTTCTTCTTCTTGTTTCTTCTTTTTTTTCCTTCTTTTTCTTTCTCAAAATATCCTTCACCTACACCTTGAGGGACGAAATAAGAAAAATTATAGTCAGTATGGACTCACTGTATATGTAGAAATGACATCCAGAAATATAAATAGAAGTATCAAAGTAATGGCTAGCATTAAAGTGTCAATGTACACAGTGTGTATTTTTACATAAGGGTTTGGGCTAGCCCTATTTACCTTCTTCACGAGCGAAGGGAAATCTTATTCTTGGTCGGCAAATTCAACCTCTATCTGGTTAATCTTATCCAGAATCAATTTCTGGTTGTCGGATATAGTCTTCATCTCTTTGAAGACATTCTCAACGTTTGCAGCAACAAAATTGTATAGATCATCAACCCTATCCTTAGTGTTTTTGATTCCATGAGTTGATGGTTTTCCAGATGTTGATGGTTTGCTTGCAGCTGCTGCCCGTTTCTAAACATTCGAGTGAATGTTAGTTTTCTCATGGGACCTTTGTTTTTAATATAAACATCCCCTGCTAAGCTTGGGACAAAATGTTTACTAGCCATCGAGCATACAAATTCTCCGAAAGGGAGAGCTTTCCTTGTAGTTGGTTTTTCCATGAGATGCATCTTTCTACTGAACATGTAGGAACCTATATCCATCTTTTTTTCTTCCCCATATAATAAAGAAATTTTACTCTCTCGGGATGGATGGAAAACTCATGTCCAGTAGGGTTGAGTATTTGAGATATGTGGGCATGCAATAATTTATACAAAGTTTTTAATTAATCTTTGTATACATTTTGTGGGGTCTTGGCACCCACTGATACACCTGTAATCTCATGAATTGCATCCCTCATGGAAGCATTATCAATATCATTCATATCAAACTCAGGAACTGGATCAAATCCATAAAATTTATTATGACAGCATCATTTACCCTAATCAGTTTCCCTCTCAGAAACACCAGTTGTTGATCCTTTCTTTTTCTTTAATTTTAGCCGGAAGATTAGAGTAAAATTCTCTTACTATTGTTTGGGAGATTTTTTCAAGACAGAATTTGTTCAGTTTCTCCAATTGATAGAATTTAAATATATCCAGGAAAGCTTCGTCTTCGACATCATCCATCGTAATTGATCTTTCGGGCATTTTTCTTGAAATATTTAATATAAATCTTCTTATATTTAGAGTCTTTAAAATTTTTTACATTCTCTCCATCCTGGGACGTATTTGATGATTGCTCTTCCTCTTCATTTTCCTCTTTTGATGAGGATTCACAATCCTCAGAGTACGTTGATGACCCTGTATCCGTTGCCACCTTAGCCTTCGCTTGAGTACGCCTTCGATCTTCATAAGTTGAGTCTTCCAACGACTCTGTATCGAAGATAGATTTTTCGGTCTTTGTCGAACAATGAGTTTTTTTAGCCTTTTTTGCAGGTGGCTTGGCTGCCGCCTCCGCTTTCATCGTCGCTGCCGCCGCCGCTGCTTCCGCCTCTGCCCTTTCGGCCTCTGTCCTAGCGACCATAATATTAGCTTTCGTCGCCCTTGCAAGTTCTGCCCTTCGGGCCTGTAACGCATCCCTTTGTGGATTCTTCTCCTTCGGAGACGGTCGTTGTTTCTTCGACGACATTTTGATAAGAAGAGGGTTTGGGAGAGGGTTTGGAAGAAGGAAGAGGGTTTGAGAGAAGAAGAGAAAAAATTCGACCGTCTTATATGACCTTGGAAAGTATAAAAAATTAGAATAATTTTGAGTCTTAAATTAAATTTATTACTATTATTACTAGTATAAGACGGTCGAATTTATTACTATTAAATTTAAAAACTACTTTCCAAAATTAAATTTATTACTATTATTACTAGTATATATCCATGTGAAATCACTACATAAACCTTTGGGATTTTGAGACCCTAATTTTAAAAACTAATTTCCAAAATTAAATTTATTACTATTATTAATAGTATATATCCACGTGTTCCATATAAATTATTGAAAAATTTGGCAGAAAAAATATGGTGGAAATATGTTTAATTAACAAAATTTGACAACATATTTAAGAATGTGAAGTTTAATCTCAATATTTCCATTTTTTGAATATTTGATTAAATTTTTGAACGTATTTTGTTTGCATTGAGCCGTTCTATACTCGTATTTTTGCCATTCCGAATTTTTTACGTTTGACGACTTGGTAACAAGACTATGTACTTGAAAAGAGTAAAATTGAAACACTCAAAGTTGTCCTCTAGTTTACTTTGTAATCATATTTAAGATGGATTTGACGGCAAGATTGACGCTGGCAGCATAATCAATTTTATGACGTAACAAGTCATTGATGGGGATATCGTCGCTGATATATGGATTTGACGTAACAAGATTTGTTAATTGAAAAATAGATAAAATAGTTAGTCGCTTGTAGCTGAAACCAAATTGAGTTAAAAAAATATTATATTGCATTAAATCCCAGCTTAATCGCCGGAACATTCTCCGGCGAAGTATAGAAGAGGAGGACAAAAAACTGTAAAAAATAAAAAAAATAGAAAAATAAGAGGTCTACCCCTCACTGGTCTCGCGGAGGATCTCCGTAAAGTCCTACAGGGTGCGCACACCCGTCCTATGGCACAGGCGACGAAATGCTTCCCTCTTCTCCAGAGAATCCCGTTCTCCGGAGTGATCGACAACAGGTCAAAGTTGGGCGCCGGATGAAGAGGTCGAGCGATGACCTCCAGTGACAACCCGAAGGATGTCAGGAAGTCCGCAGCCGCTGCCAGCCTGTCATGGGCCGGAGGCGGCGCAGAGGGTGCTCCATGCGGAGAGGCTCGGCGACGATTGGAAGAAGACTCTGGCCATGGTTTCCAACCAGATGATCTTTTTGGAACCATGTTAAATGTGCAACCTACTCCGATGAATGGGGACCCCTATGTATATATATACACATTCCTAACCGACTCTTCTTATTCCTTATTGGAAGTTTGGGATATTCAATTTCTTATTCCTTATTGGAAGTTGGGGATATTCAATGACCTCAAGTGACTCTTCTTATTCCAAGCTTAGTTGGTTGTGCTGTTTGGCTTTTACATGGAAGGTCTAGGTTCGGGTCTGGTGTTTGGGTTCTGTAGAATTTTTCTATTGTTAACATTTTTTGGGTGCTATTATATGCTTTTAACTTAGTATGGAACAATTTGGGACTGGTAATAGCCATTCTCCGTTCCTCTAACACGGAAAATGTACCATTTAGGACGAAAAAGGTACATTTAGGACGAAGAATGGTACATTTAGGACGGAGAATGGTACATTGGAGATTGTTCTGTAGGGTTGTGAATTTTAAATAGTTTGACTGTTTAGTTTTGTTTTGAATCTATATAAATTAGTTTTGAAGGCTGGTGAAGATGAATAGTTTGGCTGTATAAATAGATTTTAAATGGTTGTTAAAAAGAAACCAATGTTTTCGTATCGATCACCATTAATTATGGTGAATGGCACTGATACCACTAATTTGAGTGGAATTTGCACCGCCAAAATTTATCTTGAAAAAGGTAAAATCTGTGTTGGAAAATGTCAAAATCTTTTGGATATGATTACACTGAGATGTTGTATTAATGTTAAGATACTGATATCATATCTTCGACTATATAATGAGGTTTCAAAACGGCTCAAAAGTGAGCCATCTTAGGCGTCATTATATCACAGTCCATTTTATTTTTTAAAAAAATTAATCTTGTAAAAAATTGTTGACAAAAGAAATTTTTTGTCAAAATGGAGAATCGAACTCAAAAAAAATACCTTGCACCTTAACCAAATAATTTAGAAGCGTATTTAACTATAATTGGATAAAATTCATATTATATGTTTTTATATCTATTCTACTACTCCCTCCGTCCAAAAAATATAGTCATATTTCTTCTTTCACCGAGATTAAGAAAACTCAATTAATATGTCCAACAACACAAAATCTCTCCAATTTGTCCCTTATAGAAGTTTTGAATTTTGCATGCAACATATTGTACTTATTGTGATCTCTAATTGGGTTAATGAATGCCATTAAATCTCTAATTGGGTTTATTTAATGCCATCACATTCTACTATGTAAATTAAACTTTGGAGTCAATATTTTGGCAAATAATTTCAGATTTTAGTTTGAATTTTACTTCTATAGAAAATTTTTTCAGGTTGGAGCCATTTTTTTCTATAAATAACAAACCTGCAATTAAGGTAATCACAACCCTAAAAATGGATAATCCTTTTCAACATCTTCTTATTGATTTAAATCAATCTCCCACCAATTCTTATGAGCCACATCCACCAAACCTTCTTATTGATTTGAATCAATATCCAGAGGGATTAAACTTAAGTGTCTTTTCAGCATCCGTCATTAAAGCTCAAGTATATTTTCAAAATGCAACTCTTAAATGCATAGAGAATTGTAGAGTTTATCTTGATATGATTACAATTTAAATAAGGCTAAAATTGTAAATAACTCCACAAACATCCTTTATATATAAATAAATGCTCTATAATATGGGACAAACCAAAAAGGAAAGTGAGACTATATTTTTGGGATGGTGGGAGTATATAATAAGAAAAGTTGGTGGTGAAAGTTTTGAATTCCTAAAATACCCTTGAGTATTTATAAACATGATGTTATTATGTCAACTTGTATGTCATTTATGTTTAAGATTCAAAGGAATAAAGTTTGCATGCAAGTTTTATTTTTCCATATAACATTATGTTCCAATGGTAATAAATTTTTATGTCATTACCATTTTCTAAAGGTTATTAGTCTCAATAGAAAATAAAAATTAAAAAAAAATTGTACTTCGAATCTCTTGACATATAAATAGTCACCTGAAAAAGACGAAAAGATAACAACTGACTTTATAATATTCTAATTAAAATACGTACAAAGTACGTATATGTAGACTAGTGAAAAATATAAAGAAATGCATGCATGCATGCTAATGTCAGAAGAACCATTCATCCCAGGAATAATTGATGATATCTAAATCACTATACATCTCATATCCAGGTTCTCCTGGGATTACATCATCAAAGGTTCGTTTAAACGTCTGTATGAAATCACAACTTTTTCAGAGGTCATCGTCGAAGTGCACGTTGAAGCACCCACGTATGTCGAGCACGCGAAGACCCTTGCAGTTGCATATGATAGATCGCAGCGTGTCTCCATTGAACATGTCGAATCCAATCTGTAGGTGCTCGAGACGCGGCATCGAATCAGCCACGGCCTTTTCCTCCGTCTCGTTCTCCGTGTTCAGCACGAATCTGTTCCTGAGCATGAAATCTGGAGGGGGCATGTTCCTTCTCACCTTGACCAGACGGTGGCAATACTTTCCGGCGGAAAATATTCCAGTCGACGTGATATAGAGGCAGTAGCTAATGTCGAGTTCTTCCAGCACCGGAAGAAACTCCAAGTGTCTCACGAAAGTTTTATCACTCACGTCGCACTTAGGAATGCGCAGCACCCTTAGAAATTTCCCACTGTATTATAAAAATAGAAAAAAATCAATAGAAATTAACAAAAGTATACGTAAAATTTTGTAATAGAAAAAATAAAGTATTAGAATAAGACCAAATAAAATTTTGCACAGGCCTTAAACATGTAAAAGGGAAGGCTGCTTCGTCGAGCTTGTACGCGGAGAAGGACTGTAGATATCCCCTACTGCGAGCCACGAGCTTCTTTACGGTCAAACTCTTCTCAGCGGTTTATTGGGTCCTCTGGCACCACTGTACCAAGTCGATGTTGGACCAATAGTCTAAGGGACCGTTGAGCGCCTTCCACCACGAACGGCAAACTGGGGCCACATTGCATATTACCTCGTCCACCGGCATCCCCGACAACACCAGTATCATCGAGAGAATCTCCGTAGGGATGGCGGCCCATCCGCTGCAGTTGATCTTGCTCTTGCTCCCCTCCATTGCGACTTTTCTTCTTCTTCTCTCCTTTGCTTCTCTCTAGTCGGATGGGTTCTTTTCTTTGGAAAAGGCTATTTAACCCGCTCGTTTCGAGGGTGTAACCCGCTCGTGGAGGGGTGTGACCGAACAAGGAATGAATCTATTAGAAAATAACGGTAATGCCACTGTATTAATATTAGTTTCAATTATATTGTAAATTTTAAATTAACAGAAATGCCACTGTAGATTTAATATTAATGCTAGTTCCAATAATATTGTAGATTGTAAATAAACGAATGAAATTTTAACTTTAACTACTTTTAAATCTAAGTTTAAATGTTAAATAAAAAACTAATTTAAATTTTAGCATTAATATTAGTTTCAATTATAGAAGTGAGATTTATAGAGCTAGTATTATCAATGTTGATGGTCACAAAAAAAATGGTGTCTAATCTCAATGTGTTTCGTACGTGAGTGACAAATCAGATTTATTGTGAGATTTATAGAGCTAGTATTATCACATTTAATGGAAGTGCAAGTACAAACACTAAACATAATATCGGGTTTGCTTGGTATCGGGCACAAATACAAATACTAAACATAATATCGGGTCGGCTAGCAGTTAAATAGAGTAAGCTCTGATCATACCTCGATACTTACGAATGTCGACCGAGATACCGTCCTCACCATTATCAAGTTTTGTCGTTGTTGCCATTGGAGTCCCCATTGATTTGGATGAGTCAACTGTTGGGAACCCATTCGCAAGCATCCAATCTTTGTCCCCAAACAGACTACGACAGCCATCATCTGCCAGCCTCCCTACCAAAACCAAGTTGTAGCATAAAATTGGTACATGGCGCCGTGTTTCCATCGTCCATCTTCACACGTCCAAACTTGCCGCTGACCTACAGTCCTGATATATTTACAGTATTTTTATCGCCCAAGTCATACTTTATATGATGAGCTTTGAGATTGTTGTAGGGCCCCGTCACTACATCGTCCCCTATTTCCGTCCACGGGGTGCACAAGAAAGGAACAATGTCGCTATCGATTCGGTCGGGACCGATAGGTCAGAATCGACCGAGTCGATCGAACGGAAACGGTTGAATTAAGATCCATTCCACGTTATGGAATGGCTTCTTTGGAACCAAGTCCCATATTCAGCGGGTTGGGCCTCAAGGATTGGCTCTGCGGCTAAGTCCGAAGAGACCTCCCGTTGCTCTGATATTCATGCCGCACTTGATTTGGATTTGGCTTTGGTTTTCGGGAATGTATTTTTCGTGAATGTTTCCAATGGGTTTTCGTGACTTGCGTGTTCGAGCTTCGTATTCATAACGAAATTTCTTGAATTACACATCGTTCTAATCATTTGCTTATGCGGTTGTAGGTGATCGCGTAGGCGACGTCAGCGACGGTGCTAGGTACTGTCCATGTCTCTATGGCCACTATCTTCTGGGGGTCCACTTCTACTCCACCTCTGGTGATGATGTGACCTAAGTACGAGATAAGATCCAGCCAAAACTCACACTTACCGAACTTCGCGTACAACTGGTGTTCCCTGAGTATCTAAAGAACTACACGAAGATGCTGCTCATGCTCTGCCTCACTCTTGTTATAGACTAAGATGTCGTCTATGAACACTATCACGAAATGATCCAAATAGGGCATAAAGATACGATTCATGAGGTCCATAAGTACGGCTGGCACATTGGTCGCTCCAAATGGCATAACAAGGAACTCCTAATGTCTATACCTCGATCTGAATACTGTCTTCCGGATGTCTTGCTCTCTGACTCTGATCTGATGGTACCCTGACTGCAAGTCAATCTTCGAGAATACAGCCGCTCCCTTGAGCTGATCAAATAAGTCATCTATCCTTGGTAGAGGATACCTGTTCTTGATTGTTACAGAGTTCAACATACGATAATCAACACATAATCTTGACGTACCATCCTTCTTCTTCACAAGAAGCATCGATGCTCCCCAAGGCGATCTACTAACACGAATGAATCCCTTGGTTCTGAGTTCTTCAATCATCTTGTACAAGATTTCCAACTCTGAAGGTGCCATCCTGTAGACTCTCTCCGATACTGGTGTCGTCCCTGGAATCAAGTCGATGGCGAAAACTCTGTCTTACCGGAAAATAAAAAATCTGCCTCACCGGGAATACCAAAAATAATCCTGCCAATATGTCAGTCTATTATTGCGTATTGCTCCTTCAACCAATCCATTCTTAGGCCAAGGGACCGATTCGGCCAGGAAGGAACGAGTATAGCAAGCGCCATCCTTACATCTGCATGGGTTATTCGGGAACTTTCGCACAGGGCTCGCTTTCTGCCGCAAAAGGGTCGCCGTCTAACCCAGCTATAGTAAATGATGGCTTGACATTGCCAGTGACCTTCACACCCTCACTGCTTAACAAATGCACGTGACACGGGATGAATATGATAGCTGCTTAATGCTTACAAATTCAAATGCTTGCCTCAAAACATTTTGATATGCTAATTGATCAGGATGGTTAGAAAGATCACATAATAGATAGCTAACTAGCTCGACGACGCTCGTGATTTTGAAGCTTCAGCCGTGCGTCGAAGACTTGTCCCGTAACTCCACTTTTGAAGATTCTCAATTATCTACGGAAGATGGCTCAGCGTCCCTCCATTCCAGGTCAATGGAGTACTTTATTGTATATTGAGGGATGTGTGCAATGTATGGAACGGCTATCTCAAAGTTTTCTTTACTTAATGTGTGCAATGTATGGAACGGCTATCTCGAATTATCTTATGATTACGCCTTGTGCGATCGCAAATTAGGTTCGCAGACAATAGGGGACGGTGCTTGCTATAACTTCGATAGCCCAATAAAACTCTTTTCTAACGTGTACGTGCAACGACTTGACAAGCAAGGACTACGTCAAGCCTTGCATCGGGGGAACGTGCTGTGCACGCGTTCGACATGAACAATCAAGTTCTTTGGGTGCATAAACTTAAGCCACATGCAGTAAAATACGACTTAAACTATGGGACAAGCGAATGTTAATATTAATTGTAGTTCCAATAATATTATACATTTTAAATAAAAAAGAATGCAATTTTAACTTTAACTAGTTTGAAGTAAATGTTAAATCAAAAACTATTTTAAATTTTAGTATTAATATTAGTTTTAATAATGTTGTAAATTTTAAATTAACAGGAATGCCACGGTATTAGAAACCTAGCTGATGTCACATTGCTCGGGCTCGATTAGTGTTCGTCTAAACTCGTACGTGCGAACTAGTTATTAGAAATGAAAATCAAAAATTGAATTTGAAGTTTAAAATCTAGTCGAGCTCGATCCTTTCTCTTTATCCCATCTCCCACTCTCTCTCTCTCTCTCTCTCTGGTTCTCTCTCAATGGTTGTGTTCACTAATACCATATCATTAGAAATAATTACACAACAGATTCCGTAGCATTAATGCTGCTGCATGCGTTATCCTACACAATTTAATAATAAACACGAATACCATATCATTAAAAGAGTAAAAGTTGTCTTGGAAGTTGTAAAAAATTACTTTGTATTGTCTTCTCAATTCTTTTGCATTGGAGATGACTTTTTAAACTTTTATTGTCATTTGTAAATAAAATCTTGCCACATATACAAGATGTTGTCTTGTGCCTCATGCCACATAGGATACACAACACATAACAAGACAATAGGGTTGCGTAGCATTAAATGCTGTTGCATGCGTTATCCTACAGAAGAGGGTCACGTGGAGAATGTTGTTGCATGCTTCCTCATGCGTTATTAGCTACACAATTTAATAATTCATATACCCAGAAGGCAAAAAAGTTGTGTTGTTGGAAGTTGTTTCCTTATTATGCTTGCTTCTAGAATCACTCAAGATTCTCATGAGCCATCAAAAGAGGGCCACGTGGCGGAGGTACAAGGAAGACGAAAAGGTTGTGTTGTTGCCTTGCTGGAAGTTGTTTCTTTCTGAATAATGCTATTTGTACCTCCAAATTTTACTTTCAAACTGTCCCTACTTACGTGGCAGCTGACGTGATATGTTGATCTGGCAGCTGACGTGGCAAATTTTTTTCAAATTAAAAATAAAAATAAAAATTAACATTAAAATTAATGTTAATATTAACATTAACATTAAAATTAATATTATCGTTAACATTAACAATAATATTAATATTAATATTAATATTAACATTAACATTAACATTAATATTAATATTAACATAAATGAATATTAACATTAAATTAATATTGATATTAACGTTAAATTAATATGGACAAAATTGGGTACTTAACTTTTTGGGTTAAAATTTGCTATATCATCAGTCAAGCCAGATGACACACAATATTATTTAACATGCCACATCAGATGCCACATAAGGAGGGCTATATATTAGAGGGACAATTTGGAGGTACGAATCGCATAACTCTTTCTTCTTGTATTGTTTCTTGTCCTTCGTTTCTTCTGTTGGTTTCTAACACAATCTATTTTCTTCAATGGCGACGTCACATGGAGAAACTGATCATATTGTGGAAGATTTAGTCGATGAAGAAAGCTTCCTTTCAAGAGCAGTGTCAGATGATTTGGATGATGAGCAAAGTTTGGAAGCTGTTAACTTAGGAGACAGTAAAGAATAAGATGAAGAAAATAATAGAAGAATGCATCATAACGATGACGACGACATCAACGCAAACAACGAAATGTTATTTCGTATCACCCTTTCTATTGGATTTAAGAAAGGCTTAATTGTACTTTGATACCCTCAACTATTCGGCTTTTTCAAGTTGATACCTCAACTAATTTTTTTTCAACCAGATACCCTAAAATATTTTTGGACAATAATGCCCTTACCCAAAAATTAAAACTACCACTCAACTCCTCCCCCTTCCCCTCCTCCAGCCCCCCCTTCTGGCCACCACCCCCGCCCCCGCCCCTCTCCCCGTCGCCCCACCCGCACCCTCCGCCCCTCCCCCCTCCTACCCCGCCTACACCCTCCCCCTCCGCCCCTCCCCCCGCATGTACCCTCCCCCCCCCTTCCGCTCCCCTCCACCCTCCGGCCACCCGCACCCCCCTCCTGCTCCCTCCCATTCCCTCTCCCGCTGCCCTCCTTTCCCGACGCCACCATCGTCGAAGAGGGAGGGGGGTCGCCGCCGTAAGAGGGGGGAGGTGGTCGCCGGAGAGGAAAGGGAGGGAGGTGGTCGCCGGAGTGGGGAGGGAGGGGAGGGGAGGGTATAAGGGGAGAGGGAAGGGATAAGGGTATTTTGGGGATTTTAAAATTTTAGGTATCAAGTTGAAAAAAATAATAGTTAAGGTATTAAGTTGTTGAGTAAAAAAGTTTATGGTATCAACTTGAAAAAACGGAATAGTTGAGGGTATCAAAGTACAATTTAGCCATTAAGAAATACATTATATTTTTACATTTATTTCTCATATTTATTTTGTTTTATTATGTTCTTAGGGACGACGGTGAATCTCCATTGGATTTCGATGCAGCGACGATAAAAAAAATATTACAGTCTGCCAACATTAACAAAGATCCAAAACAACTCTTAGAAGAAGATATTGTTGGCTTACAGTTCAACTCTATTGAAGAAGCAGAGACATTCTACCGGATATATTCAAAAGCATATGGTTTCAGTATAAGAAAGAACAAAGTAAAGAAAAACAAATCTGGGATGGTGATGGTCCGTAGTTGGTGTTGTTCGAATGCGGGATTCAGACAGTAGAAATACAATGAAGCTCCTAACAGGGTTCGTCAGCCAAGAAGTGAAAGCAGAAGTGGTTGTAAAGCAAATTTTCGTATTGGGTACACCAATCTACAAAGCTGTGGGTCGTCAAAAATTTTTATGTACTTCACAACCATAGACAGGCGAATGATTATGAAATAATTTTTTTGTGATCCCATCGTAAGATATCACCCGCAGAGTTGAAACAGGCTAAGCTTATGAAGCAATTAGGGATGGGGACTAGAGAGATATGGAATTTAATTGTCCACCAGAAAGGTGGCTGGGATAAGGTTGGATGGACGAAAAAGGATTTATACAACGCTCTAGCTCAAGATAGTAGAGCACTAGACGATGTTGATGCTACAACAACACTTACAATTCTTCAATCTAAGGAGGGCATTGACCCAGATTTCTTCTACACGTACAAGGTAGACGAAGATTCCAGATTGACCCATCTCTTTTGGGCTGACGGTGCATGTCGATTCGATTACAAATTATTTGGAGATTCACTAGCATTTGATTCTACATATAAAACAAATAGAAGTCAAATGTCGTTGGTGGTTCTAGTGGGTACAAACAATCATGCAATGACTTATGTGTTTGGGTTTGCAATGATCCATAATGAGACCGCAGAGACATATTCTTGGATTTTAGAAAAATTCCAAGAGTGTATGAATGGCAAATTACCAGTGACAGTTCTCACAGATGGTTGCAGATCCATGAATAAAGCGATTGAGGATTTGATGCCCAGAGTAGTTCATCGAACGTGCTCATGGCATATCCTAAACAATGCAGCCAAATATGTACACCGACAGGGTTTTGCAAATGAATTGAGTCTAATGATTAAAATGTACATCGCACACTTGCTACTTTACTTTGAAGTATGTTGTTGTTACAATATTAAAACTTTAGTTACTGTCCATGTTTTCTAAACAGGTACTATTCAGTCGAAGAATTTGAAAACCGTTGGCAGCAAATGCTAAGGGATTATAATGTAGAGAACAATGAGTGGATCACTGCATTGTACAGAACGAGGGAGCGATGGGCGGACACATTCTTACGTAGAAATTATTTTGTTGGTTCTACTGTAACAAATAGATGTGAATCTATGAACGCATTTCTGAAAAGATTTTTGAATGAGAAGCTGCCACTATGGAAGGCCCTTCAAAATTGTGACCACGGTTTGGCGGCCTTACGTTACGGCCAGATAAGTAAGCATGTCACTGATAAACTCTCAACACCAGTTGTGAAGCAAACTAGCATGGCCGAAATAGAAGATAAATTTACCGCAATTTACACTAAAACAGTATTTATAGAGATAAGGAAGGAAATCACACGTTCTGATAAATGTACTGTTCTCCACCTTCACATCGATAGAGAGGCAGAAGTTTGCACTATCCAAAAGTATATGTCGCCAAACAGTGTCAACTGGAAGGTTACATTTGATCGGGCTGACAACATTATAAAATGTGACTTCTTGTGGTTGGAGACCAAGGGGATTCCTTGTAGGCATATTTTTTCAGCAATGAAGAGATTGCAAATTGGAGATATTCCAAAGAACTTGATTTGGCTCATGGATTGCAAAGAGAGTTATCTCTCCGGACCTGGCGCAGAAAGAAGATTCATCCACCCAGACAGTATTGAGAGTAGAAGGTATGCTGGTATCAAAGAACAAGTTAATCTGTTTACGTATTATTATAAAAAATCAAGCAAAATTCAAGAGAAGGGAACGGAGTTGATGTCGTCTGTTCTGATGGAGTTAAAAAAATGGTGGTCGATATTGGTGAAGAAGAACAAATGCCAGCTGATGCAGTTCATGGAGTGCATGAATCTTTTAAAGAGCCAAATCCGGTAGCAACAAAAGGAAGGCCTTCTCAAGGGAAATCTAGCTAGCCTAAAGTAAGTCAGACTATCCCGAAGCCTAGAATTTGTAGAGTTTGTAAAAAAATCGGGTCACAATTTTCGTAATTCATGTAAAGCACGAAAGCAAAATATCGACAAAGAGCAAGTGGAATCAAATGAAACGTCGTTGACTTAAGACAATGTCTTTTCTATGTGGCAAGATGTCATTCACACAAGACAATGAGATAAAAATATGTTCTCCAATACAGTTACTGTCAATGCAAAAGTCATTTTGAAGGGGCTGATGCTCACAATAGGGTTGGAGATGCTCTAATAATCAACTTTTTTTATTACAATTCTTCGTCAATTGGGCGCATCAGTACACGGAGAATAGCATTCTCAATCGTTTTAATACTTGGAATGGCATTCTCTGTGTAATTCAACACGGAGAATAGCATTCTCCGTTTCAAATGACACGGAGAATGTCATTCTCCGTTTAAATTAAAACGGAGAATGAACATTCTATAATGTGTTTTAACACTGGAAATGCTATTCCCCGTTTCAAATGACACGGAGAATGCCATCTCCGTTCCAAATTAAATGGAGAATAGAATCCTCAATCGTTTTAATTTAAACGGGAATATTATTCTCCGTTTCAAATTACAAGGAGAATGCCATTCTCCGATCCGAATTCAACGGAGAATAGAATCCTCAATCGTTTTAACATTGGGAATTCTATTCTCCGTGTAATTCAAAACAGAGAATGCTATTCTCCGTTTATAAACACACGGAGAATAGCATTCTCTTTTGTTTTCAACTTCCAATACAAATGGCAGTAGTTGGAAAAGTTTGTTCTAGTCTTACTTAGCTTTAATTGAGAAGGGGCAGAAACATTGGTATTAATGCAAATTAATTGAATTGAATTCGAAGTGACTGTCACTTGGCGCATGAGTTCGAGTTGTTCCTTGCCTACAAATGGCAGTAGTTGGGAGAGTTTGTTCTAGTCTGACTTAGCTTTAATTGAGAAGGGGCAGATGCATTGGTATAATGCAAATTAATTGAATTGAATTCGAAGTGACTGCCACTTGGCGCATGAGTTCGAGTTGTTCCTTGCCTATAAATGGAAGTAGTTGGAAGAGTTTGTTCTAGTCTTACTTAGCTTTACTTGAGAAGGGGCAGATGCATTGGTATTAATGCAAATTAATTGAATTGAATTCGAAGTGACTGCCACTTGGCGCATGAGTTCGAGTTGTTCCTTGCCTATAAATGGCAGTAGTGTAGGGAGAGTTTGTTCTCGTCTCACTTAGCTTTTCTTGTGGATATGGACTCTACCGATCCTCCGTCTTGGCAAGAAGCTTTCCTCTTGGTTGTCGATCTCCTCTTTCGAAGAAGCTTTGGTGGTGAAGTCCTTCAGAAGACTGAGATGTGCCTAGTGGACTGTCCATGTTCGTGCACTTCATCGATTGTGTGCCATGATGTTGGTTATTGGAAGATCCCTAGGGTTTGGATTGATTGCCAACCCACACTCTGTCGAAGCGTCCGCACGTTGATTCGCTCTGACTATGCACGATGTTCCTTTGTCTCAAGGAGTTCCTTTGCCTCAAGGTGCTCCATTGGTCTGACAATGCATGATAAAGTAATTTGCCTCAAGGAATTCCTTGGCACTCAAGGAGTTCCTTTGACTCCTTGATTACATTCCATTTTTTTAATGCTGGAAGAGCCACAGGAACTCCTTTGCCTCAGGGAGTTCCTTTGCTCTTACGATGCACGATGAAGTGATTTGTCTCAAGGAGTCATCCAACGGTTCCTTTGCTCTGACGATGCACGATGAAGTGATTTGTTCTGACGATGCCCGCACACTGCTCACATTCAACTTTTTCTTGGTAGTAGGATTTTATGTAGTAGTTCAGACTTTCATATGTAAATAAAAGTCAAACTTTTTGTGGTTTTGACAATATAAATATAATTCAAAAATGATTTTATTATAAAAGACAGATCAGAGCAGACGTTATAAAAGACAGAAGTTTCTTCCCCATTTACATAATTAAATTGTTGTTTTACAATGTCATTGCTAGGTTGGTGGTGTTACATATTCGCTTGAAAGTAAATTCTTAGCCCATACCAACCTCATCATTGTAATCTTCTGGTGAGTGTCATCGTCATTTCCTCCCGGTATTCCGAAGGGAGTACTCATCAAGCTCATCGTCATTCTCTGTTTCAAATTAAACGGAGAATAGCATTCTCAATCGTTTTAATACTGGCAATGGTATTCTCCGTGTAGTTCAACACGGAGAATAGCATTCTCCGTTTCAAAAGACACGGAGAATATCATTCTCCATTTAAATTAAAACGGAGAATGAACATTCTAATGTGCTTTAACACTGGAAATGTTATTCTCCGTTTCAAGTTAAACGGAGAATGCAATTCTCCGTTCCAAAATAAACGTTGAATAGAATCCTCAATCGTTTTAATTTAAACGGGAAAGTTATTCTTCGTTTCAAATACACAGAGAATGCCATTCTCCGTTCCAAATAAACGGAGAATAGAATCCTCAATCGTTTTAACACTGGAAATGATATTCGCCCTGTAATTCAAAATGGAGAATGATATTCTCCGTTTATAAAAACACGGAGAATAGCATTCTCTTTCGTTTTCAACTTCCAATACAACTTTTTCACTTCTTCTAGTTCCAATATATATAAAAGCCATTTTGAAGGGGCAGATGCTCACAATAGGGTTGGAGATGCTCTAATAATCAACTTTTTTTTACAATTCTTCGTCAATTGGGCGCATCAGTACACAGAGAATGGTGTTGACTTGGCATAATTCGAAGGGGCAGATTCATTGGTATTAATGGCCAATAAATGTCAGGAGTTGGGAGAGTTTATTCTAGTCTTACTTAGCTTTAATTGAGAAGGGGCAGATGCATTGGTATTAATGAAAATTAATTTGAAGTGACTGCCACTTGGCGCATTAGTTCGAGTTGTTCCTTACCTATAAATGGCAGTAGTTGGGAGAGTTTGTTCAAGTCTTACTTAGCTTTACTTGAGAAGGGACAGATGCATTGGTATTAATGTAAATTAATTGAATTGAACTCGAAGTGACTGCCACTTGGCGTATGAGTTCGAGTTGTTCCTTGTCTATAAATGGCAGTAGTATAGGGAGAGTTTGTTCTCGTCTCACTTAGCTTTTCTTGTGGAGATGGACTCTACCGATCTTCCGCCTTGGCAAGACGCTTTCCTCTTGTTTGTCGATCTCCTCATTCGAAGAAGCTTTGGTGGTGAAGTCCTTTAGAAGACTGAGATGTGCCTAGTGGACTGTCCGTGTTCGTGCACTTCATCGACTGTGTGCCATGATGTTGGTTTCTCGAAGAGCCCCAGGGTTTGGGTTGATTGCCAACCCACACTCTATCGAAGCGCCCGCACGTTGATTCGCTATGACTATGTACGGTATTCCTTTGCCTCAAGGAGTTCCTTTGTCCCAAGGAGTTCCTCTCTCAAGCTCCTTCTTGGCACGTTGACGATGAAGTGATTTGCTCTAACGATGCACAGTGTTCCGTGTTCGTGCACTTCATCAGAAGACTAAGATTTATCGAGTTTTCGTGTTCGTGCACTTCATCGACTGTGTGCCATAATGTTGGTTACTGGTTCCGGGATCGTCGCGGCCAGTTTTTGTTATGCTGGAAGAGCCACAGGAACTCCGATGTTGCACGATGAAGTGATTTGCCTCAAGGAGTCATCCAACGGTTCCTATGCTCTGACGATGCACGATGAAGTGATTTGCCTCAAGGAATTCCTTTGTCTCACCGAGTTCCATTGCTCTAACGATGCACAATGCAGTGAATTCCTTTGCAAGGTCCTCTGCCTCAAGGAATTCCTTTGCAAGGTCCTTTGCTCTCAAGGAATTCGTTTGCTTCTGGTCATGTGCCTCAAGGAATTTCTTTTCTTCTGTTCCTGTGCCTCAAGGAACTCCTTTGCAAAGGAATTCCTTGAGGCACAGGACCAGAAGCAAAGGAATTCCTTGAAGCACAGGACCAGAAGCAAAGGAATTCCTTGAGAGCAAAGGACCTAGCAAAGGAATTCCTTGAGGCAGAGGAGCTTGCAAAAGAATTCACTTCATCGTGCATGCAGCTCACATTCAACTTTTTTTTGATAGTAGGATTTTATGTAGTAGTTCAGACTTTCATATGTAAATAAAAGTCAAACTTTTCGTGGTATTGACAATGTAAATGTAATTCAAAAATATTTTTTTTTATAAAAGACAGAGCAGACCAGACGTTATAAAAGACAAAAGTTCCTTGCCCAAAAATAATTTTATTAGAAAAGACAGAGCAAACCAAACGGAAAAGGTTTCTGTCAACTGTCCTCCGTCGATATAAAATAGAGAATAGCCATTCTCCGTTTAATTTGAAACTGAGAATGATCATTCTCCAAGTTAATTAAAACGGAGAATGGCCATTCTTATGGGTTTTAACATTGGGAATCACATTCTCCGTGTAATTTAACACGGAGAATGTCATTCTACGTTTCAAATTAAACGAAGAATAGCATTTCTTAATCATTTTAATACTGGGAATGGTATTCTCCGTCTAATTCAATACGGAGAATAGCATTCTCCGTTTCAAATGACATGGAGAATGTCATTCTCCGTCTTATTCAACTTTATCTTGGTAGTAGGATTTTATGTAGTAGTTCAGACTTTCATATGTAAATAAAAGTCAAACTTTTCATGGTTTTGACAATGTAAATATAATTTAAAAATGATTTTATTATAAAAGACAGAGCTTATAAAAGACAGAAGTTTCTTGCCCAATTACATAATTATATTGTTATTTTACAATGTCATTGCTAGGTTCGTGTTACATATTCGTTTGAAAGCAACTTCTTAGCCCATACCAACCTCATCATTGTAATCTTCTGGTGAGTGTCATCGTCATTTTCTTCCGGTATTTCGAAGGGAGTACTCATCAAGCTCATCATATAATACGTCGTGTATAAGAGAAAGTTGGGTGCCGGTTGGTGTGGGCAATTTGGAGAACAATTCAGTACTTTGCTCTCATACTCCATCTTCGTCAGGCATCTCTTCCTCATCATATCAACTTTTCTCCTAACGATAGGCTCTAAGGTCTTCTTCATTATTTCTGCTTCCACCTTGCCCTTTTCGTACGTGGTTTGCCTCAAGGAGTTGTAGTGTGTCCAGTCGTAGGAGATAAAGTTGAATGTGAGCAGAGTATAGTGTATGATGGATACATTTAAGAGTGGGATGAATAGCAACTCTATGTCGTCCTCCAAACCCATGACGAAGTCTACTACATATGTTTTGTAAGTTTCAAGGGCGACGACTTTTGCATCTGGTTCAATGGCGTATTCAACGATGTTCTGTTTCCCAAAAACAAAACACAATATCATGAGTAATTTTGTTCTGTCATTTTTCATCGGTGTACACATAAATATGGATTATTCTGTTTGGATTCTTACCAATGTGTGGGGCATCAAGAATGCAGACCACTTATGTTTCAATGTTTGGGACGCCGACTTTTGCTTCTGGTTCAATGGCACGTCCTTTGAACTTGACGGGGCATACCTTCTTTTAATGCCTTGAATTTCTTTCAGCTTCCTTATTATTAGGTTCAGTATGCCAGCCTCCATGTCTTCATAGTTGAGTATGTCTTGCAGGTCTATTGCCGACAGCTGGACTGTAATTTCATTTTTACCCTCTTTCGGCGAAAATAAGTATACAATATCACTGCACATAAATTTAGTTTAGATTAAATTAATAGAGATTCTCATTACATAATTGTGAAAAAAGTCTAGAAAAAACAAAAGAAAAAAAGGGTTCAGAATACATACTCGGGACACTTCTTTTTGGGAATTACGATGTCAATGTATTGCTTCTTCAGCTCTTTATCCGCATCTTTCCAAAGTAAGAGTTCATCGCATTCCCTTAGTATGACACGGTTCCTCTTTAATTCAGCCATTTTGGCGTCTTCTCCGAATTTTGGAGCGGCATTAATCTTTCGCTTTTTTTAGCCTCTATAACTATATTCTTTTCTAAGGGAGTAACATCTTCAACGGCTAATGGCGCTGATGGTTTTCTGAACCTTTTTCCCCCGATCCTCCTCTTCTTTTAGCTTCTTTTGGAGCAGCAAGTTCAGCAGCTGCTTGAATCTCCTCATGCTGCAATGCTACAACAATGGCTTGGAGATCATCGATTTTTGCATCCTTTTCAATGGCTTCAATATTCAACGATTCAACTTTATTTTGAAGCTTCCTTTTCTCATCAACTTTATTTTTAAGCTTCCTTTATTCTGCACAAGAATATCAGAATGATGTCTTCTCAAATCCTCCAATTCCTGTGCTGAGTCATCCATCACAGTGCCCATTTCATCATGCTGTGGTATCCGTTGTTCATCAAAATTATCCTCACCTGCTTCTTGGTGTTCTTCCTCTCCCTCTTTTTCAACTTCTTCTATAGGTGGCTCATCTTCTTTGTGCCATTCTTCTTCCCCAATAGGTATAACCAGATGTTCGAATATCATCTTCGATCTCAACTTGTTGTGATATTCGGCCTCGAGGAAGTTTAAGATTTCGTACCCATTCTATGTGAAAAATCTTGGATAATCAGGAATTGGGTCGAACTTCCTTTCCATAAATTTACTATGTTCTCTAAACCAATAGAGAAAGTATATTGTGCAACCTTCCAATTTGGAGTAAGCCATTGAGTAATCCCTCCATTCAGTTTTTCTTCTAATCCTTTTTATGCTATCCATTACATATGTCAGGATTAACCTTGGCCAACATATACTGTTGATGACGTCCACACTGTCTACCAAGGCCAAGAATCTGTACGGCAAATTTGAATCGCCAGACTTTGTGAAGAATACTGTTTGGCACAAGTAGAAGATTATTAGCTTGGCCAAATCATCTGGATTAACAGCGTTATCTCGGCCACGAAACCGTCGTAATAATTCAAAGAACTTGTCTCACACTTCCTTATTCGTGACTTCTGAGTGTTTGCCCTTAGAATTAGCCAACAATCTTGTGAAGTGATCTCTACACAGGCTAAATGATGCTGGTGGTGTGGGCTGCTGTTATTTTTTCTTTATCAATCTTCTGTAAATAACATCATTATCGCTTTCTTCATTCAGCGGTAGACCGAAGATGACTGCCATATCGTCGACGCTTGGCGCGATTTTAACAGTGGTGCTCAATTCAAAGCACCAGACGCCATCTTCTTCTTCTGTGTAACTTGTAATTAAATTCTCAAGCCCTTCCGTTACCTTGGCCAATTCAGAGACGTGGAATCTTTTTTGGTAGAAAATCTCGACAAAATTTCAGAAGCCGGTATTCTTCAAGGAATCAATAACTGGCTCAGATAAACGGCCAACATCTTCATTGACCACCTCCATAAGTTTTAGCATTGGCTTGAAGGTAGAACAAAAAAGTCTTGATTCCTTATTCCTGACCGATTTTTTTTCTACAAAACAAAAAAAAATAAAAAATTAGGTCAGAGAATGGCCATTCTTATGGATTTTAATACTGGGAATGACATTCTCCGTGTAAGACAACACGGATAGCATTCTCCGTTTTAAATGACACGGAGAATGTCATTCTCCGTTTAAAATAAAACGGAGAATGAACATTCTAATGTGTTTTAACACTGGGAATGTTATTCTCCGTTTCAAGTTACACGGAGAATGCCATTCTCCGTTCCAAATTAAACGGCGAATAGAATCCCCAATCGTTTTAACACTGGGAATGCGATTCTCTGTTTGTAAAAATACGAAGAATAGCATTCTCTTTCGTTTTAACTCTTGTAATGCCATACTACGTTTTATTTAACACGGAGAATAGAATTCTCCGTTTCAAATTACACTGAGAATAGCATTCTCCGTTTAAATTAATACGGAGAATAGCATTCACATGTGTTTTAACACTGAGAATGCCATTCTCTGTTAAAGTAAACGGAAAATGATATTATTGATTTAATTTACACGAAGAATGACATTTCTAGTGTTATTTGACAGGGAGAATGAACATTCAAATGCGTTTTATGACGGAGAATGTCATTCTCCGTGTAATATATACAGAATTTGCGAACATAAACTCAAAGTTATAACTTCTGTTTACACTTCTTCTTGCACTTCTTTTTGTTTAGCATCTTTTTCCTTTTTCTTATGTGCAACTTTCTTTGAATAGGGTTTCGGTTGTTCTCTGTCTTTTCCTTTTGGATTTTCTGTAACTGGTGCATCTTCTCTAATTGGTGATGCTGCCGGTGATGATTCTACCGCTGATGCCGACATGGTGTGAAGATTGCGAATGGGGAGGAAGGTTTGAAGATTTTAGAGGAGAATAACCTAGGTTTGAGTACAGAGTGGAGTATGGAAGAAGAGGAAGAATTGAAACATTTTTTTTGTAATAAAGGGGTTCGGGGGTGTTTTAAATTAATTAGAAGGGCAAAAATGTCATTCAATGGAAGGGCAAAAAGAATCGAAACCGTTTGGACTCCTTTCTGCTTAATTATATTAATTAGAAGGGCAAAAATGATTCTGCTTAATAAAAAAGAATCGAAGCCGTTTGGCAAAAATATCATTACAACTCAACAAAACAAATGAACATAATACATTAGATATAAAAGAAGAAGAAAAATTATCGTCTTCTATATTCAATCATTTCAGATTTGACTCCTTTCTGCTTAATTATATTATATAAGCAACTTTTTTAGTACTTCATTCTTCTCTGAAGTTGTAATCCATTCAGCAGCTTTGCGTCTTTCCATTTCCGCATCAAACTGCATATAACAAACATAACATCAAAAATATTGCTCTAAAAAGTATAAATTTTTGACGACATATTTTCAGACTTACATTGAGAGAACGGTAGTCTAGACTACATCGGTCTTTCATGAATGCAATTACAAAAATCCCACAATCAACTAAATTGCCTTGGCGGGGAACATAAGAACGACGTTTTATTGCAAAAGTAGAAAAGCTGAACCTAGCATCTCTCAACTTCAAAATCTCTTCTTCGAGAAAGAGATCCAAATTTGAAAGCTACAATTACCAGAATACAATATGTATTAGTATACTGCGTATCTTGTACCCAATTCATAAAAATTAATGAATATGAGCTTATTATTTCTTTTATGACTGTTTTGTTTTGAATCGGATCATCTTTAGATGCAAATGAGTCCCAAATTTCAATAGTCCTTGTTTTAACCAGAACTCTTGCAAGAGTATAGTGTTCGTCCAAAAGAATGGGTATGTATATCTGAATCAGGATTAATTAAGTAAAACAAATTAGTAAATTTTTAGAAAATTAGGATTAATATTTAAACAGAAATAGATTAATACCTCGTTACAAGTGCTTAAAGAACCCATGTAATCCTGAAAATATTTGCACTTCTTCCATATTTTATGAAGATTTTTGTCGGATGTAGGTAACATTGCTTTCTACATACACATCAATTAATACATTACGAAGGACAAAAAAATGAGAAAATTGTGAATGCATATGCATTGAAGAATAAAATGCTCACTCACCGTTATCCTTATTGGTAAAAATCACACATTAGCTTTATTAAAGGTTCTTTTCCGTTCCTCCGTGATGAGAAGAGCCGAGACAACGCCTACAATCTGAATAAATCATTAAAAATGTCAGGGATGGAATCGAAGTAAACATAGATGGCATCTAAGTAAACATAGATGGCATCTAAGAAGAAATATACTATCTATACATACTCCATTTTTAATTTTCGTTAAAGGAGCTAAGGACTTCATCTCAAACCGAGACACATAGATTTTGTTGCAAGATAATATTATTTCTCTAAGAAAAGAAACGAATAAATTAGGAGAAAAAACTGTCGAAATTAAATCAAAACTCATATTACTTACTCGTCAGGTCTATCATCGACAAAAATATAGTCGTAATAACTCAAAGAACCACTAGTACACTTGCTAGGCTTCGAGGTTGAACCCCTTGTTAAAATTTTCGATGGTATGACAGGATCTAAATTTTCACGCATTCTTTTCGAAGAACTGCTAAAGTCAGTTTCTTCTCTAGGACACAATGCGAGAATTCGGTCCATTGTTTTATTATGATTCTGTAGCATCACGTCCTCCTCATCGGAAGATTCAATGGAAACCTCCTTCACATTATTAAATACTCCAGATGAAGATGCCTTCTTCAAAGCTGGAGATTCTTCAATCTTCTCCAAACGTCGAGATAAATTCATTTGTTCAATTTCTATTAAACCAAGCTTAGAATTGATCGATACAACATCAGCTGAAATCGTCGACAGTTGTTCTACAATCCTGCGCAACATACGCGGAATGAAGGTTTCATTTGGAGCTGGCAACCAATCTTCTACGTCTTCTACATTTCCCACCACATGAGTAGACATCTTGAGAACAAGAAAACTATTGTATTTCAGAAAACTATTCTATGTATTTCAAAATAAATAATAGTACTATGAAACAAGAACACTATTGTATATATAGCAAGAGAGAAGTACAGAAAGTGAGAAAGATGGAAAGACAAATAAATTTCGAGACTATCAAACAATCTACTAGCCGTTTCATTAAGGAGGGCTCGAGGAAAATTGTACTAGCCGTTTGAAAAGTGCAAAGGTTATCGTGATTAACAATTTGAGGAACACTATAAGAGGTTTAATTCCACTGGTACTCTTCGTTGTTCGAGGAGGGCTCGACGAAGTCCGCAGCGAACCGGAACTTCTTCTTCTTTCCTTCTTCATCTCCGTTTTTTCCTTCCACTACCACCACCATGGCCTGTAGCTTTATAACAAAAATATTAAATTGTTAGATGAAACAAAAAAAATAAATTACGAAAAGATTACTAAATCAAAATCAGACAGAACACATATTCATAGAAAACATGATATTAAAGATGAAAATATTACAGAAGCAACACCATAATTTTACAACAACTAAGCAGACTCTGCTAAGCAATAACTAAAATTAGGGATTGTGTCCTCCTTGGATTTAATTTACACAAAGAAGAGATTTGAGAGAAGGGGCCTTTATCGGCTTCCTACCACTCTTCTTCCTCTGAATTCTTCCCTTACTATTATCCACATTGGCTACAGGAACTTCGTCCATATCGTCGTCGGTATCATCATCTAGATCGCCAGCAGTGGTGGTGTCATCGTTTACATTGCCTACAGACCTGGACACACTGTGTCCTTCCTTTCCGGACGACACACAATTATTGTTATATATATACGTAGTTGCACAAAGTATTAAATTACATGGACGAAAGATCAAGTAAATATGAGTTAATTTAGGGTGTTCATTGAAAAAATTGCATTAAAGAATGACCTGCTATAGCAAGTTAACAAGAGGTCAAAAGTCAAAAACCGCATTAAATGATATCTCCTGCATTATTTAATCTGAATTGAATCTGAACCGTTGGATGAACATCCAACGGTCCAGATTTGGGATGTATCGATACATCAAAATGGGTAGATGTATTGTACAATTTTCCTATATATATATATATATATATATATATATATATATATATATATATATATATATATATATATATATATATATATAGGGTGCTGTTATTAGCACCCTATATATATATAGGGTGCTGTTATTAGCACTCCTAAAATGTCATTCTGCACTCCTCTTTAATTTTTTAAGATTCAAATTCCAAATCTACACTTGCATTAAATATGACATTAATTTGTGTATGCATAGAGGGAGGAGTGTAGGATGACATTTTAGGAGTGTCAATAATGTTAATGCAGGGACAAATCTGAAATTTGAATGTTAAAAAATTAAAGAGGAGTGTCGAATGACATTTTAGGAGTGCTAATAGCACCACCTTATATATATATATATATATATATATATATATATATATTTTTTATATATATATATATATATATATATATATATATATATATATATATATATATATATATATATATATATATATATATATATATATATAATAGAAAATTATTTTAGGAATTTGTTAGACTTTTGTTTTTGCTATTTATAATTGGGATATTAGGTATTAGCATAAGTATTATTAATTAGTATTAGTTAGTTCTTGTTTTAATTTTTTTAATGAGTTACTGTTACCGAAGTGAACAATACTAGTTCAAACCCAAGCCCTAGAATATTTTTTGATGTTGTAGTTCAGTATATCTTCAACCTCCAGGTCTTTTACTTCTGTTCAACCATTTGCTCTATATTCCCTACAATGAGAGAATTTTAAAAAGGAAGCTCTCCGATATCACAAAATTATCATTCTAACATATGTTGATGTGGATGGAGCACACATCCAAACTCTTCTACTGACATTTTTCTTTAGATACCAGGTAGTTAAGTAAATACCTTCTTAAATAAACAACTAGAATGTTCATGGTCACATATCAGCTGCTTGTTATTGCTTCTTTCAAGTACCACAAGATTGGTTGTTTGCATTGTGGGGTTAATGAAACTCAACCACCTACATAAAATATTTTTTGATAAAGGTTGCATTTACATAGGCTTTCCCCCACTCTGTAAGGTCTGCCATTGAGCAATTCTTGTTATGACCTAAAAAATTAATCATATTATTGTTTTACAAATTCAACCTTGTTTCAAAATCTTAGGTGGAACGTGGTAAGGAAGCACATTAGTTCTATAACGATAATGAACTTAAACGCCTCTAGAATACCTTTTCGGTGAATACTTTCTACAATATTTAGTGGTTCAAAGGTAATATTAATCATGAAACTAATGAATCAATTTACCAGAACTTGTTCATATTCCTATTGTTAGCGAGATTTTGTTAAAGGCACATATAGCAGCAGGCGGCACCGAGTTGTTTCCCATTATTCTAATAAATATCCCTTCCTAAGTATTCAAAGACTTTTAAATAGTTATATTGGGAAATACGAGTCTGTGAAGTCATACCATAAAAGGGAAATTGTTTATCTTTTGCTTATAGTTAATTGACATGTACTTTGTTCCTAGTCGTATTTCAAGGAAGTGCATAAGATTTTCTTCAAATGGCTTATGTTCTTTTCTGTGATTCTTGTTTGTGGTAAATACTTGTTTTTGAAGTCATAACATGAAATTTATCAATTGTTAAATGTTGGATGGTCTCATGCAATTAGATTATTCTCTATTAAAGCACCCATTGTTTTATTCTTTTGTATTTATCATCGAGAGATTTTCCAGTACATAATTTCTACTTTACATAGATACTTATTTCTAACTTTTCTTTCAATATTTGGGCTCTGCCTGTAATTTTCTCCTTTAGTTCTGATTCATGGTAGCATGTGTTAGGTTATGTGTCAGGCTATGGAAGCAAGTACAGGAATTCAGGAGTTGCCTGAGAAGGACCTCAGGAAGTAGCTTGGAGCTACTATTAGGAACAGCCAGTAGAGACATGAGTACGAACATGGGACCACTGAATGCATGGTTAGACTTAGCATTGTTATTATTATGGTGGTGGTATAGTTTTCGATTTATAAAGATGGCATATAGTTTCTTTTTTGATAAATTATGATGGAACGATCCTCCGAATGTTACTAGTACTTGACTACCGTATACGTATAGGCCATTGAGAGGGGAGGAGAGTTATTAAATGCACTTGTTGTATTATAGGAGAGAGTTATTGTTAGCCATTAGAGCATCTCCAACCCTATTGTGACTTTGGAAAAAAGTTAATGCCACATAGGAATGACAAAATTTTATTCAAAAGTTCTTCTCCAATGCAATTGTCAAGTCAATTGTGAAGCTTATGTGGCAAAAATTAAAGAAGACATTGTGAAGTTGATTGTCTTGTTCTAGACAATGCACTTGACAATGTCTTCTCTTCCATGTCATCAATTATGAATAAAAAATATTAGAAAAAAGAAAGAAGATGAGTAGTTGTCTTATAAGTTGTCTTGGAAGTTGAAAAAAAATACTTTTTATTGTCTTCTCAATATTTTTGCATTGGAGAGAGTTTTTCTATCTCATTGTCTTTTGAGATATAATTTTGCCACATAAACAAGACATTGTCTTGTGGCTCATGCCACATAAGAGCCACCTAAGACTCACAACACTTAACAAGACAATAGGGTTGGAGATGCTCTTAGTCTCAGGATGAGGTGCGGTTGTGAGTGAGTTCTTGTTAGCCGACAGTCTCGAGATGATTTATGATTGTGAATGGATAAAGGTCAACCCAAGCATCAAAAGTTGTCCTCGATATTTGTATATCACGTAGACTAGTTAGCAATATTGGACATGTATTTTCTTGTTCTTTCCTTTGTTCATGTTTTATATTGTTTTATATGGCTCGTATACTATATATCTTGCTATGTTCATTGAGGACCTTGACTTTTCTCCAGATCAAGATGAACAAGTTTATTCAGAGTTCTATGGACATGGACACAACGCAGGGGTGCCCTCTTCAAATGACTTGGCCGAAGGTCGATCCACCATAGTTCTTGTGAGTGTGGCTCACCATCTCTTTTACGTTATTTTCTTAGTTTATTTTTTAGTCTACTAATAGTAGACTTGTCTCTACTAGATTATGACACCCATACCAGACATGAAGTTTTATTACTTTATTTTTTAGTAGTTTTAGTTATTTGCTGGTTTTACTTTTTTGTTATTCTATGGATTGGATCAAGATGTCGACCCGTTGTACGTTGGTTGTATCATGGACTTAAGTCCTTTATAGACAAAGTAGGTACGAGTTATTAGAATTCTATGAGTTGGGTTATCTTTTGATTCGTACCAACTGGCAAAGTTATGTGCTAGTCCGGTGAGACAAAAATCACACTTTATTATTCGAACACCATTGGGGGTATACTTCTATGCGGTGATGCCTTTCAGACTAAAAAATGCAGGCACGACATACCAACGAGCTATGAGATAAATTTTTGCAAGCATTTATGCAAACCAATAGAGTGTTATGTTGACGATATTGTACATTAAGAGTCTTCACAAGTAGGATCCGCTTCAGGATCTCAAAACGGTGTTCGAATTGAT
Source organism: Iris pallida (assembly GCA_029216955.1). Taxonomy (NCBI): domain Eukaryota; kingdom Viridiplantae; phylum Streptophyta; class Magnoliopsida; order Asparagales; family Iridaceae; genus Iris; species Iris pallida. The sequence goes on along the minus strand of JANAVB010000197.1, from coordinate 2,843,043 downwards.
GTGTGCCACCAACTCATGATAAGTCTTTTTCGGGAGTATCCAGTGGCAAGTTCATTACATTTTTCATAACATCAAGAGGCATTTACCTCGACCCAGATGAAGTCAAAGCTACCCTTGATATGTGTCTACCGAGGAATCTAAAGGAGCTTCGAGGATTCCATGGGCGAATTGCGTATATCATCAGATTCAAATCAAATATTTCTAGTCGTTGCCAACCATTTACAAACCTGATGAAGAAAGGCGTCATGTTCGTGCGGAATAAATAATGCTAGCAAGCCTTTGAAGATATTAAGCAATATTTTTCCAACCTTCCAGTATTGGTGGCTCTTATTATAGGGAAACCGTTCAAGCGATGGCCCACTCTCTTGGAGCGTAGTTAACACAAAAGAGTAATGAAGGTCATAAAGAAGCGATATACTATCTTATTCCTAAGATGATTGGGACAGAGCATCAGTATAATACTATGGAGAAAGAATGTCTCGATCTAGTATTTGATATCCAGAAGATGAGACATTATGTGATCGGGAAGATGATCCTTGTCATCTCTAGAATTAATCCCGTGAGGGTTCTCATAACAAAGCCAAGTGTGCTAAATTCTTGACCGGGGCAATATTGCTCTCTCAATATGAAATGTTATTCGTCTCGAAAAAGCAATAAGGGTCCAGCTTAGGTAGACTTTTGACGACTCATCAAATTCCAGAAATGTCAAAACTGTATGAATATATCCAAAATGAAGTGTTAGAGTCTAACACAAAGTCAGATGAAGCTATATTCTTTGACATTGCATCAAGGACATAACCAAAAGACAATATTATTTTAGGAGTGGGGGTAGTACTTGTCATCCTTGACAACCTTGTCATACATCGTTCGTACTCTTTGGTGGAACAATATTCCAACAACAAGTCAGAGTTCAACGCTTTACTCATCCTACTTCAATTAACATCTGAATTGGGGGTAGATTACCTTGAATCTTATGGCGATTATAAGCTCATCGTTAGTCTAATTTGAGGTTATTATAAGTACGACATGAAGACCTCCTTCCGTATTTCAATCTAACATTGAGTTAGCTACAGAGTTCGGAGGATTCTACATCGATCATGATCCTCGATTGTAGAATACTGAAGTAGATGCCCTAGTAAGACTTGTAGCTTCCAAAACTGTGCTAGTCAAGAAGTAGCATTTTGTTACTGTGATGGGTCGTGAGTTATTTTGTGTTAAGAATAATCTTGACGTCCACCGAAGCTATACAACAAATATAGACTTCGAACCCAAAGATTGGAGGTTTCTACTTGTAGACTAAATTGTCAACGAAATTCTTCCATATGATCTGAAGAAAGCACTTTTTATTCAGAAATGCTTTTTCATATTTTATTATGATACTGTAATGAAGATGCTATATCGATGTTAATATGATGTACTTTTTCTTTGATGCTTGTCAAGTGCAGAAGCAAAAGAAGCTCTCTATTTAATGCTCCGCTCCGTAGAGGCATTTGGTTGGCTTATTGGATTTGATCAGATTGTCAGATTGTAACTTGTATTAGAAATCGAGAGATTTAAGGATGATGCAGTCATTCCTAAATTAGCCGGATCGAATGAGTAATGGAACATGGCTCACTAGTATGGTTATGTCAAGTTAGAAAGATCATGGATTGCGTCAAATCATCTCTGGAGGACCCGTTGAGCATATATGTGATCAAAGCAGGAAGACTATATGTGTAGGTGGGTGAAACATTCCATTCTTCTCTACTCCTTCACACTTAATAAAAAGAACATATTGTGTTTCTGTATTTTGTCCATAAATGTTTGATGCTTTACTTACTGCAAAGATAATGTTGCTGAAATGAATGAGACACTTGAATAACGAACTGCCTATGTAACTGACACATGAGAAATAAATTGATAATGTTGATGACACAAAGAATGCAATTGACACAAAGAAATGAAATACTATATGTCCTTGCGAAAAAATAAATGATGTGAGAAATATCGCGATGTGATGAAATAAGAATAAGGAAATGTTGGCTTTGTTTACTTTAAATATTTTCCATACGTTTTGTGCTTATCGAGTCATATATGCATTCGCATGGTCATGGACAACTTGTGCACAAGGTTTGAGATGAATGTCCTCAAAATGTATATGTCACACTGGGACCGATTCGACCTAAAGGAAATATTGGCTTGCTTGGTGGCACGCGATATTGCAGGATATTCTGTAACCCCCTATTCTCGAATTTCCTAATTCCCAATTTTTGATTTATTCAAAAATTATTATTTTGGGTGATCATGAAAAAAGAGTAGCAAAGTCGTAATTATTGAATGTAGAGTGGCAACATTGATAATTATTTGAAAGTTTATGGTTAGGGGAGTGACATGAATAGTAAATAGTTTTAGTTAAAAATATTCAAGAATACCTTAATTATTGTAAAAATAAGAAAGAAGGAGAAGGAATTGGTAGCCAGAAAACTGTACGTAGCTTTTCTCATTGATAACATATATAGAGGAAATGAGATAGAGTGGTTGTTGTGGGTATGGATAAGGGCATCCATATTTGGATTTATCCAAATCAAAACACTCCTTATTGGATGCCCACTTTAATTATTGCCTCATTAAAAACTTTTCTAGGAAAAACCCTTTGGGAAAAATCTATAGAAAAGAAAAGAGTACAATAACATTCTTCAGGAATATGAGTCTTAAGGAATCTAAGTGGGTGCGACTTACACTGCCTCGTTAAAAACCTTTCAAAGGGAAAACTCAGTGGAAAAAAACCTCAACGAAGGAAAAGAGTACAATGCGCAAAGACATGCTTCAAGATGTCTTCATTAGCATCTTCAGGATGCTTGCATCTACAGGATGCTCTCCCTCAAAAATATTACATTATTGTTCTTACATCAATTCAAAATGAAAAATCAACCCCCAATACAATTTAAATATTACGTATCATCCCAATACTTTATTTTCTATACATTTATACTAGTATCCTTATGAAAAGGTTGCAGGCTTTATTTGTGATTCTTGAAAGCTCGCAACTCCTCCTGATATGTCGAACTGTTGAAAACATAGCCATGCACATTTTCTGTTCGCTTTGGTGAAATTGTCGCAGTGATTTGATTTATTCTCTTTACCTGCAACGTTATTTATAAAACATACCTTGTTTGTGGTATCCTTTTAATGGAGTATCAGATAAATATCATTCATCTGTATATCTCATTAGATCCGAATATTCATCAAGAATAATTTATGTGTCTAATATTATTCTAAAATATTGTGCTGAGTAAATGACAATAAAGAATTTTATATTCTTTAAACATGGTACTTCAGGACCCAGAACATGTTCTTTTGGTTGTAAAATATCCGATTGATCTGACCATTGTAGGTATATCATTCATATTAAATCTCTGCAGGAGATTTATCTCTACAGGAGATTTATAGTAGATCTCTTCTAGAGATTCATCCTTTTATGATATTATATGAGATCTCTTTTGGATATTTATTTGTATCTCTTCTGGAGATTCCTCTCTTCAGGAGATTTTCGATCTCTACGGGAGATTCTGATCTCTTCTGGATATTCTAATCTCTTCGGAAGATTCTAATCTCTTCGAAAGATGTTTCAAATCTCTTCAGGAGATTTTCTCTTCAGGAGGCACTTTTAATCTCTTCATGAGATCTTCTTTTTAGAAGGTGACCATTTTGATGAATCCGTTCAGGAATTTCTCCATAAACTCAATGAGCCTATTACATTCTTCTGGATGGTTTAATCCATATGTAGATCCTTCGGGGATAACATGATAATATCAAATCTTTCAAGGATTTGCCTAAAAATTTTAAATCCATAACCTTCGATAATATATCTTATCGTCTAGGTTATCAGGATCGAAGAATATTTTTATTCATATTCTATTCATGATCATTTCATGAATCATTGAGCTCTTATATATTTGGATCTCAATTTGTTACAGATACCCATTCAAAACCTACAGGGTTTATTCTTTTTGGATTTTGTACTGTAGGACCGAACACTCCACATCTTGCGAGAGATATCACATCTATTCATTAGATTATTCGTGATTTTAATTAGTGTTATCATTTAATTTTATCACGATTTTTATTCTCAATCGATAATGTCATCCATGACAATTTTTTTTGATTCCAAATTTCTCTTAACTATATATAAAGCATAGATTTTATGGGTACCGGTACCTCTTTCTCAGTCTCTTCTGGAATCTGAGGTATATCCTCTACCGGAGCGATATACTTTGAGAAATTAGATCTTTGGGTTCATGACATCTTCCGGATCGTCATGAACTTTCTCTTCAGGAGAAGCTACTTTAGGAGCGACTTCTTCAAGAGCATTAGGGTGTGTTATATTATTCGGCCTCTTCTTCTGGAGAGATGAAACTTATCTTTAGTATTATTCGGCCTCATCTTCTGGAGAGTTAAATATTTAGAACCTTTAGGTCTTACGCGTTCTTACAAAAGAAATTATTCATTTGCTGTCTTTATTTAGTTCTTTTGGTACTTTTATTAGAAAATAAATATTTGTAGTCAGTATAGCTAATTATGCTGCATAATTAAAAACATCAAGTAAGCACCTAATATTTCATTTGCAGTAAAAACAAAGGATAATTTCTCCTAATTTAGTGAAGATTAGATAAAGTAGAAATATGTCATGACATGTTCTTCTGGAATGATGCTTTAGAACGTTCTTCGAGAACGATGATGCAATACGTTCTTCTAGAATGATGTTTTACGACGTTCTTATAGAACGATAATTGACGACTTTCTTCTAGAACGATAATTCACGACTTTCTTCTAGAACGATAATTCATGACGTTCTTCTAGAATGATAATTCATCTTCTTCATATCTTCCCCTAACGACGGAAATTATGTCTTATTAATGTAAGAGATCACAAAAATATTCTATCAAAAAAAATCTCATGTCTAGAAGATTTAATAATCTAAGGAGATAAACATAAAAAATCACAAAACATAGATGGCAATATTATAATTTCAAATAAGTCATCTAATGCAGATCAAAGCTATCTTACTTGTTATTCAGATACAATTTTCAGGATTGATGGTTTAGAAACAAACATATCATTGAGATCAATGGTGTATGCTAGAACTTTGTAAGAGATGATGACACGAATTAGTTTTGATGCTTATTATTATTTTGGGATGTCTTGTCGACCATGTCACATATTAAAAGTTATAGGATCATTCGGCTTCTGGCTCACAATGGACCCTTAAGATTGAGCTTCTGGCTCAACGTAGTATGTGACTCGACTACCCCACCGTAAATAAAGTGGATCCCTAATGATAAGCTTGAGATCGTATTTAGACGAATTTCTGGTTCGCTTAGACAAACTTCTGGTTTTCCAGACTAGTGATTACACAAAAATATTTACTGTTTCACTTGCTCATAGTTTTAATATGATACCCATTTGTCCTTTTACTCTCAAAAAAAATTCTTCTGGATTTATGAGAGTATAATTAAGTGTACTCTGCCGGAGCCTTCAATAATATGAGCATGACCAGTGTAGCTCCCCTTCCCGGAAATTTTGAAATATTTTTTTATTTATTTGATTTAAATAGTGATTTTAGAATTTTTATAAATAATTATTTGGTTAATTTTTACGGTAGTAGACTTTAGCCATAGTTGAGTTTTGAAGAACCAGATGACTATGAATCATGGCACGGGTAGTGCAGTAGCTTGCTTTGACTAGTATTTAGCCATGGTAGAGGAATGCCAAGCCATAAGTGTGTCCTAACTAGGAAAACCAGGCCAAGTTGCGAGTTAATCCTATAAATGGTTTAATTAGTTATTTATTAATATTTTGACTTTTAGAAAATTCGGCTATACCAAAATAGTCCGGACTGGGCCCGAACCGAGCCCAAGCCCGTGTAGGCTTATAGTGAGTCATAAGACGTCCATGTTGATATCTATTTTGAGTGTATACTTCGTACCTTAATTTAATTGGTCAATGAATTATTTTTCTAATTAGCTGTTATATATATATATATATATATATATATATATATATATATATATATATATATATATATATATATATATATCAATTTATTGATATTGATGGGACATTTTCTATTTTTGGAAATATGATAACTTGATAAATATTTTTAGTTTTCTGGGATAATAGGCCAGAAATACTTGTGCATAGAAATACATTAAAGTACATTAGGTTGTATGAATATATATAACTAAAGGAATAAATAGTTTATTCTAATTATTAGGACAATTAAGATATCATTTATAAAAGATATTGGTTGCAACTATTTGGTTATAAATATATATTTTTTTATTTGGTTATATATATATATATATATATATATATATATATATATATATATATATATATATATATATATATATATATATATACGTATATATTTATTGTTCGTGCATAAGTATGAATATCATTCTAGATATGTATATATAGAGGGATACGTACTAATACATATATAGGAATATATAGGGATATAATTATATATGTAGTTATATACATATATATAATAGAAAATAGGAATAGCAGTAAACATCCCCGGGCCAGGCCCACAGTCAGCCCAGCCCAAAAGGCCCGAGCCTAACCCATTCTTCCAAATCAGCCATAGCCGAGCTACCTTTTCCCAGGCCGAGCAACAACTAAAGCAACCCCAACCCAGCTGAGCCACGAGCAGCCCAAGCCCATGAACTACCAGGCTAAACCGCCCCACCCCTATTCTGTTCAGAAACAAAATAACTATAAGCTCTGCGAGATCGAACAAAACGAAAACCCTATATAGCGAACCCATGCCGCCACAACACGCCCACATCCCCGTCACATGGGCGACCACCCGCCACCGGTACCACCGTCGTGCGCGGCCACGGCAGATAGACACGCGCGCGCGTGTGGGTGATGACAGCAGCAACACACAGCGCCCAGGCCATCTTTGCGGTGACTTTTCGTCGTTTATACGCGATCGTTTCGCGAGCCATTTTCTCGGATATGTTCCCAATCTATACAAGATCATTTCCTCTCAATTAGATTAAATTTAGATGGTTTATGTTGGCCGTTAAATCGAGTTGAAGTTGACGAAAAACCTGCTAGTAAATAGTGTGAAACCCAGTCCCAACACCCAAGTTGGAAGGCCAATTAATGGCAAACCATAGACAGCCTATAAAATCTATCTGAACAGTATTTTAGTCAACCTAAACAGCATCGAACCCTTTTTGTAGTTTTATGTTTCATCGAATATATGTTGAGAAATTCGTCTTCCAAAATAGAGAAAAACCACGTTCAAAACTGTTTTAACCTTGGAAAAACACTCCGATACGACGTGCGTCCCGCCAATTCGGGCGACGTGGTCGCGAACCGAAAGCATCGAAAGGTGCACAACGGCTTCTTGGACATGTGGGCTTTGACGAAATTTAAATTAGTCGCGTGTGCGCGACGAATTTGATGCGTATCCGTCGAAATTCACCGTATCGACCCCTTTGCACAAACTTCAATTACTTTGTGCACGCTCGTCAGATCGAGACAAAACTTCTGCCAACAGAACCGTATTATTTTTCTGGTCTAGCATGCCAAGTTTGGTCCGATTCTGAAACAGTTGATTGGATCACCGTTTTGCGGGCCCCACGGTCCGACTCAACGGGTGATTTTGTGCACGGCCTACCGGAATCCAACATTGGACATACGGTTGTGTTCGTATCATCAAAACAAATCTGTAGACATATAGTTTGACAACTTTAGAGACCATTGATCCTGGCACGCTTTTCAGTGCAATGCGAATCCAACGGCGGATACCGTTTTGACCCAAAATTACTGTTTTTTCCCTGTGTCTAGAATTAGACGTAAGCACAGGTAATCCTAGCTAATTTTACAATTTTGAGAATGTTGGCAATGTCTGTTTCAGCTTTCGAAGACAGTTATGATGATTTGGACTTATCGGCTTACCAGTTGACCATATTTTATTGGATCAGCGTGCAACCTCCAGGCAAGTATTTCTTGCCTTCCTCTACAGTTTTACTTACATGCATTTCCTTTTATTTTCAGTTATTTGATGTTTTATGGACATGTGCTTTTTGTGTTATATTTTGTAGAGTTGTTTTCATTGCATATAGCCGTGTTCATGTTCGGCCTTGTGTTTCATATTTAGAGTTTCTCACCAGTACCTTGCTTGAGTCGTGTCATAGAATGAGTGCGTGTAGTGAACTGCCATAGCCTTGATTATCGTTTTACACAACCAGAGAGTCCACACTCGGGACGAGGGTTGTTTAGTGCACCAGAGAGAGTCCACACACGGGACGAGGGTGTTTGTCATGTTCATTGGCACCAGAGAGCCCACACTCGGGACGAGAGTTGACCAATTACACCAGAGAGTCCACACACGGGATAAACGTGTCTTGACGTGAGCTAATTAGAGAGTCCACACTCGGGACGACGGTTAGTACTTAGTTCAAACCCGTGAGTCCATAATCGGGATAAGGGTTTGGTTCTTCCATTGATCTCGTGTTTATCGTTCATCCGGTAGTTCATTTACGCGTAGTTGTTCTAGTGTTCATGTGTTCGTGTTCTGTCACTCCCCGTTCCCAGAATACGTATTTTTAATACATGTACTGCTGGAATGTATTTATTTAATATTCATCATGTATTGTTCTGTATTTAAATTCCTTTAATTCACGTTAATTAATTTTCTGCATTTTACTTTCAGTATTTTAATTTTTGCTTTGCTTTTGGGTTCGGCCTGAGTTGGTTTATTTTCCAGCCATCGGGTGGTTCAACGTGAACCCACCTACCCCCTTCATTTAAAGCCCCATCTCCTTTTCTCTCTCTCTTCATTACTTCTTCTCATAACTCTTCTTTTTCCTCATAAACCCTCCCCCACCTACCTAGCCGCATAGGCAAGTGCCAACTTGCTTCTTGGTGGATCTTCATTTTTGTTGTTCCATTGTCTTCCTCTCAAGATTCTTAGATACTTTAGTACTTAGCATTTTCAATTTTCATGGTTCACTTCATGTAGATTTAAGTTTAATACATTTTCGAATTTCTTAAGTTTTGATCTAGCTAACTTTGTTATTTTCAAGTTTTTATGGTTCCATGTTGTAGGGAATTTTGTTCTACCCCATTTTAACCTATGGAAATCCAGATTTGGACTTAGAATGAAGGATTTAGGGAGCTTGGAAGCAATAGCTTCCATGGTTCTGTTCTCGAAAAAGTGGAGAAGAAGAATAGTGCTTGACCGCATGAGTTTTCATGCGGCAAGTATTCCTTGGCCGCATGGCATTCCTGGCCGCATACCATTCTCCTGCCGCATGAACACCGTTTAGCTTGGCCGCATGAGACCCTTTAGTTCTCAGCCGCATAAGCTCAGGATTATGTAGCCGCATGAAGTTTTCCTTCCTGGCCGCATGGGGTGCCAGTATCTCCCAGCCGCATGTACATTTAATCCGTAGCCGCATGACTCGGGACCATTTTCTCAGTCGTATATGACCTTACTCTTTCAACCGCATGAGCTCACTTTCAGCCGCATAGACTTGATCATTTTTTTGAGCCGCATAAAGAGTTATCTTTTCAGCGACATAAGGCTTGACCCTTCCAGCCGCATAAAGCTTGTCATTTCTGGCCGCATGGATTTAGTTAATTCCAGCCGCATGAGATTGGACTTAGAATGAAGGATTTGGGGAGCTTGGAAGCAATGGCTTCCATGGTTCTGTTCTCGAAAAAGTGCAGAAGAAGAACAGTGCTTGACCGCATGAGTTTTCATGCGGCAAGTCTTCCTTGGCCGCATGGCATTCCTGGCCGCATATCATTCTTCTGCCGCATGAACACCGCTCAGCTTGGCCGCATGAGACCCTTTAGTTCTCAGCCGCATAAGCTCAGGATTGTGTAGCCGCATGAAGTTTCCCTTCCTGGCCGTATGGGGTGCCAGTATCTTTCATCCGTATGGACATTTAATCCGTAGCCGCATGAATCAGGACCATTGTGTCAGCCGTACATGACCTTACGCTTTCAGCCGCATGAGCTCACTTTCAGCCGCATAGACTTGATCATTTTTTTGAGCCGCATAAAGAGTTACTTTTTCAGCCGCACAAGGCTTGACCCTTCCAGCCGCATAAAGCTTGTCATTTCTGGCCGCATGGATTTAGTTAATTCTAGCCGCATGAGACTTTCTACCCGAGCCGCATAGGGCCCAGATCCCCTATCCGCATGAACTTGATTTCCTGAGCCGCATAAGACCCGATTGTTCAGCCACATGAGACTTGATCTGTTCAGCCGCATGGGATCCCTACCCCCGGCCGCATAGACTTGTTATCTCTTAGCCGCATATGCATGTCTTACTCAGCCGTATGAATCAATAATTTCCCGGCCGTATGACCTCTAATCCATAATACCCTTTGGGCTGATTCTGTCCTAATTAACATTGATTGTTATCTTGGCATTAATTAACATTAATTATTATCTTGATTAATGATTGATCATGCGTTCCTAGTTGGAACTAAGAGACTGGCTATTCGTCTTATTGAATGGAATGAATGAGACACGTTCATATGATGAACTATGGTAATCGATTGGCCGATCCCGAATATTGGCATATAGATACATGCAGGCTTCAACTTATTTATTTATTATACAAAGCAGCATGTGTACTTTATGGTCAAGGCATGATTATTCCGTGGTTAGTTTTGATTGTTGCATTACGCTATGTAAGACCTACAACCTAAACCACATGGGTATCGTTGTAGAGTTGTACATATCGTACCCCGTACGGAAGTACTCATTCTGAATGACCATGATCCACGGCATAGGATTTTACTTAAAATAGAGGCTACTAAGTTAAATAAAATAATGATTGCATGGAGAGAATGGATTTTTGAGTTCTTACATGGCAGCCCTCTTTGGGACTATGAGTGTCCGACAGGCCGACTGGTTCTTACAGATACTGCAAATCTGCCACACGGGCAGGGAGCGGTATCTGCTTATATTATTTATTGTAAATTGTATATTGATGACGGGCGTCCCGCTGGGACTCGTCTAATTCATGATTGGCGCAATTGATTGATTGGATAGACTAGCCTTGCTTGCATATAGTAAGAACTGAGGAATCCTTATTACATAATTCCAGGATAACTTGGAACTCACCATAGCAAGCCGTAGTAGTTGTATGGCCGTTTAAGTTGACTTGTTTGTGTACCGTACCTACTCTGTTGACTAACTTAGACGATCAGAATGTCAGGGCATGAAGGGCCAACTTCTGTCCTTATTTGGTTGGGAGGTTGGTTCGAAGTGTCGTGATGTTATGTGAATCCTAGTAGCTTGCAGAGATCTATTATCATATTTTCTTATTACTGGTTCTAATTTCTCATATTGTGCTTCCTTGCGGTACTTGCTATTAGAGGTCTGACCTCTCTGGTTTTGCATGGCCAGATTTAGAGCCGGTCCCCGAGGACTCAGCTTACTTCCACCTCCAAGATGGTCAATACTCGAAGAATGATCGCAGGAGGACTCGAGTGGGTTCCTTACCTTCCTGCTCGTTTTGTTATTTACTTTATACTTGCCGTTTGGCACCAACATGTTAGTCGAATTGTCTTGTACTTACTTTTACATAATTGTAACTAAGTCAGGCTGCAGCTGATAACAATTGCGTATACTTTGCTACATCATATGGATATATTTTGTAAAGCCAGATATCAAGAATATTTTGACTAAGCGTTTGGGACGCCTTACTACTTTATCTTACATGTTCTCTATTTCTGTTTCTTATTTGAATGATTGAGACAATAGATGTGAAGTGACCATAGTGAGACTTTTATGTAGTATGCACCCCCTTGTATTTTAGACAGTATTGATCGTATTATACGGTATTCATCTACTCGTAATACGTAGCTGGCTGAGTCATTCCTCCGTTCTCCAGTATTCTGGTTCTGGGACGTGACAAGGTTTTAGTGGTAGCCCATGCATGTCTATTTCAGACTTGTGGGGTGTTTTTATTTATAGGATGTCTCAATCATACATGTTTCTCCTTGATCTCATGATTCATTACTCTCGATTCTAGCTTGACATTCCGGTATCCTTCGACTTCATTGATCCTTTATGTTCGATCGTTTGATTGCTCTATTGTCACTTTTCTTAGGGGCATTTCGTCCGCATCTGTAAGGACTGGACAGCAACAACAAGGGCAACATGGGCAACCTGACCATGTTGATCAGCAACAAGGGCCAGTACTACCTCAAGAGACTATCCAAGAAGAAGTGATAGTGGAACCAGCAGCTGGACAGCAGTATCCGGAGGTTTCAACGCCACCAATAGTTCCACCGACGCCCGTAGAAGTGGTCACACCGGCCCTTCTGGAGATCATGAGAGGGATGATGGCTACTCAGCAACATCAGATGTTAGCCCAGCAGCGCATGCACGCTCAGTTGAAGGAGCAGAACGTACTACTCAACCAAGGGTTGCAGACGGCTTTGGAACGAGGGGCGAGGACAGATTCAGGTGCATCAACCAGGTTTTGCAAATACAACCCCCGTCGTTTCGAGGGCACGGAAGATGCCATCTCAGCAGATGCATGGCTTAAGGATATTGAGGCTATTTTGACAGCAGCTAAAGTGCCGGCAGAAGAACGTGTGGATGTAGTGAAGCTGTTGCTTCAGGACCTTGCACGTGATTGGTGGGAATCAAAAAAAGTGGGCATCAGACGTCCTATTGCTTGGGACGATTTTATCGCAAAATTCAAGACGAAGTACTATGGGGTTATGGCGCAGTTTGAGCTACAGCAGAAGTTTATCAGCCTCAAGCAAGCTGGCAAGACAGTAGATGCTTATGCAGCAGAGTTCTGCAGATTTAGTAGGTTCGCCCCAGAGATGGTAGCAACGGAGAGCCAGAGGGCTATGAGATTTCAGCAAGGGTTTTATCTTGAGATCTTGCAATTGATAGAGGGGCACAATTACCAGACTTTTGATGAGGTATGAACGGTAACTCGAAGGCATGATATCACCATTCAGAGGCTTGCAGCAATGACTGGAGGTCAGAAGAGACCCCACAGTCAGATTGAAGGAGGAGGGGGAGTAGCGCCCCGAAAAATAGCACCGTCTCTTGGCATTCGCATTCACGATGTGGCAATACGAGGGCCAGCACCACCAAGGCAGCAGCAGCAACAGCAATAGAGGAAGAACCAGCAACCCCCAGCGGGCTACACTTATTGTGGAAAGGTAGGGCACACTAGAGATGTGTGTCGGACATTGAACGGACCGTATTTGATATGTGGAAGTCCAGATCATCGGGTTACCACCTATCCCATGAATTCGAGGTCAGAAGGAACAGTGCAAGAATTTTCTGCTCTGCCAGCACAAGGGGCAGGCCAGTATCGAGGACCAGCGGAGGCAGTGAGACCGTTGGCACAACGTCCGTTCATGTCGCAGGCTCAGATCTTTCGGCAGCAGGGACCGCCGATGCAACACCAGTATAGACCACCCCAGCATCACCAAAGGCAGGGGCCAGCAGCAGCACCGGGTTAGGCCACAGCATGGAAACCAACAAGGAAGTCGAGGGCAGGCATTCACTCTGTCCTTGGAAGAGACATTGGCATCGGAAGATATTGTGGCAGATAACATTCTCGTCGCCTCATATCCCGCAGTAGCATTGTTTGATTCGGGAGCATCATACTCATTTATATCTGCACAATTTGCGACACGGCTAGGAATGGAGTTTGAGGCATTGCCAGGGAGGTTGAATATACTTACTGGTAATGGACTCGTAGGAGTTAGTAGGATTATTCTAGCGTGTAACGTTGTAGTTTGCGGGCATTCCTTACCCGTCCGGTTGATAGAATTTTTTGTCAGAAATTTCGACGTTATCTTAGGCATGGACGGCTGAAAGACAGTCATACGATAATAGATTGTCGTAGAGGGAGTGTATCTTTTGATATTCCAGGCATGAAGCGGTTCACCTTAGTCAGATCAGTGGCAACTCAGTAAGAGCAGGGAGTAGTAACGGCAATGGAAGAAGTTCTAGTTCCGAAGGTAGATGAAGAGTTTCTGGACGTATTTCTCGAAGAACTTCCAGGTCTACCACCGGTTAGAGATATTGAGTTCAGTATAGAATTGGTACCTGGAACTAAACCGATAACAGATTAAGTTTACAGAATGGCGGATTCAGAGCAGGTCAAGGTATATCAGAATATAGAGGAACTGAAAGAGAAGTAGTTCATCCAAGGTAGCATATCACCATGGACAGCACCAGTAGTACTTGTGGGAAAGAAAGATGGGTCATCCAGATTGTGCAGTGACTACAGAAAGCTCAACGCGACAACAGTGAAGAACAAGTACCCACTACCAAGGATCGACGACTTGTTTGATCAGTTGAGCAGAGCTAGAGTTTCCTCCAAGATAGATCTTCTTTCAGGATATCATCATACGAGGGTTCGGAAGAAGGATATTCCTAAGATAGTATTCAGGTCGAATTATGGGCATTATGAGTTCTTGGTAATACCGTTTGGTTTGACCAATGCTCCAGCAATATTTATAGATTTGATGAACCGCATCTTTATGCCGTACTTAGATCAGTTTGTCGTTGGATTTCTTGACGACATTCTCGTATACTCTGCTAGTAAAAAAGAGCATGAAGATCACCTCAGGAAAGTGTTACAGGTTCTGAGAGAGAACCAGATGTATGCCAAGCTCAGCAAGTATGAGTTTTGGGCGGATCGAATTTCATTCTTGGGGCACATCATATCAGGAGCCGGAGTAGCAGTGGATCCCAAAAAGGTAGAAGCAGTGGAGAGTTGGCCAGTACCCAGGACCGTAGCAGATGTGCGTAGTTTCTTGGGATTGGCAGGATATTGCAGAAGATTCGTATCAGACTTTGCAAGACTTTCAGCACCAATGACCCGCTTGACACGGAAAGACGTGCCATTCGTCTGGTCGATAGAATGCCAGGCATCATTTGAAAATTTGAAGCAGAAGTTGATATCAGCGCCTATTCTTACATTGCCAGTTGGACCCGGAGGTTTTACCGTTTATTGTGATACGTCAGGAAGAGGACTTGGATGTGTCCTCATGCAACATGGGAAGGTAATAGCGTGTGCATCTAGGCAGCTTTGGGACCACGAGAAGAATTATCTAACTCATGACTTGGAGTTGGCAGTAGTAGTATTCGCTTTGAAGCTATGGAGGCATTACTTATATGGTAATCGAGTGGACATGTACACAGACCACAAAATTTTGAAGTACATCTTTACTCAGAAGGAATTGAACATGAGGCAGAGAAGATGGTTGGAATTGATCAAGGATTATAACGTGGAGCTTTAGTATCATCCAGGCAAGGCTAATGTGGTAGCAGATGCTCTTAGCAGGAGAGGTGGCACATTTATGTTGACAACGTAGAAGCATATCTTAGAAGAGCTTCAGGAGATGGGCATCGAAGTTGTACTTCCTAGTGATGTAGGAATTTTGGCAAGTCTACAAGTTCAATCTGACTTATTAGATAGGATCAAGGCAGCTCAGGCACAGGACCCAAGGATTCAGAAGCTCAGGGCAGAATGTGTGTCGGGACCCAGGAAGGAGATGAAGATTCATAAAGATGGTACACTTAGGTTTGGATCATGTCTGTATGCCTAGTAGAAAAATTAGACAAGACGTTATGACAGAAGCTCACAGTTCTCAATATTCTATACACCCTGAAGAGACCAAGATGTACCAAGATATCAAGCAGCACTTCTGGTGGAACAGAATGAAGGGAGAAATAGCTAGATTTGTTTCCCGTTGCTTGGTATGTCAGCAAGTGAAGGCAGAACAACAGAGGCCAGCTGGATTATTGCAACCACTTTCTATCCCAGAATAGAAGTTGAAACATATTACAATGGACTTTGTGACCAGTTTACCAAGATCGCCAAGTGGTAAAGATGCTATTTGGGTGATATTAGATCGGCTTACAAAGGTGGCACATTTTCTCCCTTTTCGAGTAGGGCAATCTACAAAAAATTTAACAGAGTTGGCAGATAGTCAGGAAACATAGAGTCCCTGTCAGTATTGTGTCAGACAGAGATACCCACTTTATATCATATTTCTGGAAGAGCTTACATCATAGTCTGGGTACCAAGTTAAGATTTAGTACGGATTACCATCCACAGATAGACGGGCAATCAGAAAGAACAATTCAGACTTTAGAAGATATGTTGCGAGCTTGCACCCTAGATTTTGGAGGATCTTGGGAGAGCCACCTGCACTTAGTCGAGTTCTCGTACAACAGTTATCAAGCCAGTATCCAGATGGCGCCATTTGAAGCTCTATATGGAAAGAAGTGTAGGTCGCCACTAGCATGGGATGATATCGGAGAGAGGAAGATGTTGGGCCCAGAGATGATTGTTCAGACAGTTAAAGTGGTTAAGGGAATTAGAGAGCGACTTCGAGTTGCGTAGGATCGGTATCATCATTGGGCGAACTAGCATCGTAGATCGCAAGAGTTTTCTGTTGGGGACCACATGTTCTTGCGGATCTCACCTACTCGTGGGGTCATTAGATTTGGCGTTCGTGGGAAGTTGAGCCCACGGTACGTGGGCCCATTCGTTATCCTTGATAGGATAGGCGATGTTGCTTATCGTTTATTCCTTCCACCTTCGTTACGAGAGGTGCATGACGTGTTTTATGTATCTCAGTTGCGTAGGTATGTATCGAACCCGAGCCATATCCTCGATCATTCTGAACTGGTTGTTGGTACCAACCTGTCTTACGAGGAACAGCCTGTTTCCGTTTTGGACCGAAGGGAGAAGATACTCAAGAACCGAACAATTAACCTTGTCCGGGTTGCTTGGGATCATCACTCTTTATGGGAGTCAACGTGGGAACGTGAGGATGATATCCGATCACGGTATCCGCACTTGTTTGACTCACAAGGTATACCTCTTTCTGTATACCTTGATTGTCTTAACTTCTCATGCTTGTCACCTTATGAATAGAATTGCTTGGTGTCGTAGAATGTTCAACATGGATATGTTACTTACTTTTAGCATTGTAGAATGATTGGTTACTCAAATTGCTTATACTTGGATTAGTTTAGCTCCGATGTTCTATCCTGCTTGGATTTGAAATTCTGAGGACGGAATTTTTCTAAGGAGGGTAGAGATGTCACTCCCCGTTCCCAGAATACGTATTTTAAGTACATATACTGCTGGAATATATTTATTTAATATTCATCATGTATTGTTCTGTATTTAAATTCCTTTAATTCACGTTAATTAATTTTCTGTATTTTACTTTCAGCATTTTAATTTCTGTTTTGCTTTTGGGTTCGGCCTGAGTTGGTTTATTTTTCAGCAATCGGGTGGTTCAACATGAACCCACCTACCCCCTTCATTTAAAGCCCCATCCCCTTTTTTTTCTCTTCATTACTTATTCTCATAACTCTTTTTCTTCCTCATAAACCCTCCCCCCTACCTAGCTGCATAGACAAGTGCCAACTTGCTTCTTGGTGGATCTTCATTTTTGTTGTTCTATTGTCTTTCTCTCAAGATTCTTAGATACTTTAGTACTTAGCATTTTCAATTTCCATGGTTCACTTCATGTAGATCTAAGTTTAATGTATTTTCAGATTTCTTAAGTTTTGATCTAGCTAACTTTGTTATTTTCAAGTTTTGATGGTTCCATGTTGTAGGAAATTTCGTTCTATCCCATTTTGACCTATAGAAATCCAGATTTGGACTTAGAATGAAGGATTTAGGGAGTTTGGAAGTAATGGCTTCCATGGTTCTGTTCTCGGAAAAGTGGAGAAGAAGAACGGTGCTTGACCGCATGAGTTTTCATGCGGTAAGTCTTTCTTGGTCGCATGGCATTCTTGGCCGCATACCATTCCCCTGCCGTATGAACACCGTTCAGCTTGGCCGCATGAGACCCTTTAGTTCTCAGCCGCATAAGCTCAGGATTGTGTAGCCGCATGAAGTTTCCCTTCCTGGCCGCATAGGGGTGCCAGTATCTCCCAGCCGCATGGACATTTAATCTGTAGCCACATGAATCAGGACCATTTTCTCAGCCGCATATGACCTTACTTTTCCAGCCGCATGAGCTCACTTTCAGCCGCATAGACTTAATCATTTTTTTTGAGCCGCATAAATAGTTACTTTTTCAGCCGCATAAGGCTTGACCCTTCCAGCCGCATGGCTGAGCTTGAACCCCAGCCGCATAAAGCTTGTCATTTCTGGCCGTATGGATTTAGTTAATCCCAGCCGCATGAGACTTTCTACCCGAGCCGCATAGGGCCCAGATCCCCTATCCGTATGAACTTGATTTCCTGAGCCGCATAAGACCCGATTGTTCAGCCGCATGAGACTTGATCTGTTCAGCCGCATGGGGTCCCTACCCCGGCCGCATAGACTTATTATCTCTTAGCCGCATATGCATGTCTTACTCAGCCACATGAATCAATAATTTCCCGGCCGCATGAACTCTAACCCATAATGCCCTTTGGGCTGATTCTGTCCTAATTAATATTGATTGTTATCTTGGCAATAATTAACAATAATTATTATCTTGATTAATGATTGATCATGCGTTCCTAGTTGGAACTAAGAGACTGGCTAGTCGTCTTATTGAATAGAATAAATGGGACACGTTCATATGATAAACTATGGTAATCGATTGGCCGATCCCGAATATTAGCATATAGAGACATGCAGGCTTCAACTTATTTATTTATTATACAAAGCAGCATGTGTACTTTATGGTCAAGGCATGATTATTTCGTGGTTAGTTTTGATTGTTGCATTACGCTATGTAAGACCTACAACCTAAACCACACGGGTAACGTTGTAGAGTTGTGCATATCGTACCCCGTACGGAAGTACTCATTCTGAATGACCATTATCCACGGCATGGGATTTCACTTAACATAGAGGCTACTAAGTTAAATAAAATAATGATTGCATGGAGAGAATGGATTCCCGAGTTCTTATATGGTAGCCCTCTTTGGGACTATTAGTGCCCGACAGGCCGGCTGGTTCCCACAGATACTGTAAATCAGCCACACGGGCAGGGAGCGGTATCTGCTTATATTATTTATTGTACATTGTATATTGATGACGGACGTCCCGCTGGGACTCGTCTAATTCATAATTGGCGCAATTGATTGATTGGATAGACTAGCCTAGCTTGCACATAGTAAGAACTGAGGAATCCTTATTATATAATTCCAGGATAACTTGGAACTCACCATAGAAAGCCGTAGTAGTTGTATGGCCGTTTAAGTTGACTTGTTTATGTACTGTACCTACTCTGTTGACTAACTGAGACGATCAGAATGTCAGGGCATGACGGGCCAATTTCTGTCCTTGTTTGGTTGGGAGGTTGGTTCAAAGTGTCGTGATATTATGTGAATCCTAGTAGCTAGCAGAGATCTATTATCATATTTTTTTACTGGTTCTAATTCCTCATATCGTGCTTCCTTGCGGTACTTGCTATTAGAGATCTGACCTCTCTGGTTTTGCATGGCCAGATTTAGAGCCGGTCCCTGAGGACTCAGCTTACTTCCACCTCCAAGATGGTCAATACTAAAGGAATGATCGCAGGAGGACTCGAGTGGGTTTCTTACCTCCCCGCTCGTTTTGTTATTTACTTTATACTTGCCGTTTGGCACCGACATGTTAGTCGGATTGTCTTGTACTTACTTTTACATAATTGTAACTAAGTCAGGCTGCAGTTGATAACAATTGTGTATACTTTGCTACATCATCTGGCTATGTTTTGTAAAGCCAGATATCAAGAAAATTTTGACTGAGCGTTTGGGATGTCTTTCTGCTTTATCTTACATGTTCTCTATTTCTGTAGTATGCACCCCTTGTCTTTTAGACAGCATTGATCGTATTATACGGTATTCATCTACCCGTAATATGCAGCTGGCTGAGTCATTCCTCCGCTCTCCAGTATTCTGGTTCTGGGGCGTGACATGTTCGTAGTCATTTGTCGTGTTCCTATTTTTCTTACTTATTTTCTTGCGCATGATAAAACTGTTAGATAGACATGTATATTATGTATCTTGCTATGTCCTCTGAGGAACTGATGACCTCTTCAGGTTTAGCGATTGCATGGAGTTAGCTAGTAGTTCTGGTTGGCGGAGGATTTACGGTTCTTGTGGGATTCAGGTATCATTATTACGTTTGTTATCCTTTCGTGCTCTACATTCCTTATCATGAGTTATCCTATTTATTGATTCAGTTTAGTGACTCTTGTTATTTTTCTTGGAGTCTCATCGGACATATATGCTAGTGGGCTGCAGACCACGACACATAGTGTTCATTCATGTTTCGTACACCTATTGTTGATTTGAGATATAGATTTGTTTTGCCATAATTTGGCAGTGTACCATAGTCTTGACAGCGTTTACGTATTCGAGAGGGGCTGGAGTCCGCTCGATACGTAGCTGGCTTGCTCACGAGCTTGCGTCCGAAAACTGGGTGCGGGTCGTGACAAGTTTTTTTGGTGGCCCATGCAGATCAGAGCATATCGTATCGGTTACGTCACTGTACTGATACGAGCCTGCGATAATGACTAAACCTTAGTAATCTCAATCCACACTGCCTTGAAAATTCTCCTAGAAATTCTCTACGTTCTTGAAAACTCCATAATTGCTCTCGATTATACTTTCTTGCTTTCCGTACCATTGATTCTCATCCTTTCCTATTCCGGGGTGACGATTGATCGTGCTGTCTAGAAGTCATCAGAAATTCTTAAACTATAATATATTATTGCTTGACTATGGAATATTTGGATGTTTGTAGATATGAGGGATTATAGATGCCGTATGCCCTAGATATCTGTTGGAAGGATTGTTTGCAACTAGTTAGAAGATTATAAGATTTTAGTGACCGTATTTTGAGGAGTAGTATGACCAAAGGTGGGTAGAAGTCCTCAAGTATTCAGAGCTATAAAACGACTAGAGAAGGTCATAAAATATTTTGAGAAATTAAATTTGAGGAGATTAAAGTAATAGTAGACTTTGAATTTTATGGGATAGTCATGAATTTGAATTTCGAGGACGAAATTATTTTAAGGTGGGTAGATTTGTAGCTCCCCTTCCCGAAATTTTTTAAATATTTTTTTATTTATTTGATTTAAATGGTGATTTTAGAATTTTTATAAATAATTATTTGGTTAATTTTTGCGGTAGTAGACTTTAGCCATGGTTGAGTTTTAAAGTACCAGACGACTAGGAATCATGGCACGGGTAGTGCAGTAGCGTGCTTTGACTAGTGTTTAGCCATGGTATAGGAATGCCAAGCCATAGGTGTGTCCTAACTAGGAAAACCAGGCCAAGTTACGAGTTAATCCTATAAATGGTTTAATTAGTTATTTATTAATATTTTGACTTTTAGGAATTTCGGTTATACCAAAATAGTCCGGACTGGGCCCGAACCGAGCCCAAGCCCGTGTAGGCTTATAGTGAGTCCTAAGACGTCCATGTTGATATCTATTTTGAGTATATACTTCGTACCTTAATTTAATTGGTCAATGAATTATTTTTCTAATTAGTCGTTATATATATATTTTTTTTTCTAATTAGTCGTTATATATATATATATATATATATATATATATATATATATATATATATATATATATATATATATATATATATATGTAATATCAATTTATTGATATTGATGGGACATTTTCTATTTTTGGAAATATGATAACTTGCTAAATATTTTTAGTTTTCTGTGATAATAGGCCAGAAATACTTGTGCATAGAAATGCATTAAAGTACATTAGGTTGTATGAATATATATAACTAAAGGAATAAATAGTTTATTCTAATTATTAGGACAATTAGGATATCATTTATAAAAGATATTGGTTGCAACTATTTGGTTATATATATATATACGTATATATTTATTGTTCGTGCATAAGTATGAATATCATTCTCGATATGTATATATAGAGGGATATGTACTAACACATATATAGGAATATATAGGGATATAATTATATATGTAGTTATATATATATATATATAATAGAAAATAGGAATAGCAGTAAACATCCCCGGGCCAGGCCCACAGTCAGCCCAGCCCAAAAGGCCCGAGCCCAACCCATTCTTCCAAATCAGCCACAGCCTAGCTACCTTTTCCCAGGCCGAGCAACAACTAAAGCAACCCCAACCCAGCTGAGCCACAAGCAGCCCAAGCCCATGAACCACCAGGCTAAACCGCCCCACCCCGATTCAGTTCAGAAACATAATAACTATAAGCTCTGCGAGATCGAACAAAACGAAAACCCTATATAGCGAACCCATGCCGCCACCACGCGCCCACATCCCCCTTCACCTGGGCGGCCACCCGCCGTCGGTGCCACCACCGCGCACGGCCACGGCCGGCAGACACACGCGCGCGCACGGGTGATGACAGCAGCGACACACAGCGCCCATGCCATCTTTGCGGCGACTTTTCATCGTTTATACGCGATCGTTTCGCGAGCCATTTTCTCGGGTATGTTCCCAATCTATACAAGATCATTTTCTCTCAATTAGATTAAATTTAGATGGTTTATGTTGTCCGTTAAATCGATTTGAAGTTGATAAAAAACCCGCTAGTAAACAGGGTGAAACCCAGTCCCAACACCCAAGTTGGAAGGCCAATTAATGGCAAACCATAGACAGCCTATAAAATCTATCTGAAAAGTATTTTAGTCAACCTAAACAACATCGAAACCCTTTTTTTAGTTTTATGTTTTATCGAATATATGTTGAGAAATTCGTCTTCCAAAACAGAGAAAAACCACGTTCAAAACAGTTTTAACCTTGGAAAACACTCTGATACGACGTGCATCCCGCCAATCCGGATGACGTGGTCGCGAACTGAAAGCATCAAAAGGTGCGTAACGGCTTCGTGTATGGGCTTTGACGGAATTCAAATTGGTCGCGTGTGCGCGACGAATTTGATACGTATCCGTCAAAATTTACCGTATCGACCCCTTTGCACAAACTCCAATTACTTTGTGCACGCTCGTCAGATCGAGACAAAAATTGTGCCAACAGGACCATATTGGTTTTCTGGTCCGGTATGCCAAGTTTGGTCCGATTCTGAGACAGTTGATTGGATCGTCGTTTTGTGGGCCCCACGGTCCGATTCAATAGGTGATTTTGTGCACGGCCTACCGAAATCCAACTTTGGATATACAATTGGGTTCTTATCATCAAAACGAATCCGTAGACTTATAGTTTGATGACTTTAGAGACCATTGACCCTGGCACGCTTTTATGTGCAAAGCGGGTCCAACGACGGATACCATTTTGACCCGAAATTATTGTTTTGCCCCTATATCCAGAATTAGACGTAGGAAGAGGCAATTCTAGCTAACTTAACTATTCTGAGAATGTTGGCAATGTCTGTTTCAGCTTTCGGAGACAGTTATGATGATTTGGACTTATCGGCTTATCTGTTGACTATATTTCGTTGGATCTGCGTGCAACCTCCAGACAAGTATACCTTGCCTTCCTCTACAGTTTTACTTACATGCATTTTCTTTCATTTTTAGTCATTTGATTTCTTATGGACATGTATTTTTTGTGTTATATTTTTTAGAGTTGTTTTCATTGCATATAGTCGTGTTCATGTTTGGCCTTGTGTTTCATATTTGGAGTTTCTCACCAGTACCTTGCTTGAGTCGTGTCATAGAATGAGTGCGTGTAGTGAACTGCCATAGCCTTGATTATCGTTTTACACAACCAGAGAGTCCACACTCGGGACAAGGGTTATTTAGTGCACTAGAGAGTCCACACACGGGACGAGGGTGTTTGTCGTGTTCATTGGCACCAGAGAGTCCACACACAGGACGATGGTGTCTTGCCATGAGCTAACCAGAGAGTCCACACTCAGGACGAGGGTTAGTGCTTAGTTCAAACCCGTGAGTCCACACTCGGGATGAGGGTTTGGTTCTTCTATTGATCTCATGTTTATCGTTCATCCGACAGTTCGTTTATGCGTAGTTGTTCTAGTGTTCGTGTGTTCGTGTTCGTGTTCGTGTTCGTGTTCGTAGTTATTTGTCGTGTTCCTATTTTTCTTGTTTATTTTCTTGCGCATGATAAAACTGTTAGATAGGCATGTATATTATGTATCTTGCTATGTCCTCTGAGGACCTGATGATCTCTTCAGGTTTAGCAATTGCATGGAGTTAGCTAGTAGTTCTGGATGGCGGAGGATTTACGGTTCTTGTGGGATTTAGGTATTATTTGTAGAAGCATAGAAAATATTAGAATAATGATCCATGCGGCTCGGAGTAAGAAGCTTATATGGCTCACACAGGAGCGGCCCTATACGGTTTAAAGAATACTCTCAATCGCATGCGGCTCGGGAGCGTATGCGGTTCAGCAAGGCATATGCGGCTCGATGGATCCTTCCCTACAGCTGGTCGTTTGGGGGTGGCCTCATTTAATGCTCTGACACGACTTGGCGACTGTGACTGCTCTGACATAAAGTGTCATAATGGCTCTGCCATAATGACAGACTTTTCGGGAAAGGAAGAAGATCTCTGACCCGAACCATCAGAAATCCTAGGTTGCCACGTGGCAACTCTCATGCGACTTAAATGGAAAACAGCTCCATGCGGCTCACGAAGAAGTCACTCCATATGGTTAGCAGAAATCAGCCATATGCGGCCCACCGAGAGCTCAATCCCTGCGACTCAATACAATGCTAGCTCATGCGGCTCGCAAAGACTATGCATATGCGGCTCACGGAAGATTCGTCCCCTGCGACTCGATGAGGCATTGTCTCATGCGGCTCAGGAAGAGTATCTCTCTGCGGTTCGAGGATAGTCAATCCTATGCGGCTCTGACAGGACTCACAATTAAGACACGTGGCATGGGATCAATAAGAGATTTAACCGAATCTCAACAAATATATTTGACATCATCGTCATAATTACTGAGATCAGGGCATATCATTTATCATCAAGCTAATGGGACACGTGGCGAGCAATCAGATATTAGCATAATCAATCACGAGGATTTAAAGCAGCTAGCATTAATTGCTCATGAGATACGATGATATCCGCATTAATGGCCGAGATTCACTATAATCAGGATCAAGGGTTCAGATAGAATGAAGGAGCGCCGACATTCCAAACAGATAATCATTAACAAACCCTAATGATCACCCCCACTCTTATAAATAGCCAGCATCATTCCTTAAAAAAAAAAGAGGAGGAGAAGAGAGAGAGAGGTCGGCAACAAAAGAATAAGAGAGAAATCTACATAGAGAGTCCCTCTTTCTTCTTGATAATCACAGAGAGGGAGAAGTCAGGAGAGCAATCCGAGGAGAACAAGAAGTGCGTTTCTTCATCAACGCCGAACAGATCTTCCCCGAGCCAAGACTGCATACTGATCGTCCAAGGAGTAAGGCAGAGCGGCCGTCGCTTTCCCGTGCCTCTATCGTCACCCCCCAGAATCAAAAATAAACAATCGTACTTAGTCTGCTGTACCTAGGTTTTCGTCCCTAGGCTTTCTTTGTACGAGCGAGTTTGTATTGTGAGTCTAAGTTCAGTCCTCCGATAATTGTTCTGTTCTTTTACAATCAATGGCAAACATTATTATTACGTTTGTTATCCTTTTGTGCTTTATATTCCTTATCATGAGTTATCCTGTTTATTGATTCAGTTTAGAGACTCTTGTTATTTTCCTTGGAGTCTCATCGGACATATATGCTAGTGGGCTGCAGACCACGACACATAGTGTTCATTCATGTTTCGTACATTGTAGATTTGAGATATAGATTTGTTTTGCCATGATTTGGCAGTATACCATAGTCTTGACAGCGTTTACGTATTCGAGAGGGGCTGGAGTCCGCTCGATACGTAGCTGGCTTGCTCACGAGCTCGTGTCCAAAAATCGGGTGTGGGTTGTGACAACCAGCTAGCTATCATGGATACTACTTTGATACTAGTATTCTTGTTGGAGAGAAAGATCCTAATCTTAAGGATGGTGTTGATAGTAGCACAATCCGTCATCTTTATATAGTTTTTCCATAATATCTTATCAATAGTTACAAATAAAGTTGTTATTAATCAATAATAATAATTCTAAACGTAGAACTTCGGGTCTATGATAGTTGGTAGGACAATAATGCATCCGTAGTATCCCTACGGATAGAACAACATTATGTCACCAAGTTTAAAATTTTATGGTTTAGAATATACAACTACGTTATTGAAATATCAACATTCAAGTTGACTTTTAGCCTTGTGAGGGCCAGCAACTCGTCTACATAACTTAGTTCGTAGACGACAGATTTTTCTAGAACATGTAACGCAATAACTGTCATTCATGCACCCATTTGGGTGCTCCAAAATATATGCAAGCAATATGATTTCTACTAGATTTCATCTCTTAAAGTATTATAATTGCCATCATGGAACTAGTCATCTATAGCTTGCTGATGCATTCACAGTATGTACCATTCCAATCTCTTATTGGATAGATATAAGCATATAATGAACACTTTGCTATATGTTGGTGTGAAGTAATTAAAAGCTCGATAAGAAGCATATTAAAGCTAAACTGATAGAAATATCATACCAAAAAAACTCATGAGTATATCATGAGTGTCATTTAGGCATTCCACATATATCCTTCGGGTTCGGGGACTTTTGATAATGAAAAAATAGAGAGCAATATTTCATCTTCAGAAGCTTGGAAAACATGATTAAAGGGAGTGTGTATAAGAAAAAGCTTATTTATCAGCAAACTACGACAAATATATATAGCAAATATCATTGCTAGTAACACCACATATTCCAACAATTAATCAAGTCTCAAGTCTATATATTACCAAATGTTCAAATTCCAATACACAAACTTAGATCAACATGAGGCAGCATAAATTTATCTTCTGAATTATAAAAATGCTATTGATAAGGTCATATATTGATGTCAACATAGTGTAGATTCATAGAGGCGACATGATGCATTACATTCATAATCATAACATTCTTCAGATATTCAAATAATCTTACTGGAATTAACAAGTTCGCCTCAGTTGACTCCTTACTCAAAAATATCCTCCAATAGACACAAATTTCACGCATCCTTACTAATTGGATGGGTGTCCATTTGTTTGGAAGTCTAAACAGGAAAAAACAAGTTAAACATTTTTTTAGGTGATAAGAACCCAAGATCCTTATTATCTAATGTCATGTACTGATCAATTTAAACATTATGTACAGTCCAACCGAATCTTATATGATTAGATGCATAAATAAGGAAGTTTGACAATATCTTAAAAATTAAAAAATAAGTATTAACAAGTACAACCTTCATAACTAAATTAGATACTGATATAAACTAATATATACTATATATCAATATTCAGCTTAGATATATCATGTATAATGTCAAGCAGAGTAGGACAGATCAATCGTAAATATTCAATCTCTATCCATAAAAAAGAGGGATGATAGTGAATATAATTTACTTATCAACAGTAATTTTTGCATGGTGTCATTAAAGGTCATATTGCCAATGGTACAAATTCACTAGAACTACTAAATATAAAGATCTAAAATATGGCAATATAAAACAGATTTCTGGAGGAACTGCCAAAATGAAAAAACTCTTGCATTTTTTTGTTGGTACTAACCTTGCTTGTTGTCTTGTTTTCGAGACCAAACTTAGTAGGCTTTACATCTGGAATCTTGTAGTCTTTAAACCCTTGTTGCAGTAAGAGTACCAAAAAGTGCTTCTCAACATCATTCACATAGAACTTCATATCGATTACTTTAATTGGATGTAAGAGCCAAGTTGTACAATAGGAATCCATGCATGCATGACACTTAAGTAGATTAAACTACCAAGACATCATGCACGTGTAAACTGTTACTTCAGTGAACAATGAGTCAAATCCAAGGTGTAATATAATATATATATATATATATATATATATATATATATATATATATATATATATATATATATATGGGAAGAGCATTTTCCGAATAAAATTATTTAACCATATACTTATCTTCTTAGAAGTGAATATTGGAGTGGATCCTTTCTGATGAATGACGACATGCAAAGAAAACTTCAATGATGTGCATACAAACTCCTCTGCCTGGACCTAAGTATATTTGGTAGCGGCAGCGGAGACGACAATGTCCTCTCCTCAACGTGGTAGAGTCTCATGTTGTTTGGATTTTTCGATCTTTGATCTTTTTCGGTTGGTAGCCTGAAACTTCTTGAGCGGTCGTGATCTTTTTTGGTTGGTGGCCTGAAACTTCTTGAGCGGTGGTGCTGATAATATGTTGTAAAAATAAAAAAGATGGAGAAGGAATTGGTGGCCAGAAAAATGTACGTAGCTTTTCTCATTGATAACATATATAGAGGGAATGAAATAGAGAGTGTATGAACGAAATCGTAAAGCAGAATACTCTAGAGGGGGGTGAATAGAGTAGGCAGCAGAATAATGCTAATTAAAAAAACTTATTAGCAGTTAGATCACAGATATAATTATAATCACAAAATAAATGACAGTAATAAAAGAGTGATCAGAAGGCAAACGCAAACACCGAGATTTATACTGGTTTCCCTTTTGCGAGGACTAGTCCAGTCGGAAGAACTCTAGCTTCCAATTGAATCCACTATTGGAAAATCCTGTAAATTTTCATACGAAGTCCTTGCAACTTCTACAGACGCGAGCTTTGATACGAAGAACTCGACCAACTTCAATTATGAAGAGTCAATCTTCAATCAAGCCTCTGATTACAATCGCTCTGAAACTTCTAGACCGCACCGTACTGGCAAATCAACTAGAGGATTTTAACTGGCTTGGGATTTAAAAATGGAAGCTTTTTAGAACTCTTTGGAAGAAATATAAGCTTTAGAAGATAAGAGATTGAAAGTGAATTGGTGATTTGAAATGATCGAAATTCTTCTCTATTTATAGTTTTTCCAAAGGCAGAACTCTGACAGAATTCGGGCAGAATTCGGACAGAACTCTTTGTAACAAACCACAACTGAAGGGAGACCAAGTTCAAAATCAAACGTTCAAGTTGGCCGAACTGTGGCCAAACTATGGCCGAGTTCTGTCAGGGTTTGGTAAGTTGATTTTCTGAAAAATAATTTTGGCTTTTTAAAAAATTCCTTCAGAAGCTTTTTGTAAAAATAGATGTTTTTCAAAAACATAGGTCATTTTGAAAAGATAGATCAGTTTTGAAAAACGTTTTCGGATAGCCTATTTGCTAGTACGACTTGGTGTACAATGTATTCCTAGACTCAATAAAATAAAAAATTACATTGCTTTGAAGGAAATACATTCTGAGTGGCAAAGAGCTTCGATCTTGAACGGAGTAGATATCTATCTTTGATCAGTGTCCAAAACGTCGTTAGTAAACATCTGAATTGACTTGCATTTATATCGAGTAATAGTTTGATCAATTATTAAAATCAGGTTTGACCATGACCAATGGGCCAACAATCTTCTCCATTTTGATAATTGACAAACCTTGACCGATATAACATCTTGGTTTTGATCAATTCAAAAGATTACCGAAAGTACCGAGAGATAAAATGAAAAAAATTGTTCATAACCGGTATTCCAGTATTCATGAAGATGTTAGATCTTATTTCTCCTCCGTTGTCACTTAGCAAAATAATTGCAAAAGAGAAAGCTCCCCCGCAATAAATGCATAAGTAACAATCAGTGAAGAAACACAAAATATAAAAACATTCATAACAGGCATGGTATAAACATTTATAAAAAATAAGATAAACTGAAATGATATAAACAACATAGGCATGGTATTTGTCACGGGCAGTTTATATGAAGCATAAAGAAAGATAATACTATAAAGATGAAACAAATAAAATGCTAAGCTGAATAATAAACTAAAGTAAAACATCTGCCAAACTGAGACATAAAAACATGTCTATGAAGTGTCACAAATCATATCCAAAAATAAAGTGAACTGATAATATCTTGGAATGTCGGAGCATTTTCAAGTAAACATAAGACAAAATAGACAATCTAAAAAAGTAACATCTCAGAAATCATCATCTTCATCCTCATCATCATCGGCTGCAGCGCCAGCATGTCCAGAAGGACCAGCTCCAGAAGTGCCGGCTCCAGAAGTATGAGTAGTGGTACCAGAAGTACGATACCAATCGTATGCGTTCCCTAGCTGGAACAGAGAGTGGACTGCCTCATCATCAATGCGGTAGCCAGAAATAGAAGAGTCTCGAGGTAGAGAGCTAGTAGAGTGACCCGTCTTTGCAAATCGCAGATCGACGAAGGAGTTGGCAATAGCCTGGAACCGAGTCACATCATGAAACTCATGTTCCCTGGAAGTGTCAACATAAAATGACTGCAGATCTGATAGATGCTGGTGAATACCCTCAAAGGTCATAGGGTAAGACTGAGGAGGACCAGGTTCTGTGGGAGTAGGTACAGGAGGAGCAGGTGCAGTAGGTAGAGGAACAGTGGCAATGCTGCGACGATAGAGTTTGAGGAACTTGGGCTCAGGGTCAAGAGCACAAGTTGATAAGTCAATATCGAATCTCTGAAAGATGCGTGGAATGATCATCGCATAAGAGAGGTTGCAATCTCTACCGCGACATCTACCCATCATCTGAATGATAGTCTTAGGGGCAGAAAAAGGAATCCCCTTAAGAATGTGATATAAAGCAGAAAGCTCAAGTGTAGTGACATCATCTTTTGAAGTGGATTTTGGAAGTAGAGTTGAATAGATGATGCGATGTAATTCATAGTTCAACAAGTTTAAGTTATTGGCCTTGAACTTTTCAGGACGAGCATGTGCGGGTGCACAAAGCTCATTCTTGAAACTAACGAGAGTCGTACCATCGGAAAAATCGAAGTCAGTGATGTCATCGAGCGGTGCACCTTCGTTTGGAAGACCAAGAATTTCTGCTAGCGATTTATTATTGAACTCGATATCTATTCCGCCGACACGAGTTCTCGCAGTAAAAGTGTCTAACATGAAATTACAGTAAAATAATCTAATGGCATTAGTAGCTATAGGGAATTGCAAAGTAACAAAGTGATGTAACCCTAATGCCTCAAATTAAGGACGATGGTCAGGAAAGACAGTCCATTTGATCAGAGATTCGGTACAAATAGTACGCATAATAAAATTGGCATACCAAAGTAGGGCTTGGTCGGGACTTTTGAAATAAAACTCGTCCGATGCACCGTCATCCGATTGAACTGGAGAAAAGAGAGAATTCGTATGCGGATCAGAAGATGATGCCTCTTCACTGGCATTGGTCTTCTTCCTCTTGAAATGATTGAATTCCGTAGGCATTCTATCCCAAAAACTAGAAACCATAATAATTTGAAAGTGGAGGAGAGAAGGAATTATACCTTCTAAGAATCAGGTATGCTGTAGAGAACGAGATTCTCCGCACGAATCCAAATTTTGGACGAAGATCTATACGTGGATTGGAAGAAGAAAGGTGGAGAAGAGCTAGGGTTTTCGGGACACGACTGCTGCTGTTTTGATGAGGTTTGGAAGAATAAAGAAGAGGGGGCCTCAGGTTCTGACTAGTACATATATATATCCAGCCGAACTCTGGCCGAATTTGGACCGAACTCGGGCCGAATTCGCCAAGGGTTGCCTGGCTATGTAAAAAATGTTTGTGGGGCCACATCTTTTTCATCAATTCGTTTCAAATGTTTAATTCAGAGTTTAGTAATTTTAAATTTCAAATAATACTATTAATATTATTTTATAAATTAATATTTTTTACTCAGCATCTGTTTCAGATTAGCTGTAGGAGTACTGTCCCAGCTAACGGAGGTTCACCGGAGAACTCTTAAATACCGCTTCGCTTCGACCGTAGTCGTGGTGACAGACAGACTCTTTTTAGGCTTGTCTCGAAAACAGTTAATGAGTATTGAATAAATTAATTAGTAAAATAAAATTAATTAATATTATTGACATCTAAAATTCCTAATTCTCGACGTAAATAATTGAAACGATCTTCCGCTAGAGATTTTGTGAGTATGTCAGCTAATTAATTTTGTGTGTCTATGTATACAAGGTCTATTTCTCCATTTTGTTGATGATCTCTAAGAAAGTGATGTCGAATCTCGATATGTTTAGTACGAGAGTGACATACTGGATTCTTAGTCAAATTATTAGAACTAGTGTTGTCATAGAAAATGGGTATGTGTGAAAAATACAATATTCCATAGTCTTCTAAAGTTTGCTTCATCCACAAAATTTGTGCACAACAACGTCCTGCGACGATATACTCAGCCTCGATTGTTGATAATGCGACAGAATTTTGCTTTTTGCTAAACCAAAAGACTAGAGATTTTCCTAGGAAATGACATGTGCCACTAGTGCTTTTTCTATCTACTTTGCATCCGACAAAATCAGCATCAGAATAACTGGTTAGGTCAAATGACGTGGTTTTGGGATACCATAAGCTGACAAAAGAAGTTCCTTTAAGGTATCGGAAGATACGCTTAACTGCACACAGATGTGATTCATTAGGATTGGCTTGAAAATATGTACACAAGTGAACACTGAACATAATGTCTGTTCGACTAGCAGTTAAATACAGTAAGCTACCGATCATACCTCGATACTTACATATGTCGACGGGTTTGTCTTGTTCATCAGTATCAAGCTTGGTTGAAGTCGCTATTGGAGTGCTAAGTGGCTTGACTGCTTCCAGGTCAAACTTTTTTAATAGATCTTTTGTGTACTTTGCTTGACTTATGAACGTCCCATTGTTGGTTTGTTTGATTTGCAGTCCGAAAAAAATTTCAGCTCTTCCATCATGCTCATCTCAAACTCATTCTGCATACACTTTGGAAATTCTTGACAAAGAGATTCATCAGTAGATCCAAAAATAATATCATCTACATAGACTTGAATCAAATAAATGTTGTTATTCAAAGATTTTATAAACAATGTAGTGTCAACCTTTTCCTTTGAAAAACCATTATCAAGTAGAAAAGAGCTTAGACGATCGTACCAAGTAGATTGGCTTGTTTCAAATCGTATAAGGCTTTTTTTAAATTGAAAACATATTCAGGATATTTGAAATCAGTAAAACCGAAAGGTTGACTACATAAACTTCTTTTTTTATAAAACCATTCAAAAATGCGCTTTTGACATCTATTTGAAATAACTTGAAATTATGAAAACATGCAAATGCACATAACATGCGAATGGATTCTAATCTCGCAACTGGGACATAAGTCTCATCGTAGTCGATACCTTCTTCTTGATTTTATCCTTGAGCTACGAATCGAGCCATATTACGAGTCACTAAACCATTCTCGTTCAGTTTGTTTCGGAATACCCATCGGGTGCTAATGACCGGATGATCAATGGACTTGGGAACAAGTTCCCAAACCTGATTCCGTTCGAATTGGTTTAATTTCTCTTGTATAGCATCTAACCAAAAATTATCACTACATGCTTCTTCAATATTTTTAGGTTCAAACTGCGAAACAAAAGCAACACAAGAAGCTATATCTTTATTAGATGAACGAGTACTTACACCCTTGGTAATCTCACCAATTACCAAGTCCTTTGGATGATCAGCCAAGAATCTCATCTCCTTTGGTGTAGCCTCAGGATTACTGGTTCCTGCTTCTTTACTTTAAGACTCAGCTGGTGCTTGGTGTGAAGGTTTTGCAGTAGCTGTACTTGGTGTGATCATGTCTTCATTGCCGTCATCGTCTAAGTGTTGATTTAACTCATCAAACTTGACATTGATTGATTCTTCGATGATCATGGTTCTTTTGTTGAAGACTCTGTATTCTTTACTTTTTGCTGCATAACCTAAAAATATATCTTCATCGGCCTTTTCATCAAATTTACTCAGATTGTCTTTAGTATTAAGAATAAAGTATTTACAACCAAAAATCTTGAAATATGAAACATTGGGTGTTCTATCAAACCATAGTTCATAGGGAGTCTTCTTCGATATAGGTCGAATTAAAACCCTATTGAGAATATAGCACGCGGTATTGACAGCTTCAGCCCAAAAGTATCTAGGTAGACTAAACTGGTTTAACATTACTCTAGCTATTTCAAATAGAGTTCTGTTCTTACGTTCCACAACTCCATTTTTTTTAGGAGTCCTAGGGCAAGAAAATTCATGCAAATAACCGTGTGTGTCATAAAATTGCTTGAATTTTGCATTCTCAAATTCGTCGCCATGATCACTACGAATGCGAGTAATCATGAACCCTTTTTCATTTTGTACTTTCTTGTAAAAGATGACGAATTCTGATAATGCATCGTTCTTGCGTGCAAGAAAATAAACCCATGTATATCTAGAGAAATCATCTACAATGACAAATACATATAACTTACCACCTAGGCTAGCAATTCTACTTGGTCCAAATAAGTCCATATGCAACAGATGTAGAGGTCTAGTGGTACTTACAGTGTTTTTAGATTTAAATGCGAATTTGGTAGCTTTGTTCTTTTTCCATTCACTACATACCGTATCCTTTTTGAAAGATATGTCCGGTAAGCCGCGTACCAACTTCTTTGTAGATAGTCTAGAAATTGTATCCATGTTTGCATGACCGAGTCTCATATGTCATAGTTGACTCTCAAAGCTTTCGGCCATCAAACATCTACCTGCTTTGTTAGCATCTTCCAACAAATAGAAAACATATATGTTGTTTTCCCTAATACCTTCAAAGATAGTACTACTAGTTGAACTATCAACTATAGTACATTTGTCTTTGACGAAGTTAATACCATAACCATGATCAGCTAAATGACTTATGCTGAGCAGATTATGTTTTAACTTGGTAACTAGACAGACATCTTTAATCACAGGATAGAGAGCCTTACCAATGTCACCGATACCGATTATGTACCCTCTTAAATTATTACCGAAGGAGACATATCCTTCTTTATTCTTCTTCGACAGTGTTACGAATAATGAAGCATCACCGGTCATGTGTCGTGAGCAACCGCTGTCGAGGATCCATTTGCTCCTAGCATGTGAAGGGCGTCCCACCTATAAAACAATTTGCAGATGAAACTCTTGGTACCCATTTTTTGTAGGGTCCTGACTGATTATTTTTTGGTATCCATGCATAAATATTTAAATCTACTAACTTTCTGATTCTACATGCAGAAAATATATGACCAATAAGGCCACAATAATGACATTTGGCATGTTGAGTGTTGAAAGTTGTGTGAGGTGCATGATTGGTAGGTTTTGGTTTTCTAGTATAGAAAAATGCATGCCTATTAGTCTTCTTGGGCATAGTTTTGGTATGGTTTGGTCTGACAGTGTTGGGCGTGTTCCGATGATTCGGTAATTGACACGTGTTAGAATAGGAAGCAGCAACTTCAGGCCGTTTTTTTAAACTAATTTCCAACTTTTTGGAAGTGTCATATAATCTAGTATAGTCAGATGTAAGTGTTTCAATTCTGACCTGTGCACACTGGAGACTCTTTCTCTCCTTAGATAGGTCTTTCTTTAACTGGATGATAGTTTGGTCTTTTTCTTCGGATAGCTTAACAGTCTCGTGTAACAACAACTTAATAGATGAAAGCTCACCAGACTCATTTGAAGAGTCATTATTTCTAACATGATCTAGTTGGTCGGTAAGTCTTCCTATTTCACATTTGTACTCTTTGAGTACCTTCTTAGAGGTTTCATATTTACTACGCAGTTTTCTGTAATCATTTAACAGGTCACTGAAAGCCTCTCATAGTTGCTCAAAGGTAAAATCATCATAAGGATCAAACAGAGAATTAGTGATTACCTGATCGCAAGCCATCAAGCATACATTTGCAGCGTCATCTGTTTGTTCGTCTTCTGAGTCGCTGGCTTCACTTTCATGCCATATGCTTGTGTTGGCGTACTTTCTTGATGTAGATTTCTTCAGGTAGCCTTTGTCATATTTGCTGCTTTTCTTTGATGATGATGTTGTTGGACAATCTTTCTTCATGTGTCCTTTCTTCTTGCATCCGTAGCAAATAGGATCTTCCTCGTTGTTGTTGTTGTTGTTGCTGTCTTTTGTTCTCCTGTTAAATCTTATGAACTTCTTGATTTTTTTACCAGAAGAGGTTGATCTTCAGAGTCGGAGTCGCTGTCATCAGAGTCATCTTCGATAGTTCTTCTATGTTGAGCCTTGAGAGCGATCGACTTCTCTGACTTCTCTTTTGGTGTAGTATCTTCAAAGTCTTAAAGTCCTAACTCGTGAGTGAGTAGCTTACCCATGAATGTTTCCAGAGACATTGTTGAGATGTCGTTCCTTTCAATGATTGTTGTAGCCTTTGGAATCCAGTTCTTTGTGAGAGCTCGTAGAAGTTTGCGAATCTTCTCATGGTTAATGTAATCCTTACCTAGTGAAGACAAAGGATTTATAATATCCAAGAATCTTGTAAATATCTGAGTGACTGATTCACTTGGATTTATTTTGAACGCCTCGTACTCCTGAGTAAGTCTGCTGATCTTTGACTCCTTGACTTGTGTTGTTCCTTCGTGGGTTACTTCGAGAAGCTTCCACACTTCGTTTGATGTTGTGCAAGTAGATACCCTATTGAATTTAGTTCTGTCTAAAGCACAAAATAAAGCATTAATAGCACGTGCGTCAAGACTGGCCTTTTTCTTTTCATCCTTTGTATATTTGTCATGGGATTTTTCAACTAAAACTCCATCAACATTAATACGAGGGGGAATTTTTATATCCATCAATAACTACAGACCATAAGTCAAAATCAAGAGATTTTAGAAAAAACTCATACGTGTTTTCCAATAAGTGTAGTTTGTGCCGTCAAACAGTGGAAGGTCTGTTTGTGGCTTGGCCTTCACTTATGAATTTCACAGTTGCCATGTGTAATGCTGTGATCTATATAATAATTAAATATAACAGTAATTTTACCTTGTATTTACCTGTATAATCTGCTCTAATACCAATTATAGGAACGAAATCGTAAAGCAGAATACTCTAGAAGGGTGAATAGAGTAGGCAGCGGAATATTGCTAATTAAAAAAAAACTTGTTAGCAGTTAAATCACAGATATAATTATAATCACAAAATAAATGACAGTAATAAAAGAGTGATCAGAAGGCAAACACAAACACCGAGATTTATAATGGTTTTTCTCTTGTGCGGACTAGTCCAGTCGGAAGAACTCTAGCTTCCAGTTGAATCCACTATTGGATAATCCCGCAAGTTTTCATACGAAGTCCTTGCAACTTCTACAAATGCGAGCTTTGATACGAAAAACTCGACCAACTTCAATTGTGAAGAGTCAATCTTCAATCAAGCCTTTGATTACAATCACTCTAAAACTTCTAAACCGTACCGTACTGGCAAATCGACTAGAGGATTGTAACTGGCTTGGGATTTGAAAATGGAAGCTTTTTAGAACTCTTTGGAAGAAATATAAGCTTTAGAAGAGAAGAGATTGAAATTGAATTGGTGATTTGAAATGATCGAAATCCTTCTCTATTTATAGTTTTTCCAAAGGCAGAACTCTGACAGAATTCGGACAGAATTCGGACAGAACTCTTTGTAACAAATCGCAACTGAAGGAAGACCAAGTTTAAAATCAAACGTTCACATAAAGTTCAACATGGCTGAACTCTGGCCGAGTTCTGTCAGGGTTTGGTCAGTTGATTTTGTGGAAAAATAATTTTGGCTTTTTGAAAAAGTCCTTCAGAAGCTTTTTGTAAAAATAGATATTTTTCAAAAACATAGGTCATTTTGAAAAAATAGGTCAGTTTTGAAAAACGTTTTCGGATAGCCTATTTGCCAGTACGACTTGGTGTACAATGTATTCCTAGACTCAATAAAATAAAAAATTATATTGCTTTGAAGGAAATACATTCTGAGTGGCAAACAGCTTCGGTCTTGAACGGAGTAGATATCCATCTTTGATCAGTGTCCAAAACGTCGTTAGTAAACATCTGAATTGACTCGCATTTATATCGAGAAAGAGTTTAATCAATTATTAAAATCAGGTTTGACCATGACCAATGGGCCAACAGAGAGGTTGTTGTGGGTATGGATAAGGGCATCCATATTTGGATTTATCCAAATCATAACATTAATTAATTAAGGATTAAGGCTAATTAATCCCAAAGGAATTTTTTTTGGAATCTAGCATATTCCTAAGAACCATGTGTTAATTAATCTAGATTAGTCCTAACTAGCCCTATAAATGCCCCTAATTATTGAATGATAATCATTCCAAAACTTCTCTACGTGTCCATAATATCATGTCTTAGTCATGTCGGCGTGTCCATCCTATTTTCTTAGTTTCTCTAGCTATTATAATTATATTCATCATGTGTCCGACACGACATGGTATCTAAATTCTCACAAATCCCCAATTATACCAAAATTCTTCGTATCCTGGGTCCGACCCCGAGGTCACGATACAATTCCAAACCCCTAACCTAGCCCAATTTCCATGCCCGAAGCCGTCGTGTCAATACCACTCTGTCCCGTGTCTGAGCATGGACACTCTTCTTTTCTCGGAGCTGTGTCCAGCCGCTAGTCAGACACCCCCAGCCGTCGCTCGACACGGTACTGATCTCTAACGTGTCCAGCTCCCGAATAGCTTACTGCTCCGCATAAGACCTTCACACCACTACAGCCTCCTCCCTCGAGGAACGCTGTTGAGATCCATTTTGGCCATATCCTTCTTTTCTCGATCCTGCACCTCCGACCAATCCTCCGCCTACACCACCCACCTCTGAGACCAGATTTACCGACGTCGACGTTGAACCCAGACCCCGACAACACCGACAAGTTCTTGTCCATGGCTCACCGCCTCTCGATCTGCTGCCGACGCCGTCCTTTGGCAAATCCTCCAGATTGACTGGCCGTCGACCGTACCGCGCCTCGCCTCCGCCTCTTCTTTCTCGATCTTCATCCAGATTCCGACCCAATCTGCCGGAACCGTGCTTCCCACATCATCGTTCGCTCCAGAGACCCTCGTTTGAGCAACTAACGTCCGCCGGAGTTTCCATATCTACTCCATCAGCCGTGACCGGCACTGAAACCAGTCGAACTCCTTCCGGTCATCTTTTTGAGCTGCTTCATCGGCGGTTGCTTCGTTGTTTTTCAGCACATATAATGATGAGTTGAGGTTGGTTAGACCCTACCTAACAGACGAAGCATTAGAACAAGAAACGAGACGTCATTTTCCTTCTTGGTTGAGCGAATATGTAAGCAACTCGGTAATTACTGGCCTCTTCTAATGCAACTGCGCAATAAATAACTTACTATCTCTTCTTTGTTATTCAGGTCGATCGTCTAATTTTACTAGAGATTGAATTAATTAGAACTCTTGTCAATGGACCAATTACTTTTGTTAAAATATGGCCAAGTTAATGTGTCAGTGGCTTTCGGTTCAAGTCGACAAATGCTCCGATCAGAGACAGCTTCCTGGATCTTGATTCCACGAAAAACAGTTGTTTGTGTATCAAATTTTCGAACTACAAAGACGTCGATCCAGGAAATAATTTCTTTGGCATCTTGCGAGAGATTATGGAGTTGACATATAATTATGGCAGAGAACCAGCAAAGATCGTGTTGTTCAAGTGTGAATGGTTCGATTCGATTGAAAATCAAGGTTGGAAAATTGACAAGCATGAACTTATGGATATAAAATACAAGTGTAGATATCAAGGCTACGAACCATTTGTCCTATCAAATCAGGCTCAGCTCGTGTACTTCACAGCTTATCCGAGACGGGGAGCAACGAAGTCTGACTGGTGGGCAGTATGCAAGACTAAAGCTAGAGATACTTTTGATGTTGACGAAAAAGCTTACCTGGAGGACGAGCTACCTATTGTAACCAATATTGTTGATGTGGACTCCACGGAAGTTACGCATTATACGACTATTGTAGAAGATGTAGAATTATCCGAAGGAGAAGGCGAAGCCGACCAAGACGAAGATGAAAGTGAAGATGTGGAGGAGGAGGAAGAGGAAGATGAGGTCGAGGAAGACGAACAAGATAAATATTCTGAAGATGATTGAGAGAGATGTACTTTTATTTTCTTATTATGTAGAGTTGGTTATTATCTAATTTTGGTTACTATCTGAACTTAGATGTTTTTTTTAGAATGTACTATCTGGACTTAGATGTTTCTTGTAGAATGTACTATCTGAACTTAGATGTTTATTGTAGAATATACTATCTGGACTTATATGTGTTCTTGTAAAATGTATCATCATATGTTGTCTTGGTTATTATCGTGTCTTTGTTGTACTTTCATATTTCTAGTCTCTATTATTTGTTGTATCTCATCATATGTTTTTATCAGGTATGATAAGTCGTCGCGGATCGTTCTGCATGTCCCGACATAGGG
The DNA here is from genome assembly GCA_029216955.1 of Iris pallida. Classification (NCBI taxonomy): domain Eukaryota; kingdom Viridiplantae; phylum Streptophyta; class Magnoliopsida; order Asparagales; family Iridaceae; genus Iris; species Iris pallida. Next base: position 2,802,729 of record JANAVB010000197.1, on the reverse strand, counting down.
TACGGGATACTGGTACTGGCAGAGGACAAGGTAATCCTTCGGTACCTCCTACTAGTACCGGCTCTGGATCCTCGTCGCCCAGTACTCCTGTGTTTTGGACAGTACCTCCGTCTGCCCCGACGCTACGTGGCATATCTCCTGGGACGAGTAGTTCTAGGCCAGAGACTGCTCTGTCGTCTAGCGTTCCTCCTGCTGATACGACGATTGAGACAGATGAGCAGATGGAGGAGGCTGAGCCGACGACCGACCAGTATCAGGCAGATGATGCATGCGCACCTCCGAAGGAGACGAGGACGGAGATCTGGGCCGACGGTACAAAGTAAGTATTTTGGTTTATCATTTTTTCTTGTGTTTATCATAAATTAACTTTTCTCATGAATATAATATGTCTGTATAGATATCGTCTCCCGTTGGTACAGAGACGCCTGGGCCACTTATTGAGGACTAATTATAGTGGTCCTTGGATAAACTACTCTAATGCTCCGGACGAGAGGAAGGCCTACTGGTTTGCGCGCTTCAAGGTTAAAATATATTTATTTTTAACATGAATCATATAATTTTTGCATATTATATATAACTGATAAATATTTGGTTTACACTCTTCTACGATATATTTTTCTATCCACCGCACCGGACCGATATGATCGAGGGGATGTTTCTATGCTAAGCTGATCCGCGACGCTATTGATGATCAGAAGACTCGTGATCGTGACGGAAAGCCGATCCAAGGTTGGATCACTCCTGATCAGTGGACTGTAATGAAGGCTCGATTCGACGAGCCAAGGTACACGAAAAAGTCTGAGAAGGCCAAGGCGGCTAGGAAGCAGGGATCAAAGTGGTGCGGTGGGTCGATTCCGATGATGGAACATTTTCGTCGTTTGGTATGTCTTTTTATTTCAGAAATATTATTTTAATGCAAGTCCGATAAATTAGTAAAAGGTGATATATTTAATTACAGGTAAAGAGGGATGATGACGCCAATATGGTGACTGTCTTCCTGGCCACACATCGGAAGGGCGGGAAGCTTATTGACGAGAGGGCGGAGCAGGCCTATGTAAGTATTACAATTCTATTTATTAATTTTAATACTTCGTGTTAGTTTTCATATAACTTAGTAAATATGCATACAAATAGATATTCATGTAGTTAGTAATAATAAGTACATTAGACATTAGAAGTTATAGAGTATCCATGCTTTCTAGGCCGAGTTTCAACGGCTTAAGGAGCGGGCGGCTGCTAGTGCACCTGCTGCGGGAGAGGCTGTACTTCCTCGCAGCCTGCTCCAACTCCGTCGGAGGACGAGCTGCGGGTGACCGCCGCTAGTGGTCTCCACAGGGGTACGTATTACGGTACGGGATCCTATGACGCCCTAGTTGCGACACAGTCTTCTAGGACCTTCCCTGCTAGTGTGCATGGCCCACAGCCCTCCCAGGAGTCTGTTCGAGTCCATTAGATGGTGGAGTATGTATGTGACGAGCTGCTGCGATGGATCCATGAGCAGCACCAGACGGACTATGCTGCGCTCATAGCACGATTGGATACGCTCGACCGCAGCATTATGGAGCTCAGGGATATGACTGAGAGGACAGAGCGGGGCGTCACTGATCTTAGAGCGTCGACAGAGCGCAGCATGACGGATCTGCAGGCATCACAACTGTCCATGGGCGAGAGGCTCACATTGATACATGATTCGATGGTTGATAGCAGTACGAGGCCGTTATCTACCGTGGATTCCTACCACCAGCGACTAGCAGCATTAGAGCGTTATTGTCCTCCGGGTGCGCCTTCTTCGTCGTCGACTCCACCGTCGTCACTACCTCCGACTCCACCGACGTCACTACATTCTTCATCGGTGACAATTTCACGGAAGGAGTACGAGATGTTCCTATCCTTGAGGCGTGGCGGTGCCCCTCCTCCTCCAGATCCGTAGTAGTTCGAGTTAGGACTGTTTTTATGAGATTGTAGTATTTTTTTAGTGTTTGTTTATGTTGATTCAGTATTGGTTGTGGATTATTTGTTTGTGTAGACTTTCAGTATTGGTTGTGGATTCATGTGGATATTGGTTGTATACTTTTGATATTCGTTTACCGACTTTGGATATTTTAGTGTTCGTTGTGTTGGTATCTCATCATATATTGGTTGTAGACTTTTACTCTTGTTTGCGTTGATTGTTATAATATTGTGATGTACCGGTGTTGAGTGTTCCACCAAAGGGGTCGGCGAACCCAGGAAGAAAATGTGCTTGTGATTTTTTTTTGTTATTTATTGAACAGCAGGTAGAAAATGTGATTCTGTGGACATTCTGTAATTTATTTATTTTATTTTTTTGTAATTTAGCGACGTTTAGCGACGTAGATAAACGTCGGTAAACGTCGGTAAATCACCAGGTATACCGATGCTTACCGACGTACGGTAGCGTCGGTAAACGTCACTAAATGTCCCAGTAATTCCCTCGCCTATAGAGTCGGTGAACGTCGGTAAAAACTAGACATACGTCGCTAACTGTTGCAGGATTCACCGACGTTGGCCGACGTTTGAGACGTCGCCATATTTTCGACGGGGCGTCGGTGAACGTCGGTAAGTGTACCAGGATTACCGACATTTAATTACGTCGGTAAGCGTCGGTAAGAGCGACGATTATCGACGTTTTACCTGTTAGCGACATGGCTTTCCGCGACCACATGAAACGTCGCTAAATACGTCGGTAAACAGTTTTAGCGACGTTTTTTGTCATTTTAGCGACGTTTTCTGGCGTCGCTAATACAACTTATTCTGGTAGTGATAGAACTAGCAACTTTTGATGAAAATCATGGCCGGCCCTGGCCCAGGGCAGCCAGGACGACCTCCTAGAATCCCATAGAATATGAGGGCCAAAAAAAAAAAATTTAAACATATATATATTCATAATCTTGTATCTAAAATAGAACTGATATGTAACATGACCTCTTTTACTATAAAACAATTGTGGTATAGTGGTTAGTATGTTAAACTTGTACCCTAGAAGTTCTAGGTTCTATTCTTGATTGTAACATTTATAAATTTTACTTTTATTTTAATTTTTTTATATTATATATGTGTCCCATTTTGAAAGTTTGCGTAAGTCCCCCATGAACTCAGGGCCAGCCCGGACAGAAATGGATCAAAATGACTTCACACAATTTTTTTTCGGAAAAAAAATGAGCTGCCCAAAATCAGTGATCAAAGAAAAATTACAAAACATATATTTTTTTAAATACTTTATAAACAGCCGGCTAAAATCTTTTTTTTCTTTCTAGTAGACTGTAAGTAGCCAAATCTTGTACCATGAAAATGAAGCCCGATACACATCCTTGAGTGTGGGCTTGCGTCTATTATTCCCTTGAATAAGGGAGGCCAAGGCCCATATAAATTAGTTTGGGAGAAGCAAATTATAAAGGTAACTATGCAAGTAATATATAATAAAACGAGCATTCCCATAAAAAGGAGGCACCTACTTCATCGAGCCAAAAAAAAGCAAACAAGTAATCAATTACTTTCAACCATCGGCTTTAGAATTAGAAGATTAGTGCTGATAATTAATAAACAAAGGACAATACCAATAAAAACTCTCTTTCCTACACGGCGATTCTTTGGTTAACCATTTGCAGAGAAAAAATTCTTGCACTTTTCTATACCATTCCCCGACAGCAGCATGCATCTCCTGTCCCGTTTCGGTCACCGCTTCCATCAGACCGTCCAATCTCGATCCCACCGCTCCAATTCCCTCGTGTACACAGCTCTCCCTTCGTGTGCCGACATTCGAGTGGTATATGCTCTCGTCCCGGTGAAGATACCGCTCCCCGTCCCGCCACGTCATCCGTGCGGCAGGGTCGTAAATAAGTAGTAGGTTCGTGGTCAAAATTCATATAGATTCTCGCCTAGGTGCTAGCTCCGTTGCCGAGCCGCAACGCCGTACGCGTCCCCAGAGACCGGCTCACCCCTGTAATCTCCGACGCGCTCCGGAGGCTATTTGCGCTCCTGCAATTGGACTGCTGCTGCTGCTGAAGCAGTAGATCCGACCGCACGAACAGCAGATCCGACGGACGAAGGTCGCTCCATCTCTGCTGCAGCTGTTGCTTCCCGGAGACTATGATCCGGTGGCTGTACCGCCTCTCAAACTCCTCTCTTTCTGCTGTGTTCTCCGTCAGCAGCAGGCTGTCTTTCCTTCTCTCGGTGGTAACGTTACCGCTGTGGTCCGACTGGACCACCACCTGGAGAAGGGTTGGGTTCCTGCTCGATTTCTCCCCCGCTGAAGAATGTCTTCCGGAGATCCTCCGCGGTAACCTCACTGCCGCCGGTTGCTCTGGCTCGGGCTGCGGGTCGAGGTCTACGTGTTCGGGCTTCGGGTCGCAGAGCAGCAGCACGTCCTCCGGATGCACCCGGACCCGGCAGAGCGGACACGTGGAGTGGGCCTCCAGCCAGACGTCGACGCACTCGACGTGGAACCCGTGCTTGCACTTCGGGAGCAGCCGGAGGACCTCGGCCGGCTCGAAGCGGTTCAAGCAGACCGCGCACTCGAGTCCCTCCTTCTGGCCAGTCAGCGCCCCGAACCGGAACGCCGGGAGCGACTCGACCACCGTCCTGGCGACACCGGAGTTCCGGTGCTCCGCGGCAGAGGGGGCACCCCCTCTGCCGCCGCCGCCCCCGCCGCCGTTGGAGTAATTGTTCCCCTGGCGCTTGCAGTGCTTTGCGTAGAGGAGGAGGAGGAACGTGAGGGAGAACACGGTGGTGAGCACGCCCACAATGACCGCGATGCTGGGACGGAAGGATGCTGCTTGTCGGGGTGAAGGAAAGGGCGAAAGGGTCTGGTCCTCCTCCTGCTCTGCCATTAGAACGCGGTGGAGTTCGGAGAACGACATGTAAGGCTTCGTTGGGGAGTTTGGAATATAATGTTGTGCTAAGCTATAGCTATAGCAAGCAAAGTACACAAGGAGAAGGTGACAAAGGAGGAAGAACGGGGTGTCTGGCTTTGTCGTTTTCCCGGCGGTGGCTTCTGCCAGAAATGAAGGCAGAAATTTGGAGATTGGGTTTGTCGGTTTCCGGCGCCTAAGTCGCTGGAATTACGGATCCTGCCCTTGTGATTTGGTATGGGGATGAATAGGTGGGGAAGGATATTTTGGTCAGAAAACATTATTTGTCTCGTAGTAGGCCCAGGTGGCTACGATGGCGAAGCGAATAACCCGCTGGTCTATTGAATGCAGCCTTAAAATTGAGGGGAGGGCCACGTGAACCTCTCTCTCTATCGGCAGGTGATGGTTAATGCAACGGCCTAGCCTAGCTTAGGGATGGATATTTTTCTCTACTGCTTTAGGGGCTATTTTCTTTTTCATCTTTCTGTCTCTGTAAATTTATCGTCCCAAATTAAACCATCAAAATTAAATGGTCTTTCCTCGATTAGATAGTTTTCTTGTTTTACCAAACAGCGAAAAGAAAATGTGAAAAAAATTCTACTTTTTGATTTTTATAAAAAATACAAGGAAATTTATTTCCTTTCCGTGAACCAGACGAGGCCTATGAGTTTGGCTTCCCACATCCAAAAAGTGGTTTTAGAAATTATTTTGGAAAATGAGTTTTTTAAACTATGTTTTTGGAAAGCATCAAAAACTTATTTTTTCAGTGTAAATTCACTCTCCCTCTCTCCACGGGCTTCTTATTCTATCCTCTCTTTTTTTTGTGACAATTGTTTCTTCTTTGTTGTTTCTCTCTCCTCCATACTTTTTTTTGTTTGAAGAGCTTTGCGTGGAAGCAGATGCGACAGACGGCAACACTCTCCTCCTCTTCTGCATGGACAGACACACGTAAAGGTGTTACGACGGACGGCGGTAGGGGAGCCGAAGGGACGGAGGGGTCGAGGTCCTACTCGAGCTCGAGTGGACAATGGTGGGATTGGCAATGACGGTATGGGCGAGGAAGGGGTCGAGGTCCTCCCCGCCGTCCAACATTAATGGCTCCTTCACCTCCACGTCATCCAACGGCGGCTCCTCCACCTCCACGCTGTTGGAGCTCGGATCTCGAGCATGACCCCTCCGTGCATCGTTGGTGGTGGTCGACGGTGGCAGAAGCAAAGGTAGTGGTGGTAGATGCAGAGGTGGTGGTCGCCCTAAGGCCTAGCCGATTCAGCAACGACTTTGGGTGGTGGTTCTGCGTCGTCCAACGGCGGCTCCTCCACCTCCTTGTTCACGACCTCGACCGGCTCATCGACGACTGCCCACCGCCTCGTCGAGGACTTCCTACCGCCTTGTCGACGACCTCCCACCGCCTCGTCCTCGTCGAAGACCTCAACCGGCTCGTCGACCTCCTTCCATCACCAGCTCAGGGTTAGGATTTTGGGACATGGTGGTGGTTTGACTGGTTTCGTTGGTCACAACGAAGCTGATGATAGCCGGATCCTGGAAGATGTTCGGATAAAAAATTATCTAAAAATCATAGAAAACTATAAAATAGCTATCTAATACATATTCAACCTATCTAGAGTCCATATAACCATAATGTGGTCATAGCCCTCCTATGAGCTAAGGCGTAAACCCGAATAATCATAAAAGTTAATCGTAATCTAATCAAATAAAATTGAAAAAAATTCCTAAATTTCTAATGGGATGGGGGGGACAGATGTCACAAAGAAGCACAGCTAATGTCATTATGTGAGTGGAAAGAATTGCAGCTTCGTGCAGAATTCAAGGCTTAGTCCATTTTTGTATCATTCTGTTGTTTAGCCCATGCGGAAAAATTCAAGTCGAAGTGACATCCATCCTAATGCATGATGGACAGTCATTGTAGGGAACGTCCACTACAACAAAGAATTCTTTTAATGACGGCTAAAAAGCGTCATTAATGACGAACCATGACGCTTTTTTTTGCGGCAACTGTTATGAAAATGGGTGTTATAAATATTTTTTAAAAGCGTCATAAAATAACCGTCATGAATAGTTTCTATAAAATCGTTATGAATAGTTAATATATAGTGTACAATTCAGAACAATTTTAAAACGTCATGAATAGATAATATGTATAGGCTCAATGCAGCACATTTATAACACTTTATACTATTCAAATTAGCATATTTATAATGCTCTATACTGTACAGTATATATTACATTCCAAAAACTTAACATTATATATCACCATCTTTATCACATTTCTCAAAATAGAGTACATATCAACATCTTCGTTACATTGAATATCCAAATACAGAATGTACCAAAAAAATAGGAATAAATCTCTCTTTTGCTAACCAAATTATTAGAAATATTTACTTAAGTAGATTCTGACCATGGATCTTCTCTCTGCCATCTCTTGAAGATATCGGGAGTCCCAAAGAGAAGTAGTGTCGCAGCTGAGCGACGACTTGGTGCTGCTGCAGCCGGCGCCGTCGTGGGAGAGCCTCACCCTCTGATCCCTTACTCTCGCCTGAACCCTCACCAGCGCCTGCATGCACCTCAGCGTCACGTTGTGCCCTTTTTGCAAAAAATCGGAAATGTCAGCTTAGCACTTTAGTAATCAACGCTGAAATGTGAGCCTAGCAATCAACCTGAATTTTACCAAGCCAATAAATTAAAGAAAGTTAACAAGAAATTTATATATTAGAGATCAAAATCGAAAATGCATAATTAAGAAAGCGTCACTTATTAGACTGACTGCACTTGGCGCAAATGGAGAATTGCTAAAAATAGAATGATATTAAAATGCCAACCAAATGGAGGTCTCGCGTTCCAAATCCTCACCCCACCTATATCCACAATTTAGATGTTATCAAGTTAGAACCAGGTATAAATGACACATTATATTTGAAAGACCGGAAACTGGAAAGAAAAAAAAACTTCAAGTCACTACAAAATTCAAGAGAAAAAAAAAACACAGGTTCAAGTGAATTTCAGAAAACCCAGAAGCCAAAACTTTCATAAATGGAAAAAAGTTTATAGAATTCTAAGTGCTCATGTCAAGAATTCCTCTACTATGTGAAGTCCTCAGACAACTTTCAGAATGAAGCATGCATTAACATTTTCTATTATGGAAATAGCATGCATTAACATTTTATATTTTGTGAATTAGAAAATAGTGAGATCATATTTCTTCTACTAATTTCTTAAGAATCTCTTTACCCAACTAATATGGCCACATATATTAACTATGATAAGCACTTGCAAAAGAAAAAAAAAACGAAAGTCAAGAATGAATTAAAATGGTTACAGAGTTTGAATAGTAACATTAGATCACCACATTGGGAGTGGAAAGGAAATTTAAGAAGTACTGAAATAGAGTAGTTCTCAACAATGAATGATCAAATCTTGTTCTTTAAAAAGTTGATCGTGTATGTCGAGTTGGTTGAATCTGATACAAGTACTACAGACTATTAAGTTCTCGACACATTCATAACTATATTAATTGCTAACATGTTGTACTAAACATTTTTTAATACTAGTAAGATTTGCAATATGAACTGAAAGTTTGGAGTCGGATTTTATATCAGCCATGGCCCAACCATGTGCACATGTACTGTACAAGTTCAAAAATATGTGGAAGTAACTTTGTGTATATATATATATATATATATATATATATATATATATATATATATATATATATATATATATATATATATATATATATATATATATATATATAGTTGGCACACACATTGGGAGGCATATAGTTAATATGTTTCAGACAGTACAGTGTGGCAGATGGGAGGTTTAAATTGGAACAGTTGGGGTATACTGCTATATGGGCAGGGCGCAGCCGACCCCTCCCCAACCGTTGGATTGTCTAGGGATGTGCACATGCACACATCCCATGGTAATCCAACGGTTGGTATGGAAAGGGTGCACTGCGTCTGTCACATCCAATAATTTCCCGCTATATGGATCTGAAGTTGGAGAAGTGGATCAATAATAAATTTCACCCAGCTGTATATAGGTGCAGAAGAACAAACTTTAATATGTATAAATTTCACCCAGCCTTTTATGACTAGCTAGATTTTTGTGCTTACATTTATATCCATTCTCTTATACTTTATGCATACATTGCATTAATTCTACCTTAGATTTTTATTTGTATAGTCTTTTGTTTTTCAGTTAGATTATGTGTAATGCATGCATTACTTATGCTGATGAAGTTAAGATCATACTTTTGAAGATTAAAGAAGTAGCATCATTTTGAAGATTCAATTCCTATAGTGGAGTAGATGGATATTTCTTTTGAAGATTAAAGAAATATGCATTAACATTTTATATACAAAGGATTGAACTTTCTATGAAAGCTAAATAGTAAATATGCACAACTAAGAGTCCAAACAATTTGCTAAGAAAGAACATTTCTAAAAGATTTTGATGAAGTTTCCAAACGATTTTGATGAAGAAATTTTCTTCTCTACGAGGTTGCTTCCAATCAATTGACCTGGTGAGAGTAAACTAAGGCTTGGAACTTAAATCAATAAAATGACACTCAAGCTTGCACACTAAATTTGATTGCTAACATGGGAGAAAAACTAAATAGAGTAGAAGGTAACTAGTTTTCCGTAAAGATGCAAATATTATAGACTCTGTATTTTTTCAGTATACACTCAAGTGACATAAAAACTAAATGGCGTAGGGTCTTGAAACTTACTAAGACCAAATAGCTGAAGTAGAATCCTAAGTCCATATAGAAGATTTGTAATGCTCAACGAGCAAAGGCTCCGAGATGGCCCGCCTCCTGGACCTGTCTTGCCCGGGCGCGGGGCCGGCACCGGCGACGTGCGTCCACGTCCTCCACCTGGTGGACCTCGCCGGCCGGGCCAGCTCCAGCCTCGTGGCGCACAGGAACGGCTTCATCAACCCCTCGGAGATGGCCCGCCTCCACAACTGTAATGCCTGTGGTTCGTATTACGTATTCTTGGAATACGTGTACGTATTTTCTTCTTGTATTGCATGATTCCTTTAGTTTTCTTCTTGGCTTGGCTTGGTTTACTCTCGGTTTGGGTTGGCTTGGTTCGGCCGGCCCAATGCTTGGTTCATCATGGGCCAAGGGTGGTGTCACCCTCACTTTTCCCAGTTAGGGGTAAAATGGTAATTTTCTATTTTATAATATTTTTGGAAATTTTATTTCATGAATATTATTATTTAATTATTATAGGAGTCGGGTTCGAATTTTATCGCATTCCGAGTTAATTCGGGACCCCGGTAAATTTCGACTTGAGCTGTAATTAGCATGTTAGCTAACCATGGGCCACCACACTAAAAATTAGGGTTTAAGAGTTTGGACTAGTTCCCCATGAGTAATTTAGTTTAATTATAATTTTTATTTATTTTTAGCAACTTCCTAAACCTAATTTGGAATTTATTTAATATTAGGCTTAGGGAGGGGCAAACTTGTAATTTCAAGTGCCCCTACCCTATCCCTCCATGGCTGGCCATAAAGGGCAACCCTCCACCTCTCATTTCTTCACCACTAAGTTTTCTTCCTCTCTCTTCATTTCTTTCCTTCAAGCTTCTTCTTCTCCATCAAATCCACTTTAGGTAAACTCTCTAATCCCTCATTTATTTCTCATCTTCATTTAGTTCATTCACATTAATTAGAGATATGACCATTCTCTTCTATTTGCCCACAAATTTGTAGATTTTCCCTAGAAAAATAGGTTAAGGATTTATTAGGATTTAATCATTTGGTAAAATGATATATATATATATATATATATATATATATACATATATATATATATACATGTGTATTTATGTGTGTGTATTTATTTATGTATTTGTGTGTGTGTAGAGGAGGGTGATATTGTGTCATGGGGATGGTGGTGTTGGGAGAGTGGTGTGTGTGTGTTTGTGTTGTGTGAGGATGTGTGTGTGTGTTTATATATATATATATATATATATATATATATATATATATATATATATATATATATATATATAGTTATATGAGTGTATATATATATATAGATATGAGTGTATTTATATATATACATGGATGTGTGTATATGAATGTGTGTGTGTTATATATATTTAGAGGGATGGATAGATATCTAGATAGATTATAGATAGATATCTAGTTATATATATATATATATATATATATATATATATATAGAGATATATATATATATATATATATATATATATATATATATATATATAGATATATATATATATATATGAAGTGTATTATATAGGGAGATAGAAGAGGAGAAGAAGAAGAAGATTAAACGCAGCAGCAGCAGCAGCTTACTGCAGCAGTAGCAGCAGCTACCTGCTGCAGGAAACAGCCCCCCCCCCCCCCCCCCCCCCACCTTGGCTTTTAGGCCTATTTACACCCCCCCCCCCTTTTCACCTATACATATAGGTATATATATATATATATATATATATATAAGTATTATATATGGTTGGAATCGTAAAGAAGAGTAGAAAAAGATTATGGAATAAGAAATTAGAAAAGGATTTGAGGTTGGGAGGAAAGATTGAAAGAAGTTGGAAGAATAGGAAAAAGGCTAGAATAGAAAAAGGGAAAAACCGAGTTAGAGGGCGAAACGGAGTTCGGAGTATCCGATTGAGTTGAAACTTGGCGTGGGGCATGAATACATGATTTAGATTTTGCGGGTAGGCTTCCGGGTGGAATTCGGGGTCGTAGGGCGCCCGTATCGCGCCGTATCGGCGCGTATCTTGAAATATTCAAGATTTTGACAACGGGCCGTATCATGGACCGAATGTCCACGTTACCTAGGTATTTTGGTAGATATTATATGTATAGGATAGTATCATACTATCCTAGGGAGATCGGGTCAAAATACCAAGCGTAGGTAGGCCAACTGGATAGTTGCCGAAGCTAGAATTTTACCCTTTTTAAGGGTAAAATAGGATATTGGCCTACGGCCAAGATATGAGTTTCGAAGTCCAAGATGGACTTGGATATGGGTTGTAGAGATTGGTAATAGTTAGAAATAGTCACCTAGACCTAGTCTTGGCCCCGGTTGACCCCGGTTGACTTTTTGGACCAAAAGTCAACTATGGGTCAACACTTTACCCAAATTAGTCCCGATTTCCATTGGACTTTTGTAGTTGACCAAAAGTCAACTATTAGTCACCATTGACCTAGGGTTGACCATGGTTGACCTAGAGTTGACCAGAGTTGACCACTTGACCAAAAGTCAACTGTAGGCCAACTCTTGATCCCGTTTGACTTTCTTCGACTTGTTTTGACCCGTAATGCCTGGTATGACCTAGGATTGACTTGGTTAGGCTTAGATTGACTTGATATAACTTGATTTGACCTAGATTGACTTGACAGGACTTAGTGTGACTCAGTGAGACCTAGTTTGACCTAGATTGCATATCATTCATTGTAAATCATTCCTAAACTTGTTTAAACCTAAATTAACTTACAGTATCTCATATTTAGGTCTTCTGATACCGCTCTGAGCATTGATATACCATACAGCTCAGGACAGCAGGCGAGTACATTCACTGATAGTTTTCATTGTCTTGATATCTACTATATCCGATTCAGTTGTAGTATCTTACTTGATTCTCGACACGATAGTTCACGGACTAGTATTGTCGGATTCCTGTCATGAGATGTCATTCCTAGATTTCTTGGAATGCTGGTACTTGCTTGGTCTTGATTCTTGTACTTGTATTGACGCCGATTCCTGAAGAGGACTTGCTCCCCTCTTAGGGAATCCGCGTCATGACGTGCTATGTCCGGATCCATGTTACTATTCGGGGATGGGGGAATTATTAGGGGTTATGTGATCAAAGCCTCCCTGTCACTATTTTGCTAGCGCCACCCTCACCTCACGTAGGGTGTAGCAGACACCCCTTGCCGGGTTATCCAGGTTGGCCGGCATGACCCTTTCCAGAGATTTTCCTGTGATTGTCGGGCCAAGTGGATAACCCTATCCTGACTCCCTAGCCGATCACATATCGCTCTAATAATTTAAATCACATTTTACATTTATTGTCGTATCTTATATTTCAGTTCAGTTTTACTTTCTGTACTTCTCACCATGCTATGATTCATTTACTCACATGCTCTACCTGCCTTTATACTGTACTATGATTGAGACTAAGTCCTGTTTGAAAGAAGGGTTACAACCCCGGTCCTTGTTTGGTTTAAGGGTTGTAACTCGGCTTTCGAATGGTTCCCAAGTCGCCTATATCTTTGTCTTGTATTTCATTATACTGTCTCTTATAGTATTTGTCAATTCACATGGAACTGCTGTTGGTGTTTGTACTTGCTCATTTTCCTGACAGGATACCGTTATGATATTTTACAGATGTTTCTGAGACAGATGGAGACTCAGGCCAGGGCAGTGGCCTGATAGATTGGCCACTAGATTTTATACTCCCTGAGTAGTTAGCACTTGTTAGGCTTGACTGGACTGCGATCCAGCTTTAGATTTTAGAATGTAGTATTATATATTATTCTGTGATGTTACGTTTAGTTTTGGACTAGTGTGGATCTCGAACTTATTTCTTGCTTCATCTATCATATTTCCTTTCCATGCTATCTACCTTAGTTTTACATTTGTGATTGAGACTGTATTGCTATGTCACCTCCATTCGGAGTGTATATACTGTACAGTTACCTTTATCTGTTTAGTTGTAGTATTCTAGATGACCTAGACAGCGTTCTACCGCCGATGCTGCGGTGTAGGCTGGACGTACCCACGTGCTCGTGCCCCTAATCAGGGTGCGGGTCGTGACAGGTGGAACACCTTAGCCTATGCTTCTCCTTCATTTCTACCATAACCCCCTCTTTATTATCCCCACCAACCTTCTCTCTCTTCCATAATTTTCATTTACTTCTCCTTCCCCCACCATTACTCTTTCCCACCAACCAAGAACACCATAGGCAAGTGCAACTTGCTTCCACAAGAGAACCCCTTTTGATGGTTTCATTAGCTTCTCCTCATGATTCTAAACCACATTAGAACTTGTCATTTTCCATTTTGAGGCTTTAATTCTTGTAGATCTAGAGTCTTGCTATTTTTGGATTTTTGTGGTTTTGATCTATCAAACTTCCTTGTTTTCAAGTTTTGATGGTTCCATATTGTAGAGAATTTCATTCTACCCAATTTTGACCTTTGGAAAGTTGGATTCGGACTTGTTTTGACCAAGATATGGACTGTTGAAGCTTAGATTCAACTTTAGAGTTCTTGCTGTTCTTGCCATTTGGAGAAGACAGTGAACAGTGAGCTAGCTTTATAGCTTACGCCGCTGAGCTGTACGCTGCTCTTTAGCGAGCGTACGCTAGCCTTGGGTACGCTGCTCTTTAGCGAGCGTACGCTAGCCTTGGTACGCTGCTCTTTAGCGAGCGTACGCTGACTTGGGTACGCTGCTCTTTAGCGAGCATACGCTAGCCTTGGGTACGCTGCTCTTTAGCGAGCGTACGCTAGTCTTGGTACGCTGCTCTTTAGCGAGCGTACGCTGACTTGGGTACGCTGCTCTTTAGCGAGCGTACGCTAGCCTTGGTACGCTGCTCTTTAGCGAGCGTACGCTGACTTGGGTATGCTGCTCTTTAGTGAGCGTACGCTAGCCTTGATACGCTGCCTTTTGGCAGTGTGTCTTTTGCGTACGCTAGCGTGAGCGTGCCCTAGACCCTTTGGTACGCTAGCTTGAGCGTACGCTGACCTGTAGCTTGAGCGTGCCCTTGTGTACGCTGACCCTTGCGTACGTTTCCCATTGGAAGTGTATGGACCCCTTTGGTACGCTAGCTTGAGCATACGCTGACCTGTAGCTTGAGCGTACGCGTGCCTTGGTACGCTAGCTTAAGCGAGCAAGGTGTACGCTGGCCTGAGCATAGTTTGACCTGAGCGTATGGCCTTTGGCTGACTTGGTCTCATGTCAGCGTGTCAGATTTGGTTTTATTTTCCCTGAGCTTGACTCTTCTATAGCCCTGCATATTGATATTTTATTAGATATTTAACGTCCATTTTATATCCTTACGCCTTTTGTCCTGAACTTGATAATCACGAATTTACTTGATATGTTTGTAATTGATAATTGAGCATGACGTGATAGTGATCCGTAGTGGTGCACTCCTGACATAATAACCTGACATGACCTGATAGTGGCCCGTCGTGGCGCACTCCTGACAAGTACACTTGGCATGATAACCTGACATGATTATCTCGAATAGCTGTTGCGACGGCTACCTGACATGACATGACTTGTATAATTAATCCTGACACCGTGGACGATTGTGCTTGTACAAATAATCCAGTCCTGTCTTGCATCATGCCTAGGAGGGGACTCCTGAGTACCACGGTCAGGAGTACCTACTGAAATGGACTAAGGTTAATGACTAGTATAATTCACTAGACATGAAGAGATGTTCTCCAGTTACAGGCAATCCCGTTATTCCGGCCGCAAATGTTTAGACTTGTAGCCTGCCGACGAGTAGGGCACATTTCCAGCCCACTGTCATGTGGGGCACTCTTGATTGTCACTTAAATGATTGAACTCTATTGTCACTATAATGCATTGTACTCTCCAGATTGTCACTATAATGATTGCCTGGATAACCTGGATAGCTGCAGGGCCTGTGACTACTTGGAACATCTCATTGCATCTTGCTAGTAACTAGGATTGTGATAACCCTAGTTAGTTAATGTAGAAAGCCGTAGGCAATGATTGGCCGTGATTGCTTGGATGGAGTCTAGTCCAGTACAGTATTGTCTAGAATTGATTAATTATAAGATTGTACCAGAATGATTGAATGATTGTCACTCCAGATTGTCACTATAATGATTGTCACTCCAGATTGTCACTATAATGATTGTCACTCCAGATTGTCAATATAATGATTGTCACTCCGGATTGTCACTATAATGATTGTCACTCCAGAACGTTACTTGACCTGATTTCTTATATTTATCTTGCCGATAAATGGTGAGAGAAACCAAGTTTCGTTCAGACGAAGGGTTACAACCCCGGTCCTTGTTTGGTTTACGGGTTGTAACCTGGCTATCTGAATAGTCCCATGGTTATCTCATCGTATATCATCCTGTCATGCTTTCTTTCCATATGTCCTGTCTTTTAGTGATTCTATACAAGATTATCTTTTATAATTACCCATCATGCTTTTTCTTAAACTACTGTCTTTTTATTATGTAATTATACTCTTGTGCTAATTGCTGGTTTTAGTTCTTAAGTGAAGCCTCCTTTGTGGCACTTGCTCTTTCTGGGGTCTGACCCAGCTGGTTTTGTATGGCCAGATACCGGAGCAGCACCAAAGGATCTCCCTGCTTTTCAGCCCGATGGTGGTCACCAGGCGTAACCAGGGCAACGAGTGGGTTTATTTTTGCTCTCCCACTCTATTGTAAAATTATTCTTTTGAGGCGTTTAGCCGCCGAGCAAGTGTTAGCTCGATTGTACTTACTTACTGTCTGCCTACGGGCTGTAACATAATTGACAAGCCCCGGGGGTTGATCATGTATGACTGAACTCTTGCTAGTCCTCACATTTTGTAACGACTAGCTTCATGATCATCTGGATACGTAATGTTTGGGACGCCTTACAATTGTATATTTGGAGATCTGATATCTTGTGATTATTATTAGTTGGTTGAGATTGAGACAATAGGCTATCTATGGCCTTAAGAGACTGATGGATTGTAGTGAAACCCTCACATATCTAGACAGCCGTGATCGTATAGCGGTGTGGATTCCATTCTGTTATACGTAGCTGGCTATGTCTGCCCCCGCTCTCCAGTATTCTGGTTCTGGGGCGTGACAACAACGCCTTCATTAGCTTCTAGGCAATTACCTTAACTTACCCTATTACCTTACCAAGGTAAACTCACTATCAAGTTCCTACCTTAGTTTCTAGGCACTTTTCTACCGCAACATGTTATCCTAATACCATGCCCTCGTATCTCGATACCATGCCATGGTATCTTGATACTCTAATTTCATATCTTGAAGTATCTTAGAACTTTACCCTTTCATAGGGTAAATCCTAATTATCTTGTGATACCATCTTGGTATCACAAGATACCTCAACCTGTCACGCTCACTCTAGCCCGCATCTAACTCTAATACAAAACTTCTAATATAAAACCTTACTAACATATCTTCCACAATTTCCTCACTCTCTAACACAAACCACATCCTATTACCAAATCTTTTCTTAACATATTATCTAACCACTAACATACTCTTCTAACTAAACGCTCAACTCACTAACTCACTAACAACACACATACGCAACATGAAGGGGGTTAAGTGACTGTTTTTGATGAAAAGGATGAATGGATGAATGAATGGTGAATGGGTGAATGGATGAATGAATGGTGAATGGGTGAATGAATGAATGGTGAATGGGTGAATGAATAAATGAATGGTGAATGGGTGAATGAATAAATGGGTGAATGAATAAATGAATGGTGAATGGGTGAATGAATAAATGAATAAACTGCTATATATGTGGATGGATGGGTGAATAAATGAATGAATGAATGGTGAATGGGTGAATGAATAAATGAATGGTGAATGGGTGAATGAATAAATGAATGGACTACTATATGTGATAGATGAATGGATGGATGAATGAATGGATGGATGAATGGTGAATGGGTGGCTGAATGAATGATACTGCTGCTGCTTTTGCTGCTGAAATTGCTGCTGCATATGCTGCTGCTTATGCTGCTTATGCTGCCTAGCTGCTACTGCATATGCTGGCCTAGCTGCTGCTGCAGATGCTGGTCTCAATCCCCCCTTCAACCACCATGAACACCACTACAAACCACCACTACAACACCACAACTACAACCACAACCTACCACAACAACTCGCTCCATTCTCATTCAAACTCACACACAACCAATAAACATATATACCTATATCAAGACACACACATATATATATATATATATATATATATATATATATATATATATATATATATATATATATATATATATATATATACACTCTCAAATATAAAGAGACACACACAATATTTGGGGTTCGTCGGGTAAACCGACACATGAATCCGAGCCCAACCCGATTGTTGATCGGGTTCAAATATTTTAACCCAAATCCGAGCCCGAACCCGAGTATCTTCAACCCTAACCCAACTCATTAACGGGTTTATCCGATTGGGTTCGGGTTTAGCTCGCCCAAGTTGCACCCCTAACTGTGTTCCAGTGTGTGTCCGTGTGTGTGTGTGTCCGTGTGTCCGTGTGTGTGTCCGTGTGTGTGTATCTCTGTGTGTATGTGTGTGTGTCCGTGGGAGAGGAGGAGGAGGAGGGAGAGGAGTTAGATTAGGGTTTACCTGAGGAAGAGGAGGAGGAGCTCGGATTGGGGGAGGAGGAGCTCGAGGAGGAGGAGCTCGACGGGAGGGGGGGGGGGGGGGGGGGGGGGTGGGAGAGGGGTCGCCGGAGGGGGGGGGGGGGGGGAGAGAAAATTTTTAGAAATTTTAGAAATTTTCGAGTGAGGGGAAAAAAGGAAACAACGTACCCTAAGTAAAAACTTTAGCGAGGTCATGAGGAGACGTCGCTAAACGTCGCTATATTTAAATAATTAGTGACGTGTAGGGACGACATTGCGACGCAGATTTTCATTTAATAAATTACTGTCGCTATTCGTCACTGGTAGTCGGCACCAGCGACGAATAGCGACGTCAAGTTGCTACGTCGCTAAATTCCCGAAAATTAACGACGTTCTTTTTTGGAGTCGCTAAATTCGTCGTAATTTTGTCATATTTTGGTAATGTTCTATCTGGATCTGTTTTGGGAATAACAATAACAAACTTGTATCTTGTATGAGAGATCGCCTTCTCGTTCAAGTACGACGTTGGAAACTGGCTGTCAACGACGTAATTGACTCGTCAGCGTGGTACGTGGTTGGTCTCTAGTTTTTTTAGTAGTGAGAGTTTCGAACCTTGTCTAACCAGAAGTACACTTGATGTTAAACTTTCTGCCACTATTATAGTAATGTTCTTTGACATACCTTTTTAGAAATTTTTTAAAAAACATTTTGTTGTGGGAATTTAACTCCTGGTCCACAAAATCTATCTTCGATGAATAATGTAGTATTAACTCTCATCTCTTACAAACATTCTAGAATTTTGATGCAATTTTGTAGATCGTTCATGATGGGTTAATTTGGTGGATAACCAATTTTAAGATGGACTGAGCACAAGGGGATTAGGAGGTGACCCACCAGTAGCTGACTTGACTTGTAGATGAGCTGTAGAAGAGAAGGAATATGTGAAAGCAGATGGGAGCTTCAGAGGTTGCTAGCTAGTGTTGCAAACTTCGAATTTTCTGGAATAGTAACAACCACCATAGAAGAGAAAGAGACCAACGGAAGTCCTTTGGATGCATTGCTGAAAAGTTTGTCAACCAAAGTCTTTACCCCTTCCTGTCGCTTCCCAATTTCATGACCTAATTATCACTAGTCCTAATGCAATATAAACTAGAGTTAATTACCTAAATGATTCGTGAAGAATGGACATGTGATACTCACATGTCTTATTTTTCATATTTATTTTGTCATATTTTTGTTTTTGGATAAAAATATCAAAAATGCTATTTGGCTCACAATTTTTTTAGATAATACCATCTTCCAATATGTGGCATATGACATAGCTGATGACATGACAGCTGACATGACAAAATTAAACATTAAAATTAATATTAATATTAAACTTAAAATTAATATTAATATCAAATTAACATAAACATTAATATTAAAATTAACATAAATTAAAATTATCATTAACATTAACATTAATATTAAAATTAATATTAATATCAAATTAACATGAATATTAATATTAACATTAACATTAATTAATTTTAACATTAATTTTAACATTAAAATCAATATTAACATTAAATTAAAATTAACATTAGCATTAACATTAATACTAAAAAAATTTGGGTTATTATTTTTTTGCGTTAAAACATGACATGTCAGCTGCCATGTCGGTTGCATGTCAGATGTCACATAATGGAAGATGGCATCACCCAACATTTTTTGGAGCCAAATAACATAATTGTAAAAATATTGGTGTTAAAGAAATAGTACATAAACAAATAGCTATTGTCAAATACAAAATAACGGCTCTACAATCAAATATAGCCGACGTATCGGCTGGTCATAACAAAAATAATCCTATAAATAAGATATATGACCACTACATGTTCATTTTTATCAATTTTCATCCGAAATATCAAGAAAATATTGTTTATCCATTTATTTAAACCAAAATATAAAACTTAGAAGCTAAATTAACCAAAAAATTAAAGTTAATTCGATCGATCACCAAAATGACGACCACGACAGTTCTCCTGTACCTAGGGCTGCAAACGAGCCAAGCCGAGCCAAGCTTTTGTAAGCTTGAGCTTGGCTTGACTAGAATTAATCGAGCTCAAGCTCGAGCTCGAGCTTGGTAAATTTTTTATTTTAGAGCTTGAGCTTGGCTTGAGTTTGTTTATATTAAGCTTGAGCTTGGCATGGTTTGAGCTCGAGCTTGGCTTGATAAGTAGGCTTGATTCAAGCTTGATAAACAAGCTTGATAAACAAGTTTGATAAGCTCAAAATCGAGCTCGTTAAGCTTGATTTCAAGCTCGCTCAACTTTATTTCAAGCTCATTAACCTTGATTTCAAGCTTAACGAGCTCGATTTCAATTTAGTTAGGTTTGAATTCAAGTATCTGTGATATTATTAATTCAAAAGTTCCTTAATATCAATTATTAAGGACATATAAATATATAATGCACACAAATATACATATATTTAGAATTCAACAAAGAACAAACGAGCTTCTAACAAGCTCCTAAACGAGCATCTAAACGAGCCAGCTTGCAAGCTCATCAACGAGCCAGCTCGCGAGCTCAAACGAGCCGAGTACTTCTAAGCTTGAGCTTGGCTCGTTTATTAAACGAGCTCGAAAATGAAGCTTGAGCTCAGCTTGTTTACTAAACGAACCGAGCTCAAACAAGCTTTTATCGAGCCGAGTTTCAAGCAGCTCGCGAACGGCTTGGCTCATTTGCAGCCCTACCTGTACCACTATAAAATAATTAACCTATTTTTCTAATTCCACTTATTTCGTCTAAAAAATATTAAAATATCTGTTGGTGATGACCTACTGTACAGGTACAGTAGCTTCTCTCTCTCTCTTCTCTCTAAAATTGAATTTTCATAAATGTTGTTTGGTGGAGCCAGAGCACTGATCGAGGGATGTCTCGATGTATCAGAATACAACGTAAATCCCACAAACCTTAGTTATTGCGCCACTTTGACCACCCCCACTGCTCTTTTTCTCCTCTATTACCATTTACTCTCCGACTCATTATTCTTGTTCTTCTTCTTCTTCTTCTTCTTCTTCCTTCCATCACCAACTATGCGAATGTTGGCTCGAGCAGCCTTGGCTGCGTTCCTTCTCCTATTTATCTCAACCATCACCCACCAAGTACCAGCTAGAGATGTCGTTGGGAGAAAGCTGGTGCAATCAAAAGGTGGCGAGAAGCCATCGTCGAAGAAGACAGCAACAGTGAGCGTCGCAGCAGCTGCTGCTGCAGCAGTCGGCTTGCGCAAGGACCAAAGCCGTCAGCAGCCCAAAACCAAGGGAGGAAAGACCATCTCTTCATTCATTGATGACGAGAAGAGGGTCGTGCCCACGGGTCCAAATCCATTACACAACAGGTGAATGTGAAAGCATGCATCGATCAAGTATTATTGTCCTTAGCTAGTAATAGTGAGCATGGCCTTCTCTTTGCTTCTTCTACATATATTGTAAAATTTTGAAGCTTTGATAACCATTAAGCTCCAGTTAAATCTGATTATTGATATGAGTTCAAATTTATGGTGAGTTGATCATATTAATAACTAATTTTGTACATGTAAGTGGCACTGTGTGCTATATTCTGGGTAGAGCTCTCAAAGTGGCTCAAAGAGTATAAGAGTGGCTACAGATGGAAGAGTTAAAAGCTTACGACTGCTCATGATGTTGTATCTTTATTCCCTCACGCTGATTACTGCAGCAACGCAACTCAACTAAAGCGTGGTTCATGTTGGTTGGCTGCCTTGGCATAGTGGGGATAGGCGACTGCTTCATCTCGTATCCGACGAGACGGGGTCTTGAAGTTTGAATGGAAGTTAGTGAAATTGTTGGAACAAAGTCCTTGGTGGACTCCCTATTTGTACAGGAGTGAGCGGGTATAATCGGTCGGTATTTGGTCGAACTTTTCGATATTTTTTTTAAATCGGTAATTATAAAATCAATATCAATATCGTACCATTTAGAATCGATCTTTTCGGTTTTTGTTAAATCGGTATTCGATCGATTTTATTCGGTATCGATATTTTACCAATTAACATTTGATCAAATCAACACACTTAATATTGTAGAATCTCTTAACCTATATTTTTTTAAAAAACTTTTTTGGCAACATTAAATTTCAAAGCCAAGACTCTATCAACCAAACAATTAATCAAAATTATTACAACAATATGTAATAAGTCCCAAACACCTAAAAATGAGCTTAAAAGATCGAACACGATCACTAAATTTAATCTTTAGTATAAGTTTAAGTAACCAAAATTCACTTCAAAATTCTGTGAGGACACTAAATAAGTTCAAAATATCAAAAACTCAATCTTTAGCGTTCTTAACATAACTTCAAGTCCACTAAAATCCATTCTAAGTTCTAAGAAACTGATTAAAACAAAGATAAAAATAAAAATAAGTAGTATAAAATTAATCACGCACAACATTCTAATATATATATATAAGGGAGGTGAGGTGGCACCTTATGGGTGGTGGCTATGTGTCACCCCCCATGCTATCATCATGAACCAAAAAGTGTGCAAGTGCATGATGATAGCATGAGGGGTGACATATAGCCACCTCACCTGTAATGCCTGTGTTCGTATTACGTATTTTAGAATACGTGTACGTATTTTATTCTTGTATTGCATGATTTTCTTGCTTAATTTCCTTCCTGGGCTTGGTTATTCTTGGTTGGGTTGGCTTGGTTCGGTTTGGGATTGCTCTTGGTTCATCATGAACCAAGGGGTGAACCTCCTACCTACCACAACCACTACCATTTATTAACCCATTCTTCCATTCTCTCTCTTCATTAATCATCTTCTTCTTTCTCATTTACTTCCTTACCTACCAGAGAGAGGAGAGAGAGGTCTAGGCAAGTGCAACTTGTTTCATGGAGGAACTCAGATTTTATTGCTTCATTCTCTTTCTTACAGCCTACTAACTTACTTTAGAACTTGGCATTTTCACTTTCCATGGCTAGATTTTTGTAGATCTATATTTACATTATTTTCGGATTTTTTGGGTTTTGATCTACTCAATCTTGTTATTTCCGAGTTTTGATGGTTCCACGTTGTAGAGAATTTCGTTCTACCCCATTTTGACCTATGGAAGTTCGGATTTGGGCTCCGGATGATAGAGTTATGCAACTTGGAAGCCATGGCTTATGGTGTACTTCTTCTCAGAAATTTGGAGAAGAAGCACAGTCCCGAGCCGCATAGTAGCACTTGACCGCATGAACATTCATGCGGCAAGTCAGTTCCAACCGCATACACTATTGCTTTGACTTGACCGCATGACAAGTTCATGCGGCAAGTATTTCTTTGAGCCTCATGAAGACCTTTTACTTAACCGCATGACTGAGGCCCAGTCTCCCGGCCGCATGGGTTTGCTTCCTTTGAGCCGCATAGGCATTGTTCCCCCGCTGCCACATGGGACTTTGCCCATCCCGAGCCGCATGAAATCCAATACTCGCGAGCCGCATAGACCGCAGTCTTCCGCTGCCGCATGAGGACACGAGTCCTCTCAGCCGCATGACTGACTGATCTCCGAGCCGCATAGACCCTGATTCTCTTCAGCCGTATGAGACACATCCCTTCCTGACCGCATAAGCTCCTGCCGCCGCATGCGCCGTGCGCCCGCACTGCCTTGAGACCGATCTGTCCGAGCCGCATGAACTCGGATTTTGGGCCGCATGAACCCATATCAGTTCAGCCGCATGGGCTGTTCTCTTCCAGCCGCATGAGATCATTCCTGGCCGCATAGGCCTTAGCCGCATGACTCTCCTATAGCCCTATGTATTGATATTTTATTAGATAGTTTATGCCCATTTTATATCCTTACGTCTTTTGTCCTGAACTTGATAAATCACGGTTTGATTGAAATGACAATTGTACATGACATGCTGTGACTAGTAACCTGACATGACATGATAGTGGCCCGTCGTGGCGCACTCCTGACAAGTAGACCTGACATGATTCATCTTGAACAGCTGTTGCAACGGCTACCTGACATGACATGACCTGTATTAATAATATGGACACCGTGGACGATTGTGCTTGTACAAATAATTCAGTCCTGTCTTGCATCATGTCTAGGAGGGGACTCCTGAGTACCACGGTCAGGAGTACCTATTGAAATAGACTAAGGCTAATAACCAGATTAATACACTAGTCATAAAGAGATCTCCCAGCTACAGACAATCCCGTTACCTGGGCACGCCTTGGGATCTGTAGCCTGCCGTCGAGTAGGGCACATTTCCAGCACACTGTCATGTGTTGCACCCTTCAAGCTACCTAAGGGTACATTCGTTTCCTGGACGATGTACCCACCTGAATTCAACTCTAAATCTTTTAACCCGGGTAACCTGGATGGTCTGCAGGGCTTGTGGCTGTGGAGTAATCTCACTGCATTTTGTTAGTAATTAGGCCTGTGACAACCCTAGTTAGTTAAAGTATCAAGCCGTAATTCTTGCTTGGCCGTAAAATAATTGGATGGAGTCTAACCAGTCTAGTCTTATCCTGATTCTGTTCCAGATTACTGCATGACCAGAATGCCTGTATTTATTTTACCGATAAATGGTGAGAATTCCAAGTTCTGTTCAGACGAAGGGTTACAACCCCGGTCCTTGTTTGGTTACGGGTTGTAACCTGGTTATCTGAATAGTTCCATGGTTATCTCGTCGTATATCATCCTGATGTATTTTCTTAATTTCTAGTTCTAACTTTTATTTATACTCTTGTGCTGATTGCTGGTTTTAGTTCCAAAGTGAAGCTTCCTTTGTGGCACTTGCTCTTTCTGGGATCTGACCCAGCTGGTTTTGTATGGCCAGATTTTGGAGCAGCTCCAGAGGATCTACCGACCTTCCAGCCAGATGGTGGCCACTAGACGGAACCCTGGCAACGAGTGGATTTATTTTTGATCTCCCACTTTATTGTAAAAATATTCTTTTGAGGCGTTTAGCCGAGGAGCACCTGTTTAGCTCGATTGCACTTATTTACTGTCTGCCTACGGGCTGTAACATGATTGACAGATCCTAGGTTGATCATGTATGACTAAACTCTTGCCAGTCCTAACATTTTGTAACGACTAGCTTCATGATCAACTGAATATGTAATGTTTGGGACGCCTTACTATTGTATATTTAATGATCATACATCTTGTAACTTTTACTTACTTGCTTGTGATTGAGAAAATAGGCTTGTTCATGACCTTAAGAGACTGCTGGCTTGTAGATAAACCCTCATGTATCTAGACAGCCGTGACCGTATAGCGAGATGGAATCTATTTCATATACGTAGCTGGCTATGTCTGCCCCCGCTCTCCAGTATTCTGGTTCTGGGGCGTGACATCACCTCCCTTATTCTCTCTCTCTCTCTCTCTTTATATATATATATATATATATATATATATATATATATATATATATATATATATATATATATATATATATATATATATATATATATATATATAGGTTCGGTATTTTCGGTATGGTATTACACTCAAACCTTTACCACTACTATTATACCATATTTTAGTCGGTTCGGCAATTCGATATCGGTACATAATTTCGGTTCGATTTTTCGGGATATTTCTAATCGATATTTGGTCGGTTTTTCGATATCGGTCGGTATTTGCTCACCGCTTTATTTGCCCCAACCCTAACTATAAATAAGTCAATCTAATGGACACTTTCACTGATAATACCATATATTGCAGGGATTTATAAGCAAATTTTCACTCAAAATATGAAAACTAGCATATACAGTATACTTCCACTATTTAAAAAACTAAGAAATACTCTCTTTTTTGTACGAAATAGTTAAACTAAGATATGCACCCACTATTTTAACCAAGATATTGACTCTTGCGTAAAAAAAACCCGAGGGTACCACTTAGTTTTTTTTAAATACTGGGGTATATACTAGTTTCCACGTTTTGAATGGAGACACTTGCTAAAATATCTCTATATTGTATGTTCTATTTCAAAGAACAACATTCATATCTACCTAACGCAGGACGGAACAACATTCATATATTGAATGAAATCCCGTTGTACCAACTTGTTTCCGCTTATGCATGACCAAAACCTCTCCTACTGCCTTGATAAGACATGGTCAATACATGGGCAACGTTAAGTAAGTAATACCTAGTCTTCCTTTTGAGCTCGTGACTACGATTAGAATACCTCAGATCGTCATACATCTCTTTGAAATATGATCCTCTTGGAAGTCCTACTATTGTTCTTTCTACAATTAACCAATTTCTATGAGTGGGGTAGAACTTTGAACGTAGTGCACTCTATCATTTAAAATGGATATCAAACTTAGATTCCCTTCATAAAAAATCTTCCATATGTTTAGAAGTTGCATAAGATCTTTGTATTGCAATTTGTACCCCTTGCTCGTGCGTTTAGGTAACCGCGGTAAAAGATCGCAACTTTAATTATTCAATTCCATTTATCATAGAATTGTGCCTTAGTTTAAGGTCGAGAACGAAATTTTTGAGGGTATAGATTCCAAGCCTCTCTAGAACGAAGGGTTTCTTGAATTAGCAAAAGATTTTGATAGATTGGTTCGACTTGGACTAATAACTCAATGGTTCATAACGTCCATTTCTATCAGTATCATTTGATAACCTCTACCGTAACTTGAAATTTGGAGCACAAGACTAGCGTTTTCATTCTAACAACTTTGACACTCATGAAATAGACAAGCCCCTCTACACACGTGACATACATGTCCCACACAAACACACCTTCTTGTGCTCCACTTCAATTACACCACATGTATGACACATTTTTCCCTTAAAATAAACTTTAGATGTCCATTTTGTTCTAATTGATTTTAACCATACAATATTGACCCGTTATCTCAAATAGGCCGAATGTCCATGATTCATGCAAGACACATCACATCTATGACATACGCATTTCACTCAAGCAATCACCTGCCTCCTACACAACACTAAACACCAATTCGCACATGTTAATTGTTATGACTAAAAAAAAATTTAAACACTTACCTATTCTAATTCTATAACAATGTACCTGTGCTTATTATAAACTCTCACCTATTCGCTCATAAATTCATCTTCCCCTAAGTACTTCAACGTCATCTCTAGTTACCCACGTTAGACGAAGACTGCAATCTCACTGTACCAACACGTTCTAGTCAATACCAGAATCTGTCGAATTAGCGACGTTCACAAACGTCGCTAAACCCAGTAAAAATGTCGGTAATTTATTTTAGCGACGTTTCTAGCGACGTTATATAAACGACGAAAAAAAGCGTGTCGCTAATCGCAAGAATGTCGCAAAATGTCGCTATGGCGACGTTATTTAGCGATGTTATTAACGTCGCTAATTAGCGACGTTATTTACGACGTTCTCATGTGGTCGCTAATTAGCGACGCTATTTGCGACGTTAGTGTGTGGTTGCCGTTTAGCGACATTTTAGCGACGTTTTGGTGACGATGTGCTGACATCAGATTCGGTGCCACGTCAGCAATTTGGTGACGTCA
Source organism: Iris pallida (assembly GCA_029216955.1). Classification (NCBI taxonomy): domain Eukaryota; kingdom Viridiplantae; phylum Streptophyta; class Magnoliopsida; order Asparagales; family Iridaceae; genus Iris; species Iris pallida. Next base: position 2,774,926 of record JANAVB010000197.1, on the reverse strand, counting down.
TTAGCGACGTTTCGTTGACACGTCAGTAATTTAGCAACGTGTTTAGCGACGTTAATAAGCGTCGCTACACTGTAGTGACGCTTATTAACGTCAATAAAAATGTCGCTAAGTTAAAAAAATATAAAAACAAAATCCAGAATGCAAATGGAGCTGGAGCTTGAGCCAAAATACAGAATCCAATCCCTGGGTTCGCCGACCCCCTTGGTGGAACACTCAACACCGGCACATACAATACAATCCAGAATAGACAAAATATAAAAAACAAACAATATTCTAAACGAATTGTATAAGGTACAAATACAAAGAACAAAGTCCAATATCCTCAAATATGTACAAAGAAAAAATATAAAGTCCTCAGTCCGAAAATACAAAAACAAAACAACTGATCGCCTTGAACTGAAGGTGGAGGAGGAGTGCCACCAGATGACTGTCGTCGCAACGCCAGGATCGTCTGATACTCCTCCGGTGACAACAGGTTGACGAGCATGTCCTTCTGTGCACCGCCGGATGTAGACGATGCTCCCGGCGTACCAGCAGACGGTTGCTCCGTAGCCATCTCGCAGAACTGTTGCATCTGCTCGACCAACCGCTGCGTAGTCTCCTGCGTAGCATGGGTCATCTGTCGCAGCGCCTCAGTCGTCTCCTCAAGCCTCTCAAAATGTGAGATGAGCGCAGAATTATCCGTATGCGGCTGCGAATGCGACTGCGATGCCACCGTCCTCTGCAGCATCTCGTCACACAGAGCTGCGATCTGTACATCGACACTCTGCTGGTGGAGGAGCGACTCCTTAGTCTGTGCGGGACCGGGCACACTAGTGGCGGTCGTAGAGGCCTGTGACACAATGAAGGCACCATAGGAGCCTGTACCATAGTACGTACCCCTATGCATACCACCAATGGCCCTCATCCACAGCTCGTCATCTGACTAAGCTGCGACGGCCGGGGGCTGCTGGGAAGTGCTAGCACCAGCTCCCTCTGACCGTGTCGGCCCGGCCTCCCTAAGCCTCAAAAACTCGGCCTAGAAATAACATCTATATGAATTCTCTACATAACTAAAAATTAATATTAATGAACTAGCATTAAGTAAAACTTTAAAAACTCGGCTTAGAAATAACATCTATATGAATTCTCTACGTAACTAAAAATTAATATTAATGATCTAGCATTAAGTAAAACTTACGTAGGTGTCCCGGGCCTTGTCGTCAACGGACCGCTCCTCCTTCGTGTGCGTGACGAGGAACAAGGTCACCATATTCGGGTCCTCTCCCGATTCAACCTGTTACGTAATTATTATATGATTTGTCTGTTAAGTTGAAAGAAATATATTACTATAAAGTATTAATTATGGGTATACGGCAAGATATGTACCATATGAGTAAAAAAATCTATGATGGACCGTGACCCACCACACCACTGCGACCCCGCATGTAGTGCTCTTTTAGACTTTAAGGACTTCTCCTTACAGATTCCCTCCTCGAATCTCCTCTTCATTGCCGCCCAATCGGAGGCAGAGATCCAACCCTGAATAGGCCCTCCCCGGCGCTCGTGATCCTTTTGGTCGAGGATCGCGTCCCTAATGAGCTTGCTGGCGGTACTGAAAAAAATAGACTCGACAGCAACGACGCGGTGGGGGGGGGAAAGAAGTAAGTCCGCTGAAAAAATTATAGAAGTACGTAAGTTATAACATAACATATTAAATGTTAAAAGAAAATAAACTTTTATGTACCGAGAAGTACTCAAACCAGAAGGCCTTCTTTTCGGCTGGGACATCCCTCCAGTTGATCTAGGGCCTCCCGTAGTTCTGTTGCAGGAATGTACCCAGCGACCGATGTACGGAGGAGGAATAATACCTGTAAAATAAAAATAAAAATTTATTAAATAATTTTATAATAAATTTAAACAAATTAAATGCAACAATTTTACTTACCGCCTAGTCCGAGTACATGCCCAAATCTCCAACCTCAGATCCTCCTCCGGGCGACATGGAGGATCTGTCTCAAATAGGAGCTGCAACCTGCCCCTGCCCCGCCCCCTGCCACTGCCCGCAACCTGCCCCTCGACCTCGGCATCGCCCTCGGCGTGAAAAGAGAAAATGGGTGTCGGTATGATTTATGCAGAGGGCCCCATATGAAAATGGGTGCCGGTATGACTTATGTGGAAGGCCCCATGTGAAAATGGGTGCCGGTATAATTTATGCAAAGCCTAACATGTTATGACGAAATGGATGCTTCTTATATATAAGCAAATTGTGCTAACGTATTTGGTACAGGGAAGGACTATCGGCCATGGTAAGAGTCACTGAAAAGTGATATACATATGTTGCTTAAGTTCCTATATAAATGCTTGCAGAGATTAACCTTTTGCCATGAATGATATGTCCCACTAAAGAAAAGATAATGTATCATGCTTGTCATTGACCCTAACAGTTGCTCGAATAAAATAAATGATATGCTCATAAAATATGCTGCGCACTGCACAGAACTAGACAGCCCCTTGTATGCATGAGATGAAATGAAACAAATGTTGGCTTTTCAAAGAAGTTTTTAAAAGATGTAAACTGACTCTCTATGCATGAAATGAACGTAGGTAAAAAATAGCAAGATCATACCACAAGAAACATTTTCACTAAATAGACAGTGATCGTTTCAGACAAATGTAGCTCTTTGTTCACAATCACCAGTATGCTGATATACTGACCCACCATCAGTCTGCATGCAGGTACAATATGCATCGAGAAGGATAGTCCGAAGCGATAGCCCGAGCCTCATCCTCAGGAGCCAGAAATCAGAAGATATGCCAAGAGATGACATCCGTTGCAAGAGTTGGTTTTGTATATAAAGGGATGTAATGTATGGGAATGGGATCATTGTAATCTGTAAAGTTCTGAGAGAATGTAACACTGTATCAGAAAAAATTGAGAGCTTGTAATCTGTTCAAATAAAATCAATAAAGAGAATTATTTCTTGTTACCATTGTGTATTCTGAAATATGTCCGCTGTTGCTTCAATTATCTGCGATATGTTCCGCTGCGTATTATCAATCTTGTCTATCTTGTCTTGCTTCAGATCTTGGCTTTGTGCAAGCATAACTTAGGCTAGCACGGCATCACGTCTTAGCGAGGACGATTGGTCTCACAGAGTCCGAAGCGAGGACGAAAGGACTCTGCAGGATCGGGGCGTGACATATTCTAAGCTCTGTTAATGGATCCCAGACTACCGGCGATAATAATTCCTGAAATACAACAAGAATTAACCTCTCCATGAATACGTGGCAATCGTGGCTCTTCATTTCGGTCAGTTTATACTCCTTTATGTCGACACATCTTCATAGATTGGAGACGTATCCGTCCAAAAATTTCAAGTCCTGGATCCATCTACAAAGTCTCACTTTGTCCTCCTTGTCCAGCGAGTCGATTGCCTTAGGTCACAAAAGCTTTCCCTTCCCGTTGTCTATTATGTACAATATAGGGCGTCTACATATTTCGGCTAAGTCCAATCTAGCCTTCTGATTGTCTTTTGTCTTTCTCTTGACGTCCATTACAGTATTAGTTATGTTATCAAACACGTTCTTCTCGATATGTATGACATCAAGGTTATGCCTAATCAGATTTATGCTCCAATATGGCAGATCCCAGAATATACTCCTTTTGGTCCAGTTATGATCTTCGCCAAATGCACAGAACTAGACAGTCCCTTGCTGGTAAAAGAACCCTTTGTTGCTCCTCCTACTTGGGGGACGATATCGACACCCCATTCGGCTCCTTCCGCCCTCTTGGCTCCTCGGGCTAGCGGCGAAGTTCAAGTCCCTTACGAGGGAGGGTCCGCTGATGTTGAGGTTTCAGCCTTACGGATTGAGGTCGGTGGATCTTCTTCAGGTCCGCCGTCCATCACAGTAGCTCCTCCAACTCCTGCTATGACGCCTTAAGTGTTGGCTGATGCGGATGAGTATGTACAGTTTATTGTCGAGGCATTGTATAAGATGCTGAAGAAAGGAGTATCGACAGTGCTGAATGCGAACGAAAGTTTTGCGACGGCGAAAGCCATGGTGCTCCCCTATATCGGTTTGATATATTCGTATCGGGGCCATGATCATATGGCCGACATACTGGAGGCTTCTGTGGCTGAGCTCGACCAACATCTCTCCGAACTACAGAGTATTCAGCGGAATGATTTTTTTGCTCTGATAGAGAAAGAGCAGAGAAAAATGATTGCCGAGGTTGAGTTGGCTTATCAAGACACGGTGGCCATCTGGGACCAACAGGTGGCCCACGCTGAGGCTGCAGCACCACCAGGTGGCCGACGCTGAGGCTGCAGCGGAGAGGCTGACTCAATCCGTTGAGGAGAAGGCTAAACAGCGAGCCTTTCTGGATACCAGCATAACGGAAATAACTGCCAAGATTCGTCTCCTCGAGGATCAATGGGCTCAACTTTTACTGGATGCTGAACGCACCCAGGCTGAGCATGTGATACTCAAGGAAGAGGAAGCAAAATTCACGCGCCATATCCTTTCTCTATCTTGCCAGCGAAAAGTCTTGGATGCTAAATATGAAGCCGATACTGCTCCCGAGGCCGTAGCGGTGATGCGGGGTGAGGCCGAACATCGGGTTTTGGCGACTATGGATACCCATGCTGAGGCCTTAAAGTACCGAATCGAGGAACTTTCTGCTATTCCTCGTGATGTCTAGGGATTTCTCTTTTTTTCTTTGAAATGCAATCCCTCACTTTTTGATAAGAATGAAGAATTTTCTGGTGTGTTTGTGATTTATATAGACCTATTATCTTTTGTTTATCCTGGTTTTGAGGTACAAATAATAAGTTTGAGAGGACCGATATGTTTGCTCAGAGGTAATGTGTACGTGGCAAATATAGGGTTCATCTGGTGGAGTTTTCCTACTCAGAGGTATTATGGATGTGGTAGGAACGACTCTGGGGGGAGGTACGCAGAACTTCTCAGAGGTAATGTGGACATAGAAGTTCTGCGGTAGATGTACAGCAACGCAGGGGTTGTTTGTACGGGATATTTTCTCAGAGGTAATATGGACGTGGTAAACATGATAGTTAGCGTAATCTTACGAAGTGTAAGATTCTGCTTTGTAGGGCGTAGAGGAGCAACTCAGAGGTAATTTAGACGTGGTTGTTCTTCTACTGGAGATAGAATACAACAGAACAGCTGGGTTCCAGGAGCACAGGATTTATGCGGAAGAGAAGTGTGTGAACTCTGAGTATTAAGTTCACTGACTCTCCTGCTGGGTAAGGGTGGAAGTACATATCTGGGTTTATCTCAAGAGTAGTACTTTTTTAGGAACTTGTCGTTGATGGGCATCATGAACAAGTCTCCGTTGGGTCGGACGAGGCGGTAAGCACCCTTTGAGTATACCGTCTCTATGATAAAAGGTCCCTCCCACTTGGGTTCGAACTTTTCTGACATTTTATGAGTCAACACCATCGGCCTCCTGACTGCCAGAACCAGGTCGCCTATTTGGAAAGTCCTCTATTTGACCTTCTTGTTGAAAGCTTGTGATACACGGGCTTGATAAAGTTTAATGTGCTATTGAGCTAAGAGGCATTTCTCATCAAGTGCTTCTAACTCTCGCAGACGGCGGCGTTGATTGTCTTCCTCCGTCAACTGGTTTGTGATTGCAACATGGAGTGAGGGTATCTGGATTTCGAGAGGCAGTACCGCTTCACTTCCGTAAACCAGAGAGAACGGTGTGTTGCCCGTCGGAGTCCGTACCGTTGTGCGGTAGGTCCACAGGCATTCGCCGAGTTTTTTGTCCCAGTCGTATTTATTGGATGACATGACCTTTTTGAGTAGTCTGACGATAGTCTTGTTAAAAGCCTCGGCCGATCTGTTCGCTGCCGGATTGTAGGCGATTGATGCCACGTTCTGAATACGGTTCTTGTCACAGAATCTGCTGAAAGCATGGCTGATGAACAGTGGACTGGCGGGTTCGTCAGGTAAGCTTTGATATCATCGAAAGCTTTCGGGCATTCTTCTGTCCAGACGTAGGAGACTCCCTTCTTCATGAGCTGGGTGAAGGGTTGACATTTTTCGAAAATATTTGCTATAAACCTTCGAATGTATGCAAAACGCCCTTGCAGGCCTCGAAGTTCTCGGAGGTTCTTCAGAGGGTTGATCATGTCAAGGATGGCTTTGGTCTTCTCAGGGTCGACATGAATGCCTTTCGCCGTGATAATGAAGCCCAAGAACTTTCTGCTAGAGACCCCAAGAAAGGATTTAGCGGGGTTCATCTTGAGTTGATGCGCTCAGATGAGATCGAAGACTGTCTTTGGGTCTTGTAAGTGATCACCTTGGAGACGGCTCTTGACGACGATATCATCAACATAGCATTCAACTATTTTGCGTAGATGTTGACGGAGGATAGCACTCATAGCTCATTGGTACGTAGCACCAGCGTTCTTCAACCCAAAGGGCATCACTGTGTAGCAGAAAACCCCTTTCGGAGTCCTGAATGACGTGTATTTTGCGTCATCGGGGAACATTTTGATCTGGTTGTAGCCCGAATACCCATCCATGAAAGACGTGTTCGAAGCCACGTGTATTGTCGATCATCACGTCAGTGATTGGAAGCTGGAATTTGTCTTTCGGGCAAGCAGTATTGAGATCTCTGAAGTCGATGCAGACTCGTATCTTTCTATTCTTCTTGGTGATAGGGACGACATTGGCCACCCAATCCGGATGTTGCTCTTCACGAATGAACCCGCTGCTCAAGAGTTTGTCCACCTCTTGATCGATAGCGTTCATGATGTCAGGATGAAAACGTCATTGTTGATGCTTTATAGGCTTGGCATCAGGTAAGATGTTAAGTCTATGCATCACGATCTGGGGATCAAGTCCCGACATATCTTCGTAGCTCCAAGCGAAGACGTCGATGTATTCTTTGGCCAATTGGACTAAAGACTCTCGGTCTCTTCCCTTTAGACTCTTGCTGATGAAGATAGGTTTGGAAGAAGACCCATCCCCAAGGTCGATCTGCTCGACTTCGTCTTCGGTAGGGGGTTCGCGTAATTCAACACGAGACTCCCACTGCGTCCCTAGGCGTTGAGCCCAAGGTTCTTCCTCAAAGAATTCCGGCATTTGGTCATCGCCTTCACCCTCTCGAGATTATGCAGATGCCATGTTGACTGATAGCACTTTCCTGAAGATTGGGCCGATACTGGTATCAAAATCCCAAGTTGATGCTTCAGATGAATGAGAGTGCTCCACTTCTTCTACTTCCGAACTCTTTGGAGTTTTCGGCGACGTGACATAGCCCACCTCCCGTCGAGTACGATGATAGTAGTCCTGCGGCTTTCCTTCAGGGGTTGGGAGTCGGAGGGGAAGACGCCGGCCTTTGCCGTAGTTCAGGCCCTTGTTGCTTTTCAGATCGTAACCCATCTTTGGATGAGGTACTTTGCCTTGTCCGTGTACCGATAGACTTGTATTCTGCCGGTATCCAGTTCTGGCTCGAGTGGCAGAAGGTCTTGATGACACTCGACTTTGCCGAAGATTATGGGTTCTTCGTCCTGGTTCCGCGGTGGGACTATAAAACAGACTCCTTGGGAAGGGACTACTCGATTTACATGATTGACGGTTGTTATTTATGTTTGTAATAACCGTAGAACGTTATCTAGTGTATACATGGCATTCCAATGTGGAAGACTAGAATAATTGAAAGATACTCTATTATTGATAAAACACGAGATTTTGTCTCGTGGGATTATATTGTCGAGAGAAGGTGCATCTATGTCAGCAGATATGTATTCTCCTAACTCTTCATCCGTGAGCACTGTTTGCAAAAATAAAAGTCTTTTTATTTCACAAACTTTAAAGAATAGTATAAGAGTACAATAAATTCTGAGAAAGTATAACTATAGGAATCCGATCTGAAGACGATCGCTTTTTCCTTTGGACGATATGAACTTTGAAGACGATAGCCTCTGAAGAATGCAGCAGCACTTGGACAAGAACTCCTGATCTCTGATGATCTTGAATAATAATCCTCTATAATGAATAACTTGAAACTCTATTTATAGAGTTCTAGAAATAACTATTTTGTAGTTATTCTGGATTGCGCACAATGAACTGCGGTGGAGACAGACTGCGCAGACTGCAAACTACACTGGCTATTGGACAGTTGCTCGATCGTGGGCTAACCGTATTCAGACGCGTGGCATTGTTTGATTGAAATACGCTTGGTCGTGTATAGGAGGTTGCCATGTGGCGAGCAATTGATGGCATGTAAGCCACGTAATAAATGTCAGTTATCTTCAACAAATTTGATAGATCGCGCCACTTGAATAGCGCTAGCTTTAGACTGCGCTCGCTTCTAGTCATTGGATAGCGCTAGGATTCGGACTTGGTCAAATTGCGCTGAGGTTGGACTGGCAGACTGCGCTCTTGTTGGACTGGCAGACTGCGCTGGACTGTACAGCTGTTCTCGAGCGCCGTGCTGCACAAGAAACGAACAGATTCCTCGCTTTTCGGGCTGTCAGTCTGTCAGAATATTTTATCTTCCTGTCAGGTAATGATGGCATTGCCACATCAGCATAGCGCGCTCGGGCGTTAGCGCAGTTCAGCCTCGTGCATTTGATTTGTAGCACAGTCTATCTTCAGCGCAATTCATTGAAGGGTGCGCAATTTAGACTGCCTATTTGATGGATGCAACTTGATTTTAGGACTTACAAGCACTGGGGCAGGTTCGGAAGAACTCATCATAGACTTGACATTGGGCTCTGAGAGGGCTATGCGGGCCTTCTCTTGTAGCTTGAGTGAGGCTGAGGATTGCGAAGGCTTGCCTCTAAGACGCACCTTCAGGGGTGCCTCAACTGCGCCTTCGGTGACCGGTGCCTTCCCCTGTAGTTTTACCACAAGGGGAGCCGACATTTGATGAGGTTTTCCTTTGAGCTGTATCTTCAAGGAAGCTTCGGTGGATGTTCTACCTAGAGAAGTTGGTGCTTTTCCAGGTAACTTGATTGCCATGGGAGGCAGCGTTTGAGGCGGTTTTTCTTTGAGTCGAATTTTCAGAGTTACGTTGGGAATCATCTTTGTCTCCACGTCCGTCTTCGCCGTCGTTTCTGCTTCGTCATCAGCATCATTGGCTTCCCCTTCATCGAGTGACTTATATAAGCTAGCATCAGTGAAGTAGGCTTCGACCCCTTTGAAAGGGTCAATGTCCGTAAACTCTGTTCGGATGATGTCGTTAGTGGACACGTACTTCATGCATTGGTAGAGTGTAGACGGCACCACCATGTACTCGTGCAGCCACGGCCGACCTAGCAGGAGGTTGTATTTGACGTCAGTGTCTATGACATAGCAAGTTACTTCGGTTCGGAGATTTCCGATATGACATTTCAGTCGGATTTTGTCCAGCGGTTCACTTCTGCTGGCATTGAAACTGCTGATTGTAGTGTTGGAAGGCGCCATACGGTGCATCGGGATTCCCAATGTTGAGAGCAGAATCCTAGGGATGATGCTGAGAGAAGACCTTGGATCAATCTGAATTCGGTTTACCTTGACGGAACCCACATACCATGTGTAATACAGCGGCCTATTCTGCCAGTTGTGCTTAAGCAGCATGTCTTGTTGGGTGAAAGTTATGTTAGGGATGACCTCCTCCGCACAATGGCAGTGCGCACATGTTGTTGGGATATCCTCAGGCTGCTTAACCTGACTGATGAAGGACTCAACATTCTTTAAGGCTTCACAGAGAGCTTCGCGGGTGTCTTTGGAAAGACGAAGAAGCTCGAACAGAGATAAGCGGGTAGGAGTACCGACAAGTTGCGCCAGTCTGTCAAAGTTGTGGGACTTGGCTAGCCCCGAAGCATTTTCTCTTTGCAAAGGCTTGTCGAAGCGGGCCTCTACGTGCTTCTATTTATTGGCTGCTGGAGGTCTGGATGGACCCCTTCCTGAGCAGCAGGGGTGGTGCAGGGAGGCACCACCTCGACGACAGCTTCGTTAAGTTGGGCGTTCTACTGCGAACGCGTTTGTACAGAAAGTGCCTCTTCCGTGGAGGAAGAGACCATGCGGCAAGACTTGGTCTTCTTGCCCTTGGTTTTGGAAGCAGAGCGTACCCCCGGTTAAGTAACTTCGGAGACGAGGTCTGGGTGAACCCATACGATCTCTTCCCGAGATGTGGTGAGTGGGATGATTCCACTCATGTTGTCACGGGTAGGTGGTAGGTTGACCACCTCCATTGTCGCCTTTAGGATGGGGACGACACCAACTTATGATGTAGTTGGCGAGAAGGTACCGAATTAGAGCGACACCAGGTTGGTCGAGACTGTCTTCTTCTCGTAATCGACGGAGATGACATTCGTATTGATCATGCGCTGGATGTAATTCTTGAGGACGTAGCAGTCCTGAGTTGGATGTCCGACAAACCGATGGTAGTGACAGTACCGCGGATTTTCAACTCTTCCAACCTCGTCGGGACGCTTCGGGTCCGGTAATTTAATCTTATCACCCTGCTTCAACATCTCGAAGAGTTGCAAGGTGTCTTCATTATTGAAGGAGTATGCCTCCTTTGGCCTCGGTACAAGCGGAGGCTTTTGAGTAGGTGTTTGTGCGCTTTTAGTAGCATTGACAGTCAATGCCTGCTTTTCTTTTATCTCACGTTCAGGGTTGCTGGTAGCAGGCCGTTTTCCCTTGTCCTCAAAGACAGGGAAATTGACTCCCAGAAGGCGAGCATTGTATACCTTCTTTTCAGCTGCTTCGGCCTCAATAATCAATGAGCTCCAGTCGGGAGGAGGAGTGGAGTTGAGCCAGAGCTTAACCGCAGAAAGCATGTTCATGCTGCAGGAGGAGAGCAGTGCATGTTCTGGCATACCCGGGGGCAGTCTCAAGCAAGCTTATCGGAATCGTTCGATGAATGCTCGAATGGTCTCTTTTTCCGTCTGACGTACTTCTATAAGGGACGCCATTGTCATGTCTTTTCCGATCCATCGTAGAAACGATCGAAAAAGAGGTGTTTCAAGTCATCAAAGGAGGATATGGAGTTGTTAGAGAGACTACAGTACCAGTCGTAAGCCACTCCTTTCAATGCCCTGACAAACAGGCTGGTGTGTAGCACGTCTTCCTTCGGAAGATGTTCCGTTTGAGACTGGATGTACGTCAGATAACGGCGTGGAGAGTCCTTTTTATCGTATGGTGTTAATGTTTTTGGTTTATACTTGGGAGGATAGACCACTTTGTTCTATTTGAGGAGGTATGGTTACGGGATCCCCATCTTCTGGCGCTCCTCATGTCTATTCTTTGACTCGAAGCATTCACGCAAGTCCCTGATCATCTCAAAAATGCCTTCCGTGGAGCTGGGAGTCGGATAAGGTGGTACGGTCTGGAGTTGTATATTCGAAGGTTCCGATACCCGAGGTACTTCGCGGCAATCGGTATTCAAGGATGCCCGTTGAAGGGGCACACTTGATTCCCCGTTGGCTCCTGGGTCAGGATTGTTGGAAGGTGCCCTGGCCAAAGCTGACCGTATCTCAAACACTGCTTGAGTCAGTGTTTGCATGGAGGCATAGAGGGTTTTGAGTCCCCCTCCAAAGTATCCATGTGCTGAACGAGGTCTGCTGGCGGAGCATCTGACTCCGTATCACCACCTCCTATCATGTATACTGTCATGACGTGACTGGAAGTGGATGGATCGGTTGAAGCTTCACTTTCAGCCTCGCTCTCCTGTAAAAGAGTCACTTCTCCTGGAGTTTCATCCTGGCTACCTCCAGTTATGCTCTGGAGGATATCTTCGTCTTCGGGATGAGGATCAATAAGGGCTTGACTACCCCCAGCTATTACTTCCTCTAAAATCTTCTTTCTCGCCCGGGTGCCTTCAAACACTCCTAAGGACGGGACAGTCACCTTGGTCTTCCTCGGCTGGCTCTTGGATGAGGACGAGGTCGAGGAGTTGCTAGTCGCCTTTCGGATTGATGAGGGGTTAGAGAATACATTGCAAGAAGCAACCTTTAGTTCCGGCTCCTCTTCAATCGACACCTTCTTCCCGAGGCGACATCGGAGGGGTATTGACGATTGTAGTTGCTGGAACAAAGACTGCCTTTGTGGTGGGACTGTTGTCTTGCAACAAATATTGATGGTGACCACTGTAAGCCCCTGAATTTAGGGCTGATTTTTTTTAATTTTAATAATCAATTAATTAGATTATTATTATTTGATTATTATTTGATTTAATGCTCTTTACCGTGACTTGGAATTCTAGAGCATCAGGGATGCCAGTCTCTGGAAACTTCCTTCTTGGAGTTTGTAGTAGACGAGATTATCTTCATTTTGATATATCGTGTCCCACTCGAACTTGTTCCCTTGTATCCTTTTTGCTTCGCGCAAGTTCGGGTCAATATTAGACCATTTAATTATTAATTGAATTCCCACTTTTATTTTTGATCCTCATAAGCGCGTTACTGTGACTTTGAATTTAGGAGCACCAGACTAGCCTTTTTCTTGAAACCAACTTGTCATGCCTGATCTACTCGAGACGCTCTTCACCCATGACCATTGTGTCCCACTCAGACACTCCATTTTGTGCTCCATTTCCTTCGCACAACTTCCGGTTCAATTTAGGCCAATTAATTATCTGCCGTAAAATCTGATTTAATTTCCCATTTAATTTTCGGGCCCGATATCGGTCCAATCCAGTCGACCCCAAATAGGAACATGGCCCACACGAAGCCTACTACCCACCTGCCACTTGTGTCCCATTTATTTGAATCCCCATATGTTATTCATTTGACCATGATTATAAACACCTATTTTAATTCGAATATTGCACCTCGTCCGATTTTGGCCCGACCCGGCTCTACCGAACCCGAACCCAGCTCCATGTTGCCCTCCATCGTGATTGTCCATACCCCACTGATATTTTTTCCTCTACCCTAAATATCTCTTTTTATGTAAATATCTAATTCTCTCATGGTATATATATATACATATATATATACATAATATATATATACATATATATATATTATACACACTCTCTCCTTAAAACACCAACACCCCTCACTACCTCACCCCTCTCCCCATGAGCAGCCGACTACACCCTCCCCATCTCTCTCTATTCTATTAGTCTCTCTCTCTCCTCCCTTAATATCTACACACACAAATTAATATCTTTCTCCCTCTCTCCTCATTAACTCCCCACACCATCACATCCCTCTCCCTCTTCACATCACCAGCACCCCCCCCCCCCTCCTTCACGTGTACACGAGCAGACCCCCACTCCCTCTCTCTACTTCTTTCTCTTTCTAAAATATCTATCTCTCTCTCTCTTATCATATATTAAAATACACACACACTCATACTCTCTTTCTCTCTCTTCCCTCTCATTATTCTACAGCACCTCATCCCCTACTCTCTCCCTCATGTCAAACTAACACACCAAAGCCACCACCCCGAGCTCCTCCTTCCTCCTCCTCCCGAACACCCTCTCCAGCCCTTCCTCCTCTTCTTCATCACCATCATTAGTCACCACCACCACCATTCCATCCCACCACAACCACCATGCACCACCTCCACCGCGACCACCTCCGACGTGCCCCCGCCCACCAGCTGGCCGCGCCGCCGTGCCCACCACCGCAAGCTGTGCCGTGCCAGGCCGAGCAACCGCGCGGCAGCAGCGCACAGCCGCAGCAGCGCGCGGCGCTGCAGCAGCAACCGCGCGCGCGCGTGCGCCGCCGCGGCCGGCAGTCGCCGCCGGCGAGGTCCCCCGCCGCGTGGCTGGCCCCCGACCCTCTGGGCGCACCCTGGGCGACCACCCTGTGGCGGCCAACGTCCTCCGGGACGCGCCGTCTAGACGATTTCAACGTTTTTCTCGGAGTTCCGTCGACGCGCGCGCGGAGAGATTCCAGAATTCGCGCTCCGTCGCAGCAACTTCGCGCCGACTTTCTGGACAATCCAACCGTTGGATCGGCGATTTCTTCGCTCCGTCTCAATCTCGGTATATATCCCTTCACTCCCCTGAAATTTCACCCGTTAATTTCGTCGTTTGATACATCAAAACCGGCCACCAAGTTGACATTTTAATTGAACTATTTTTTTGGCAGTTTCGCGACGCCAACTTCGCGGGTTCGTATCTTCTCCATCGCAGCTCCGTTTTGCGCGCCACCAGTTCCGGTGCACAGCTGGTATAACCCTCTTCCTGCCCCCTTTAGATTTCATTTCAGTTTGAGCTTGTTAGGTCGGTCGAATTCGACGCCAAAGTTGGCCGTTCGAATTCTTTAATTTGCACTAGTTAAATTCCATTTTTGAATCCGGGACTCCGGATTCGAATTCTGACACCACCAGTAGACTCGTGGCGTCGTTCTGGCCTGTTTTCATATAAAGTTTGCCTGATTTGGAGAACGTGGGCCCGGGCACGTATTTCGGTGCAAAACGGGTCCCACTTTCTGAGTCAACGGGACTTTTTGACGCCGGCTCATCGGAATCCAATTCTGGATATACCGTTGAGTTCGTATCGTCATTCTGGACTCGTTGACATATAATTTGCTAGGTTTTAGCGGACATTGGTTCCGGCACGCATTTCGGTGCAAGTCGGATACCAACATCCGGGTCAACGGATCATTTTGAGTTCGGCTCATCGGAATCCAATTCCGGATATACCGTTGAGTTCATATCGTCATTCTGGACTCGTTGACATATAATTTGCTGAGTTTTGAGGACATTGGCTCCGACACGCTTTTCCGTGTAAATCGGAATTTTAATGTCCCGGTCAACGGACCAATTTGAGATCGGGTCAACGGAATCCAATTCTGGATATACCGTTGGGTTCGTATCTTCATTCTGGATTCGTGGACATATAATTTGTTAGGTTTTGAGCACTTTTATTTCGGCACGTTTTTCGGTGCAAAGTGTCCAACGGCGAACATCATTTTGGCCCAAAATTACCGTTTTGCCCCTGTGTCCAAATTGGACTTTTGGACAGGCTATCCTAGCTGATTTGACCATTCTGGACACGTTGGTGATGTTAGTTTCATCATCCGACAACATCTGTAGATTTCTTCCCTTTTTGTGTCATCCTATTATTATAATATTTTCTCCTTTTGGTTGTTTTAGAGACCCGTCGATTTCAGTGATTTCTAAATCATTGAAATTCATAAGTTGACCTTGTAGATGTTTATAGAGACTAGCTTGACCATGGTTGACTACTTTGACTAGAGTCGAAGTAGAGTCAACAGTTGACCTAGGTTTGATCAGACTTGACCAACGTTGATTTTTTTGACCAAAGTCAACTGTAAGTCAACCATTGACCTATTTGACCTAGATTAGACTTAGAGTTGACCATAGTTGACCAGTTGACCAAAGTCAACTGTACGTCAACTTTGACCCAGTTTGTCTTAGTTTGACTTAGTTTGACCTAGATGTTAATACGCCTTTTGACCCTGATCAGCTCTTGTATTATTTCATCTTTAGGTCTGTGGCTTTACTCTGAACCCTGATTCATATTGACAGCAGGACCCCAGGCGAGTACATTCTCTGATAACTTATTCACAATTTATGATAACTGTTATGATTCATGTACTTAGTGTTGATATGCTTATTCCCGACACATGGTTCTCACGGATTGGTATTCTTGGATCCCGACGAGAGATGTCTCTCCTTCTTAGGTTGGGATGTATTGTGCAAGCACCCTTGTAGCTCTTGCTCGATATATGGTCACTGATTCTAGAGCAGGTTCGCGACCTTCTCATTAGAATCCCGTGCAGTGACGTGTCCTGTTTGGATCCATTCTACCAGTTGGGGTAGGGGGAGTAGTAGCGTATGCCTGTGATCATATCCATCCCGATTCCCGAACAGTGTGAGTCATATACCGCACATATGACTTGCCAGGCCGATTCTTGACAGTTTCCCAAGCCGATCACAAGTTGAAACTGCTACTCACACACATTGGATATATAGCTTACCTTGATTTGTGTACATGCCATGATCCCGTTCTATTTTCTTGTTCTAGCTCTAGCTTTACAGCTTACCATGCCATGATACATATATGTACACTCCATGATTTCATTGTATATGCTCTATTTACAGTCTTATAGCTTTTATTCTATCTTGAGATCTGTTATGAGATATATGTACTCGTTCCGCTCCTGACTGGATACGTTATGAAAATTTTAGGAGTAGTTGTGCCCTCATTATTGGACTTCATGATGTTGCTAGCTGAGGTGGATCTCACTATTCTTCTATGTGAGTTGTCTGGTAGTTATTCTTAGTTAGTCCTGTTGTTCCTTCTTTATTTTCTTGTCTTATGATCATTGTAGATTCTAGTTGTTCTAGTGATATTGTTATTATTTCTTGTCTTATCTTCCTTAGTTTTCGTGATGTGACATGAGTACATTTCTAGTTATGGATTCTTAGATGTTGTAGTTAGTATAGTATACTTGACAGCGTTCTACCGCCGATACCGCGGCGTAGGCTGGGCGTGGCCCACGTATTCGTACCCGTATATCCGGGTGCGGGTCGTGACACGTTTTTAGTGGTGGCCCATGCAGGTCAGTCTTTGCAATTAATGCGAAGTCGTGGTAGTACTTGAGTTTATCAGTACTACTGCGAGCCTGCCCTAGGATTAAGGTTGAGTCATGGAATATTTTAGGAATTGGTACTCAGTCACGTATTAGGAACTCTTGGTAGATTCTAGGGATGACCCCTGGGAATCTTATTTCGAAGGCTTTCAAATCTTTTCCCACTTGTTTCCATTCGTCCTGATTTCTGAAATATCTGTCCGTATCAAACTTTAATCCTTCTTGGGATGGGTTGTGGACCCCAGAGGAAGGTATAAGTTGGACTTGTATATCATCTAGGTTGGGGAGAGAATATGATTTATCAACCTCGTATCATGGTCGAGGGTTGTTTTAGATTATATTTCACCATTTTCTATCTTGACCTAGGTAGTACACTCGGGACTTTCCCTGAGATTTTCCTCTGAACCCTATCTCGGAAGTTGTTTTCGTTGTTTCTATTAACTTACCCTTGACTTTTTGTTGAATTTTAAATCTTAATATTCGTTGTTGACCTTTGATTTTGTTTTGGATAATTCTTTTAAGAATTGAGTTAAGATATCCTGATAAACATATTTTGGACAAGGACGTTGAGAACGGTAAGTGTCTACTTTATTTATGGAGTTTAGAATTCATTGCAGTCATATTAGCTAGCGAGACATGGACATAGAGCCTGATTTTGGATATGCTATCCTAGTTATGTCATTTAGGTTCTCTTGCAGCCATACCGGGTGGCGTGGTAAGGAATCTAGGTGACGTGATTATAGGATGTATACCATAGTTATGGACTTTATTGTTTATTACCGCTATGCTTACTGGCGTGGCGAGAATTCTGGCAACATGATTTGGGATAGACGTGTATGGTTATCAGATCGTATCTTAAATTGATTCACTTGTTTTAACCTATTGGGCAAGAGCAGTTCCTACTATTACTTCTGTTTTCCCATTCTTCTCTTCCTCATTGCATGATGATTTCCTCATCTTACCCTTACTTCCTCCGTCTTGATCAATTATGTCTTGATTCCACCAATTACCTATCTCATATCTACATCTGTCATCTACACTTGAAACCTCTGAAAATTTCAGAATTTTCACATCTTTTATCTTGGGAGAAATCGAGGAAGTATCGTAATCATCTGTCTCGGAGTAGACATTGTTGGTAGTAGTCGAAGCAGAGCGAGATGATTACCCCGGCTTCCTCCTACGATCCCATATTCTGGTTTCTATGATAACAGAAGCAATTCAATTCTACATCCTTGATTTGTTTATTATATTTTGATATCGTGAAATTGATCCTCTCTGATTGACCAATCGATTCTGGTTGTCTAGTTTATCGTGCCAAGGGGTCTTGATTGTTGATTGAACTTAAATGGTTTCGAATTCTATTGTGATATGATTTCCTTCTTAGATGTTCGTGTCCAGACTTCGTTGATTCTGTTCTCTATCTTGCCCAAATTCTGATTTACTCAAAACTTGAATAATTTCAATCGTGCTGAGACTAAATTGTTTATTTTCATCATGATTGGACAATGCTATCATCACTCGTGCTTTAAACTTTCGATTTAATTCTGGCAAATGACTAAATTCTATTCCAATCACGATTAGGCTTCAGACTATCCTTGATTTTGCCGGAGTCTCATTTTCTGAATCGTGTCCCAATGATTTAACTTATCTATAATCGTGCCTATATGATTCTGTTCATATTTTGATTCTATCGTGCGAAAAATTTTCATCGTGCCTGAATAATTGAGAATTGAATATCTTAATCGTGCAAACTTGTCATTCTATGATCGTGCCTAAGTTTTTGCCTAAAATTTTCTATCTTGTTTTACCCCACTACCAACCTTTAATTTCGAGGACGAAATTTTTATAAGGTGGGTAGGATTGTAAGCCCCTGAATTTAGGGCTAATTTTTTTTAATTTTAATAATCAATTAATTAGATTATTATTATTTGATTATTATTTGATTTAATGCTCTTTACCGTGACTTGGAATTCTAGAGCATCAGGGATGCCAGTCTCTGGAAACTTCCTTCTTGGAGTTTGTAGTAGACGAGATTATCTTCATTTTGATATATCGTGTCCCACTCGAACTTGTTCCCTTGTATCCTTTTTGCTTCGCGCAAGTTCGGGTCAATATTAGACCATTTAATTATTAATTGAATTCCCACTTTTATTTTTGATCCTCATAAGCGCGTTACTGTGACTTTGAATTTAGGAGCACCAGACTAGCCTTTTTCTTGAAACCAACTTGTCATGCCTGATCTACTCGAGACGCTCTTCACCCATGACCATTGTGTCCCACTCAGACACTCCATTTTGTGCTCCATTTCCTTCGCACAACTTCCGGTTCAATTTAGGCCAATTAATTATCTGCCGTAAAATCTGATTTAATTTCCCATTTAATTTTCGGGCCCGATATCGGTCCAATCCAGTCGACCCCAAATAGGAACATGGCCCACACGAAGCCTACTACCCACCTGCCACTTGTGTCCCATTTATTTGAATCCCCATATGTTATTCATTTGACCATGATTATAAACACCTATTTTAATTCGAATATTGCACCTCGTCCGATTTTGGCCCGACCCGGCTCTACCGAACCCGAACCCAGCTCCATGTTGCCCTCCATCGTGATTGTCCATACCCCACTGATATTTTTTCCTCTACCCTAAATATCTCTTTTTATGTAAATATCTAATTCTCTCATGGTATATATATATACATATATATATACATAATATATATATACATATATATATATTATACACACTCTCTCCTTAAAACACCAACACCCCTCACTACCTCACCCCTCTCCCCATGAGCAGCCGACTACACCCTCCCCATCTCTCTCTATTCTATTAGTCTCTCTCTCTCCTCCCTTAATATCTACACACACAAATTAATATCTTTCTCCCTCTCTCCTCATTAACTCCCCACACCATCACATCCCTCTCCCTCTTCACATCACCAGCACCCCCCCCTCCTTCACGTGTACACGAGCAGACCCCCACTCCCTCTCTCTACTTCTTTCTCTTTCTAAAATATCTATCTCTCTCTCTCTTATCATATATTAAAATACACACACACTCATACTCTCTTTCTCTCTCTTCCCTCTCATTATTCTACAGCACCTCATCCCCTACTCTCTCCCTCATGTCAAACTAACACACCAAAGCCACCACCCCGAGCTCCTCCTTCCTCCTCCTCCCGAACACCCTCTCCAGCCCTTCCTCCTCTTCTTCATCACCATCATTAGTCACCACCACCACCATTCCATCCCACCACAACCACCATGCACCACCTCCACCGCGACCACCTCCGACGTGCCCCCGCCCACCAGCTGGCCGTGCCGCCGTGCCCACCACCGCAAGCTGTGCTGCGCCAGGCCGAGCAACCGCGCGGCAGCAGCGCACAGCCGCAGCAGCGCGCGGCGCTGCAGCAGCAACCGCGCGCGCGCGTGCGCCGCCGCGGCCGGCAGTCGCCGCCGGCGAGGTCCCCCGCCGCGTGGCTGGCCCCCGACCCTCTGGGCGCACCCTGGGCGACCACCCTGTGGCGGCCAACGTCCTCCGGGACGCGCCGTCTAGACGATTTCAACGTTTTTCTCGGAGTTCCGTCGACGCGCGCGCGGAGAGATTCCAGAATTCGTGCTCCGTCGCAGCAACTTCGCGCCGACTTTCTGGACAATCCAACCGTTGGATCGGCGATTTCTTCGCTCCGTCTCAATCTCGGTATATATCCCTTCACTCCCCTGAAATTTCACCCGTTAATTTCGTCGTTTGATACATCAAAACCGGCCACCAAGTTGACATTTTAATTGAACTATTTTTTTGACAGTTTCGCGACGCCAACTTCGCGGGTTCGTATCTTCTCCATCGCAGCTCTGTTTTGCGCGCCACCAGTTCCGGTGCACAGCTGGTATAACCCTCTTCCTGCCCCCTTTAGATTTCATTTCAGTTTGAGCTTGTTAGGTCGGTCGAATTCGACGCCAAAGTTGGCCGTTCGAATTCTTTAATTTGCACTAGTTAAATTCCATTTTTGAATCCGGGACTCCGGATTCGAATTCTGACACCACCAGTAGACTCGTGGCGTCGTTCTGGCCTGTTTTCATATAAAGTTTGCCTGATTTGGAGAACGTGGGCCCGGGCACGCATTTCGGTGCAAAACGGGTCCCACTTTCTGAGTCAACGGGACTTTTTGACGCCGGCTCATCGGAATCCAATTCCGGATATACCGTTGAGTTCGTATCGTCATTCTGGACTCGTTGACATATAATTTGCTAGGTTTTAGCGGACATTGGTTCCGGCACGCATTTCGGTGCAAGTCGGATACCAACATCCGGGTCAACGGATCATTTTGAGTTCGGCTCATCGGAATCCAATTCCGGATATACCGTTGAGTTCATATCGTCATTCTGGACTCGTTGATATATAATTTGCTGAGTTTTGAGGACATTGGCTCCGACACGCTTTTCCGTGTAAATCGGAATTTTAATGTCCCGGTCAACAGACCAATTTGAGATCGGGTCAACGGAATCCAATTCTGGATATACCGTTGGGTTCGTATCTTCATTCTGGATTCGTGGACATATAATTTGTTAGGTTTTGAGCACTTTTATTTTGGCACATTTTTCGGTGCAAAGTGTGTCCAACGGCGAACATCATTTTGGCCCAAAATTACCGTTTTGCCCCTGTGTCCAAATTGGACTTTTGGACAGGCTATCCTAGCTGATTTGACCATTCTGGACACGTTGGTGATGTTAGTTTCATCATCCGACAACATCTGTAGATTTCTTCCCTTTTTGTGTCATCCTATTATTATAATATTTTCTCCTTTTGGTTGTTTTAGAGACCCGTCGATTTCAGTGATTTCTAAATCATTGAAATTCATAAGTTGACCTTGTAGATGTTTATAGAGACTAGCTTGACCATGGTTGACTACTTTGACTAGAGTCGAAGTAGAGTCAACAGTTGACCTAGGTTTGATCAGACTTGACCAACGTTGATTTTTTTGACCAAAGTCAACTGTAAGTCAACCATTGACCTATTTGACCTAGATTAGACTTAGAGTTGACCATAGTTGACCAGTTGACCAAAGTCAACTGTACGTCAACTTTGACCCAGTTTGTCTTAGTTTGACTTAGTTTGACCTAGATGTTAATACGCCTTTTGACCCTGATCAGCTCTTGTATTATTTCATCTTTAGGTCTGTGGCTTTACTCTGAACCCTGATTCATATTGACAGCAGGACCCCAGGCGAGTACATTCTCTGATAACTTATTCACAATTTATGATAACTGTTATGATTCATGTACTTAGTGTTGATATGCTTATTCCCGACACATGGTTCTCACGGATTGGTATTCTTGGATCCCGACGAGAGATGTCTCTCCTTCTTAGGTTGGGATGTATTGTGCAAGCACCCTTGTAGCTCTTGCTCGATATATGGTCACTGATTCTAGAGCAGGTTCGCGACCTTCTCATTAGAATCCCGTGCAGTGACGTGTCCTGTTTGGATCCATTCTACCAGTTGGGGTAGGGGGAGTAGTAGCGTATGCCTGTGATCATATCCATCCCGATTCCCGAACAGTGTGAGTCATATACCGCACATATGACTTGCCAGGCCGATTCTTGACAGTTTCCCAAGCCGATCACAAGTTGAAACTGCTACTCACACACATTGGATATATAGCTTACCTTGATTTGTGTACATGCCATGATCCCGTTCTATTTTCTTGTTCTAGCTCTAGCTTTACAGCTTACCATGCCATGATACATATATGTACACTCCATGATTTCATTGTATATGCTCTATTTACAGTCTTATAGCTTTTATTCTATCTTGAGATCTGTTATGAGATATATGTACTCGTTCCGCTCCTGACTGGATACGTTATGAAAATTTTAGGAGTAGTTGTGCCCTCATTATTGGACTTCATGATGTTGCTAGCTGAGGTGGATCTCACTATTCTTCTATGTGAGTTGCCTGGTAGTTATTCTTAGTTAGTCCTGTTGTTCCTTCTTTATTTTCTTGTCTTATGATCATTGTAGATTCTAGTTGTTCTAGTGATATTGTTATTATTTCTTGTCTTATCTTCCTTAGTTTTCGTGATGTGACATGAGTACATTTCTAGTTATGGATTCTTAGATGTTGTAGTTAGTATAGTATACTTGACAGCGTTCTACCGCCGATACCGCGGCGTAGGCTGGGCGTGGCCCACGTATTCGTACCCGTATATCCGGGTGCGGGTCGTGACAACCACAGCATAGGTGTTCCCTGTGAGGGGCGCATTGTGCTCGTCGGCTGACTCTCCTGATCGGCGTTTGTGAATGATCACATTACGCAAATCGTTAGAGAAGAGTGCCACCTTTACACCCCCATCAGGCGTATAGCAAGGCCAAGCGCCGGGGTGATCAAGTAAATGCTGCACTCCCTGATCCAGTGTACGCCCAGATCAGTAATGGGGGAACAACATTTAGGATGGTTTGAACCAGCCTCAGACATACAACCAATGTAGGCTCAGGGGTTCAAGACCACAGAGTTTGCCTCAAACGGCTTGGTTGAAAGCGCAGCGGATGTGCCCAAGTAAAATGATGTCTTTGAAGGTTGGCTCATTCGCGGTGTAGAAGCACCCGAGTCAACCTTGTACAGCTTACCATCGGTAGCGCGCGTGATTGTAAGCGCATGCCTCTGACTTACTGTCGGCATAGCACGTTCGAGGCGCGTGGCCCGTGCTGCCTTGGACTTCTTCGTACCAGCACACTGGGATGCATAGTAGTCAGAGTCCAACTTATCCTCGCCATGACAGCGAGTGAGTCTGTCAAAGACAGAAGCCTTCCGCGGCGCATCAGAGTTAATGCGCAGGGCTTTAGATGTGCCCCTGCTCCATCGGCGTATCTTCCTTGACTGAGAAGGAGATGGTTGGGGAATGTGGTCAGCCCCACATTTCCCCGAGGGATGTGCCGCACCCGTGGGTGCATCCTAGCTGCTGATGACGTCAGCGGAAAGGGTAGGCTGCATCGGTGCATCCCCTTCAATGATGGTGCCAGGGGCCTCGACCTTGCGTACCCAGGCTTGGCGAGTCTTCTTCAGCTTCGGCAACCGCTTCGAAGGACTTGCTCTGCCTTCAGAGATGAACTCCTCATACACTTGTTGATTGAGGCGTACGACTAATGTCTTGTGGGAGGAGCCCACCTTCACATCGTCAGATTACGACACAACTTTGTCATCGGAGGAGAAAGAAGTCCCCAGCAGAGTCCCCAGCGGACGTTAAGTGTCTCTTCTGGCCTCTGTGGAGGTACTTCTCTCTGAGTATGTATGTATGTCTTTTTTTTTGTCTGTATATCTCTGTTCCGTGTCTTGGGTGAAGGAATAATCCTTCTATTTATAGATAGCAGGCTGGCTGCTCATGTGCGCATATGTCGGATGTGTCTGGACGTAGGAACGCCACGTGGTTGATGCTGGCGGGGGCGCATGGTTGATGCGCCCTGATTTGGGGATTTAATCCTTCCTGTTGCGTCTGTGGGATACGGAAGAGCCGACACGTGGCAGCTGAGAGGATTCTTCGGTTGCTGAGATCTTGGGTGGTTAGCACCCCTTCGTGGACTGAACTGAGTCAAATGACACGTGGCATATGTCCGTGGCTCAAAGATATCGAATTTGGTGGAGAGCGACTTGACAGGATGCGCCTAGGATTGGGCGCATGGAGAGGACTTTAGCTGTTGTCTTTAGGGATCAAGAGCGAGTCCAAGCGCATGGCTTTGGGACACACGCAAAGATTTGGACGCATAGCTGTGGTGGTGCATGCGCTTTGGTTGGCCACGTGGCAAGGCAATTCGACCGAACAAACGAAATGATGTGCTGATGTCATCGACCCTCGTCTTCTACTAAGGGTTGGAGACTCTTCGCGGGACGTATTGTCGCCTCTGTCATGCGGCATTAAATGCTCGATGTGATAGGCGCATGGGCTTCTATCCAGCCTGTCACTCAGCATTAAATGCTCGGATCATGAGCACATGGGCTCGATCTCTGTTTTCGGCGCATCAGAAGGAGGCACAGGGATTTGCCACACGGCGCATCCACCTAGGCCCGACTGTTGGGTTCCCAATGTTTTGATTGTGCATGTTGACTGGGCTGATTTCAAAAAGATATATTTATTCCATAAATGTACATTCATTATACGGACTTCGGAAAGCCTGTCACTTGGTGCATGGGTCTGATTTGTCCAAGCTATAAATAGCAGCAAGGAGAGGGTTTTCTTCCCCATTTTCTCCCGTTTGCTCAGTGTAGAGATGCGCCTCTTTGCCCGAGTACGTTCTGTTGATGAGATGCTCCCGAAGGTGAAGATGCGTTGAGTTGTCTTCTTACGCACTCGTGAAGGTGACTGTTACATCCAAAAGTCAGGATCGCGGGATCCCGATGCAGGCCGAAGGTGCCTGTTGCATCCAAAGATCGTGACATTCGCATCCCATTTTTGTTATGTTGGAAGAGCCCCAGATCGGAATTGTGGTACTCCCATCTTCCTTGGGCTTTGGAGAGCTCTTCCTCCTGCTAGAGTGGGGTTGATCGCCTGCTCGTGTTATGTTCAAAGGACTGCTTCATTTAGCCGAGGCACATGGTTGAGACGAAGTGAATCGCCTATACTGAGACATCAACGTGATGCGCCTGATTGAGACGCTGGAGTGATGCGCCTGCGTAGCTGCTGTCTTGATGCGCCTAGCTAATGCGCCTGCACAACAGCTTTTTCAATGTGCCTTGTTATTTTTGGACTTTCTTTCACTTTCTGTAAAGGGTCTTTTATGTAAAAAAAAACAGTATCTAGTCAAGAGCCGCTTTTTTGTGTTGACTATCCCTAGCTGTTTTCTGATGTATTGAACTCTCGGCACATGTTTGTTTTAGGGCGCATAGTAGATGTGCCAGAAATTCCATGCTTCTACACAGGAAAGGCCGTCGGCTATGGTAAGAGTCACTGAAAAGTGATATACATGTGTTGCTTAAGTTCCTATATAAATGCTTGCAGAGATTAACCTTTTGCCATGAATGATATGTCCCACTAAAGAAAAGATAATGTATTATGCTTGTCATTGACCCTAACAGTTGCTCGAATAAAAGAAATGATATACTCATGAAATACGTTGCGCACTGCACAGAACTAGACAGCCCCTTGTATGCGTGAGATGAAATGAAACAAATGTTGGCTTTTTAAAGATGTTTTCAAAGGATGTAAACTGACTATGTATGCACAAAATGAACGTAGGTAAAAAGTAGCAAGATCACACCACAAGAAACATTTTCTCACTAAATAAACAGTGATCATTTCAGACAAATGTAGCTCTTTGTTCACAATCACCATTATGCTGATATACTGACCCACCATCAGTCTGCATGCAGGTGCAATATGCATCGAGAAGGATAGTCCGAAGCGATACCCCGAGCCTCATCCTCAGGAGCCAGAAATCAGAAAAGATGCCAAGAGATGACATCCGTTGCAAGAGTTGGTTTTGTATATAAAGGGATGTTGTCACGACCCGTTACCCAAATTGTTGGGCCGGGCCGAGCCATGTCCAGCCTACGTTTGGACAAAATGTAGTAAGCTGTTCTAGAAGATAGTCAAGATGGTACTAAGTGTGCTAATGATTATATTTAAAGCATTTTAAGATGTTCGTCATAACACAGCATTTATCGATGAAAGCAAATATGTTTTAAATTTTAATACACTTCCAAAGTAATAAATGGAGACAAGGTCCAGTAACTAAATAAAAGTTGTAATAACTCTAAGTCTAAAGTCGATTGGCAAGTCTAAGAAAGGTTCCCCGCTGGGGCCTCTTCTGGAGCAAAGGCCAGGTCCTCAAAAGCAGCTCCATAAAAAGTATCGCAAAGCATTTCCTCCTCGGAAAGTACACCTACAACGTTATCCTGTCAGGACGGGAGCAAGTACTTGTACTACAAACATATAATACTGATCCTGACATGGTAAGAGATGAAATGGCTGTAATCCTGATATGGCACAATCTATATAAAATCACAGCTATCATGGCAAGGATGCATTTGTCATGGCGACACATGCATATATATAGTTTAAAACTGGAGCAGGTACGTGATCGTCAATAGGTGTAAAATGTGTTGTGGCACAAGTATATAAAATGTACAAACGTACAAGTGTACAAGCATAGGTGTATATCCGTACAGAAATACGGTGTAATAGCCAACGACAAGGTATGCATATAAAATGCGACCTTGCTCGGTACATACGTACGGAAGAAGGGGGCATGATCACGTACTCAACTATCAGTTTTTCCCATGTCCCAGTAACCATCATGTGAGATATATAAAAACTCTTCTAAGCATGTGAAGATACCGAGAATCCGTATAAAGCATGTAATTATATGACTTGCAATTTCCATAAAGCAGTATTTTAACATGGTTCATTTACAGTTCATTATCATATGCAGTAAATAAGTTTGTAGGGGTACTTGCCTTGAGCAAAACAAGAATAAGAATATGATGGTACAGACATCCGGTGTCCTGTCAAAATGATATACAACTCAGCCTCTAAGTTATGATTAAGATTACACTAGTGTTGTGACACGGCTCCTAATAGGACACTAGCTATGTGAAGCTCTAGTAGTCCAAAGTAAGGTGTTACAACATCTAGACTAACAAGTAGGTCTCTACACTAAGGTAGGGTAAGGTCCCGATACTAAAATATCCCAAAAACACACAAAAACACACAAGTCAATATTAATTAATTAATTAATCAGACTGTACATTATGTTCTAATAATTATTAAGATAGTTATACAGTACTATTTTATATGAAATAATATACCAAATTGATCCTTGTGAATTATAGTAATTTAATATAAATTTTCTGGAATTTATGATCCAGTGTAAGTATTTATTAAAAATCAGAATACAAGTGTGCATTAAAAATGAGTTCTAGTTTACTATTTTTAAGCAGTGTCAAAACAGTAAATTAAATCATAAAACAATTATATTAAATTAGATTAATTAACATAGTATTTTATAGTAATTTTTCTAGAATTTATTCAGCATTAAAAAGTGGTCTAAAAATTTAAAGTTCATAAATCACAGATTCTGAAATTAAATAAATAATTATTTAATGTATTTGTCCGCGTATTTGAAATTGAACCGAAGTCCAGATACGGGACCCGAAGTCGTGAATCAAGTCCAACATGACTCGACTAGACCCCGAATATGTGTAGGCTCACCTAAGTCCGATCAACCCAAGCTAGCTTGGACTTAGAGTGGTCGTTTACACAAAGTACGTAAATTCGTAAATAAATGCGTAATTTAAATACATATAATTTAAAGAAATTTAAATTGCAGAAATTGAAAGCGTACATATTACAATATATGCACTGTATTTATAATACGTATTACAGTATAGACACTGTATTTATTTATATATTACAGTATAGACACTGTATTTATAATGACGTAATTTAAATGACATAATTAAATGACAGAATTTAAAATACATATTACAGTATAGGTACTGTATTTATATTGACATGAATTTAAATAACATAAATTAAATGACAGAATTTAAAATACATATTACAGTATAGGCATTGTATTTATATTGACATAATTTAAATAACATAAATTAAATGACATAAATTAAATGACTGAATTAAATAACATAATTTAAATGACTGAATTGAAATATATATAAATATATATGAGGTGTTTATCAAAAACACAAAGAAAATCAATATTATATTAATATTATTTTATCATAATTTATTTAGAGATAATTTATGTATATACATATGTATTTAAACATATATATATATATATATATATATATATATATATATATATATATATATATATATATATATATATATATATATATATATATATATATAATATTAATTAATTTAAATATGCAGAAAATTAGTTTGGACTGAAAATATATATTATTTATATAGTATGTATGGATATATGTATTTATACTATATATAATATTATATAAATTATATATATATATATATATATATATATATTTACTTCTAAAACAAAACAATTAAAAGAAAAATAACCAAACCTACCAAAAGGGGGGTTCGAACCCAGCACCACAACAAGGGGACGAAGGTTTTTTAAGAATGCAACTACTAGCCAGTAGGCGGCTCAATTGCTTTCATGGTACCTCAAGTTATACCTAAGTAACAATATGGTACCTAATTTATTATTTCTTACTTTGTGGTAACACAACTTCTAATTAAGGTCTTTCACGGTCCCTGTTGCCAATTTCCGTCAACTAGCTAACGGTTTCCGTCAACTGTTGCCAATTTCTTCGATGGTACTCCAAGTTATACCCTATTAACTCCATATTATAATTAATATTAATTTATAATTAATATACCATATTAATACCATAAAATTAATATACCATAATATAATAATTAATTTTATATACCATATTATAATAATTATTATAATTAATATATAAATTAATATTAATATTAATTATTATATTTTCAAGTTAATATTAATATTAATATTAAGTATTAATATTAATATTAAGTATTAATATTAATATTAATATTAATATTAATATTAATTTATAATATGGTATATTATTATGATATGGTATATTAATTATTATAATATGGTATATTAATTAATTAATTTATATATTAATTATCCAAGTTATACCATATTAATTTATATTAATTCCAAGTTATAATTAATAATTAATATTAATATTATAATTAATATTAATATACCATATTATAATTAATTTAAGTTATAATTAAATTATAATTTAATTAATTAATTATAATATGGTATATTTTTATTATAATTTAATTAATTATTAAATTAATTTATAAATATACCATATTATAATTTAATTAATTAATTATAATATGGTATATTTTCCTCGTTATAATTTAATTAATTATTAAATTAATATACCATATTATACCCTATTAGTTATAACTTAAAAAATATTACCAAAATTTTACAACAGTGCACATAATATAAATTAATATTAATTTGGAATTAATTATAAAAAAATTTAATTTAATAATTAATTATTATAATTAATTTATATTAATTTTATAATTAATTTTTTTTGTAATTAATTATTAATTTTTTTTGTAATTAATTATTATACCATATTAATATGGTATATTTAAATTAATTATTATAAATTAATATTACAAAAAAATTGTTTAAAATTATTATAAGTTATTTCCTCTACACGTATTATAAATTATTATAAATTAATTATTACAAAAAATTAGGTACTTGGAGTACCACCGAAGTAATTGAGCCTATTTCCGTTAGCCAATTGACGGAAATTGGCAACAGGGACCGTGAAAGACCTTAATTAGAAGTTGTGTTACCACAAAGTAAGAAATAATAAATTAGGTACCATATTGTTACTTAGGTATAACTTGAGGTACCATGAAAGCAATTGAGCCCCAGTAGGCCCAAGTGGCTGGTTGTTAGGATGGGGTTATGGTTTAATTTATTTAGAAACTAATGGGTAGTCATCATCTTCGTGTCCTGAGTGCGTGGACACTCGGGACTATGTCCAGCACACGTGTCGGGGGTTTCTAGACACGAATTTTCGTGTCAAGGGGTACTGTTGTGATCGTCGTGTCATTTTTGACACGTTGATGTCCACAGAATGTCACCATGACACGAAATTGCGTCCGTGTCCGCCATGTCCAAATTAGGGTTAGAGTTTTCTACGTGTTCGTGTGTCGGGGTGAGTCAAAATAGGGGCGATCGATTCGTCTCGTTGAGACGAACTCGATGGTGTCAAGGAAATAAGAGTTTGATGAAGGAATGGGGATGGTGACTCACGCGAATGGTCGGGCGGGCTCGACGGCACTGCGATGGTCGGCGACGGCGGCGGGTGTGTTCTTCGGGTCGGCCTCGCCGTTCTCGACACGTTAGTGTCCTTGGCGGTGGTCGACAATGCTGGGTTGGAGAGAACGCGGTCGTCGGAGTTGGGTGGCCGGCGGCGAGCTTGTCGGCGTTCAGAAATAGCAACAGTAACAGGGAATAATTAAAAATAATTTAATTTGAGGATTCAATTTAAAATTGATTTTAAAATTAGGATTTTTTTACATTGGGGTGTATGCCTACTTATAGAAAAATAAAATTATGGCAACTAACCATGGTTAATTACTAACTTGACCCTAGGGTTAGATTTTTACCTTTTTTCCAAAACGGGAAGAAATACAACTTTTACGGTAGCAGTTATTTAATTACAAAAAATTCAAATGACGTCCAAACGACTCCAAAAAAATTGAAGAAAAATTCTAAAATTAATAGAAAAATATTTAGGACCTAATGGAATCAATTTGGGGCAAATTTGGAATTATTTTTCATTTATTAAAATTTTGAAAATAGGGGTTACAGATGTAATATATGGAAACGGGATCATTGTAATCTGTAAATTTCTGAGAGAATGTAACACTGTATCAGAGAGAATCGAGAGCTTGCAATCTGTTCAAATGAAATCAATAAAGAGAATTGTTTCTTGTTACCATTGTGTATTTTGAAATATGTTCGCTGCTGCTTCAATGATCTGCGATATGTTCCGCTGCGTATTGTCAATCTTGTCCATCTTGTCTTGCTTCAGGTCTTGGTCTTGTGCAAGCGCAACTTAGGCTTGCACGTCATCACGCCTTAGCGAGGACGATCGGTCTCATAGAGTCCGAAGCGAGGACGAAAGGACTCTGCGGGATCGGGGCATGACATATGCTAAGATCTGTTAATGGATCCCAGACTACCGGCGGTAATAATTCCCGAAATGCAACATGAATTAACCTCTCCATAAATACGTGGCAATAGTGTCTCTTCATTCCGGTCAGTTTACACTCCTTTATGTCGACACATCTTCTTAGATTGGAGACTTATCCGTTCGGAAATTTCAAGTCCTGGATCCATCTATAAAGTCTCACTTCGTCGTCCTTGTCCAACGAGTAGATTGCTTTAGGCTGCAAAAGCTTTCCCTTCCCGTTGTCTATCATGTGCAATGTAGGGCGTCTATATATTTCAGCTGTGTCCAATCTAGCCTTCTGATTGTCTTTTGTCTTTCCCTTGACGTCCATTACAGTATTAATTATTTTATCAAACACATTCTTCTCGATATGCATGACGACAAGTTTATGTCTAATCAGATTTGTGCTCCAATATGGCAGATCCCAGAATATACTCCTTTTGGTCCAGTTATGATCTTCGCCAAATCCTTCGGAACGGCTCCTCGTTGTAGGATCTTCAATAGCACTTGGGATTTCTTTTACTTGTTCCTATGTGTCCTCTCTGGACCACATTGGCGGTGGATCGCCCTTCTCCATAGCTCCGACACGAAAAGCAGTTCTGTTCCTATGGTACGGATGGTCTTTCGCCAAGAACTGCCGGTGACAATCAAAGAAGCATGACTTTTCTCTGTGTCTCAAACTAAAAGCCTTAGTGCGGTCCATGCAATACGGACATGAAAGCCGACCATGAGTGCTCCATCCAGATAACATTCCATAAGCCAAAAATTCGTTGATTGTCTACGTTAGTGCTGCCCGCATCTGAAAATTCTATTTTTTTGAAGCATCATATGTGTACGCCCTTGTTTCCCATAGCTGCTTCAACTCATCTATCAATGGAGTACACGTCGATGTTCCTATTCGGGTTGTTCGGACCGGAGATGATAATAGTTAAGAACATGTAAGGTGTCTTCATACACATCCAAGATGGTAGGTTGTACAGAGTGAGGATTACCGGCCAACATGAATATTGGGAGCCTGAAAGACCAAATGGGGTGAAACCATCAGAGCAGAGCCCCAACCTTATATTACGCGCATCAGAAGCAAAATTAGGATATGCTCGATTGAAGTGCTTCCATGCTTCTCCATCAGATGGGTGATCCAACACTCCTTCGGTCTGTTGTCGCTTGTGCCAACTCATATTTTCGGTAGTCTCTTTCACCATGAACAACCTCTACAACTGCGACGTCAATGACAAGTAGTGCATTGAAGCAGTCGGTCTTCCAGACTTGCCTGCAGCAGTTGGCTTGTAGCGATCAACACCACAGAATCCACACATTTCTGTATCCTTGTGATTTTTGTAGTAAAGCATGCATCCGTTCTGACAACAATCGATCTTGTCGTATTCCATCCAGAGGGATCTCACCATCCTCTTAGAGCGGTAGAAGTCTTTCGGTAACTTGGCACCCACCGGCAAGATATCTATAATCTACTCGAGCACTCTATTGTAGCATTCTTGCGACATATTAAAGTCAGACTTTATGCTCAAGAGCCGAGTGATCACCTCTAACGGTGAATGGTCCTCACAGCCAGGGTAAAAGGAGTCCTTGTATTCTCCAGCAACTACATGAACTTCGCGGCATCGGCATTCAGTGTCTCCTCAGCTGTGTCATATTTGTATGGATCGAAACTAGGCCCCGCAGCGTCGAAGACCATGTTCACGTACTCTTTGTCAACACCAGTTCGGTTGTGGACATTTATGTAAGGCTCCACATAAGGCTCCGCTTGGAATGCTAAAGGTACAAGCTCTCCGTGTGCGGTCCATTGGTAGTAATTCGGAAGGAAACCCTTTATGTATAAGTGATACGTCACATCCAATTCTGGTTGAAACTTCATGTTCCGACATTTTGCATACGGACACTTAATGTCCATGCCGTCCATGGATTAAGAAAATGCCTTTGCGAATTGGAGGAATTGTTCTACTCCGGCGATGTATTCAGTTCGCATACCGCACCTGTCATCTCGAATGCGGTTGTACATCCACGAACGGTCTAGCAGATACATGGATATAGTCATTTCTAGATATCTGCAAATATGAATAAACTTCAAAACTGAAACGAATATACTATATATTACATACATTCATATATACTGCGAGCCCCCTCGGGGCCCCACCCCGAGCAGTAGACCCCCCCAACCCCAGGAGCAGCAAGAAGGCCCTAACCCGACGTACGACCGTGACTCAAGACCATTCCTATGAGTATCAGGATCAAGAAAAATAGACGACGGCATTAACCAACCAACAAAACTACTTGTTACAAATATCGGCACTATCGGTGGTTTCGAATCGGAGTATCAGATTTTTTGGTGTCGGAAAACAAATAATTATTACTAAATTATCAGATTTTTTGGCAATATCGGTGCCCCTGACCCAGCCCCCCGCACCCCTCCCCCCAATACCACCCCTAACCCTAACCCGAACCCTATCCCTAACCCCTCCCCCACCAGCCCCCCCTCCCCTCTCCCCCTCACCCCCCTCCCCCACCAACCACCCCTATCCCTAACCCGGACCCTAACCCTAGCCCTCCCCTCCCCCCAGCCCCCCTCCTCACCCCCAACCGACCTCACCCCTCCACCGTCCCTCCCCTCCACCACATACCCATCCCTAACCCGAACCCTAACCCTCCCCTCCCCTCCAGCCCCCCCTCCACACCCCCAGCCGCCCTCACTCCCCCTGCCCCACCCCCCAGCCACCCCCCACTCACCACCCAACCACCCGCATCCTCCTGCCCCTCACCCCCCATCGGACCATCCTCACCCCCCAACCACCCGCACCCTCCTACCCCTCCTCCCGAGCCACCCGCACCACCCCCAACCACCAACAACCAAAATAGAGAGAGAGAGAGGGAGGAAGTAATGTACCGAAGAGGGAGGAGAGTCGCCGGAGAGAGTGAGAGTCGCAGGAGAGAGTGAGAGTGTCGGAGGGGAAAGGAGAGAGAGTGTGTCACGACCCGGTCCTAATTTCTTGGGTCGAATCGGATCATGCCCAGCCTGCACCGTTGTTGAGACGACGGCAGTAAGCTGTATCAAGCAGTGAAACACATGCAGATAAAATTCTAACAAAATATAAAAACATTTTTATTCAATTTGAAAAGCCTGAAATACAACAAACATTAATACAGCATTCAATTATTACACTTGTTTTCAAAAGAAAAATAAATACTAATCCAGCTCTTAAGATTCTGGGATTCCAAGTTCTGCTGGACCAGAGTTAGACATCAGATCCTCGATGATGCAATCACCTAAAAATGTTGGTCTCCAGTCAGGAGGGAGCAAAGAACAATTTATGATAATCCAACAATTAAAATAATAATAGAGTTATACACTTTTAAACAATTTGAAATAAATAGTTTTCCAGCAGTTAAAACATTATGATGTGAATAGGCAATGAATATGACCGGATTGGGTTGTACAGTTGTATCCTATTGATACGATATGGCTTATCCCGGTGTGTATGAGGGGTAAGCTAACACAGTCAGTATACTACTTTGGATGTGGTCATACTCATTACACTACTCCTCCAGTACCCAACAGTCAATCAATCAATGCTCTCAGAGAGAGTTCCGTGTTGCATCGTAGTTTAAACTTGCAATAAAACGATTACTAAATAATTGGTAAACTAACACAAATTGTACTTGCCTTTGTTTTATTGACTGGATTGAGATGTCTGAACCGAAGAAGATGTCAAGTATGTTCTTGAAATCCTACAATTTGAGAATTCTATCTTAGAACCAATGTTGAACCATATCTAGGTGTGCTAGTTGAAATCTCTAGAACAGAACCCTAGTCAAATTTTAGTTTTTATTTACAACTCTACTTAGAGCGCGCTTATCGAGGTGAGTTACTATCTTACGAAGAAAAGTCAATTTATCTTTGTATTTGGAAAAACTCGTAGTTATTGTTTTACTTGGTAAAACTTTATATTTTGTATTATATATAAAAATTAATATTTTTCTTTAAATGAGAAAACGTGAATTTGCAATAAACTTGTAATTTCCTAATTATTTTATTGTGAGAAAATGATATTTAAATTTTTATAAAGTAATTATATTATCATTTTACGTTTTACGTCAATCAACCAACCAGAAATAAAATAAAATTTACAATATTATAAAACCACAGATAATAAATAAAAGATGGGCTTATGCCCTTATAGACCATTTTACATAAATTGAAATAAGAGAAAAGGTTAGTTAGCTCTAAATAATATCCTGCACTTTAATTACTAAAACAAAATAAATAAATTAAAATAATATAATTAAGATTCTCAGACTTGGTCCAATCGTCACAAAATTAGCTAATGCCTCAACGTCCGGCATGACCGGTTTCGTTTGCATTTCGCTAGGTCCCACAGACCGGTACGGTCGTCGCCCAAAATCTAATTAATAAATTATTTTCGAAAACCGATTTGAAGTTTATATAAATTTTATAAAAATTTGGGCAGCATCTCCTCTATATTTGGGACAACCCAAAACTGGGAAAATGCTCCAACAATTCCAACAAATATCCCAAACCAGGAAAAGACCCATAAATTCTATTCCACCACAATATTAATATAATATCCAATCCACAAAATATGCTTCTGAAGAACATTCGAAAAACCCGAATTGAAAATCGGAAAACCCGAGATGAACCTCGAAAAACAGAAGCTCTAACATTACTAACTAAAGATACAAAAAATCTCAGAACCTATCCAACAAATGTTCAAAAATTTCGAAATCGAAACGTACCGAATCCGAATTCCTGGAACGGAATCGGGGACCAAATTCATCATCAACAATACCAAAAATGGAACGAAACAAAGGAATTATACCTTGGGTTGCTCGGCTAGAGCTCTCAGATGTAAATAATAGAGAAATGGAACTCACGGACGGTAAATCGGCTCGAGACAGTGCCTCGCCGGGGTACGGCTGCGCTGGACAGCGGGATCCAGGACCACGGAAAGCACGGGAACCCCTGGAAACGAACCGGACAACGGGTTGAATAGCAAAACCCAGACCACAGATGCTGAAACAGCAAATCGGACCCGCAGAGTGCTACGGAAAAAGGGCCGAGCGGACGGGGACCACAGGAGGTCGGACACGGGCGCGGGGTCGCCGACGAAGGAGATCGCCGAGCGGGTTCGGCCGGACAGAGGAGGCGACGCCTTGGCGGTCGGCCTGGGTCAGGCTGAGCCGCGTCGGGTCGGGCGACCTCGGATCGAGGCGCACAGGGGGAGGCGGCGACAAAGCACGGGGCCACGCGGGTCACCGGGGATGAGCGGCGGCGGACGGTGAGAGTCGCCCGCGGGGAGGTCGCACGGGGTCGGCCTGAAGAGGCGCGGCCGAGACTCGCCGGATTTAGGGTTAGACTAGGGGAGTGGGAGTAGAGGATGGAGAAGGTGATGGAAAATAATAGGGGAGGAAGAGTATATATATAGGAAAGGAAGAGTGGGGGTTACCGGAAGCCGAAGTCGAGGGGTCGCGGCCGGTCGGGAAGTCGAAGCCGAGGGGCTCGGCGGTTTGGGAGGTGAAGGGAGCTCGGGCTCCAGAATAAAAGAGAGAAAGAGAGTTGTTAAAGAAATTAAAGAGTGTAGTTAACAGTGAAATGGGTTAATAGCTTTTAAGTTTTTTTTTAAATATAATAACACTAAATATTTAATACATAAAATATTCCAAAAATTAATTCGGACTTGGGATTAGGTTCGGGTCTGGACCAACATTCAAAAATCTACGTTATTAATTTTTGAAAAGAATTTTTCTATTAACTAATATTAATAATAATTTGAAAAACTAACTGGCAAACACACATTAATAAAATTAAAAAAAAATGTAACTGGAAAATTGCGGGTTTCACAACCTTCCCTTCTTTGAAAATTTCGTCCCCAAAATTTAAAGGTAGGGTCAGGGGTACAATCATGCAATCATGCCTCAAACAGTCTGAGTATTATTTTTTAATATCTTCATGTCTAACTAGACTTAACTGTCATATATCAATCGTATATTCTTCCCTTCTTAGGAATAAAGTCGTTCTCCATGATTATGAGTTCTCGTTTCCATTCCTGAATTGCCAATCACCTTAAAAAAAATTTGTCTTCCACATTTTTACATATCATCTATCTTGCAATATAGTTTGTACTTCTTTCAATTTTCTAACATGTTCAAATTTTTAACTCTATGACTATGTCTTGTCTTACTACTTCAGTATCAAGCCTCGGTACCCAATATCATATTTAAAATCCAACACTCCTATTTGTCATGATCTGTATAGTTTTATCATTTCTTACTCATGAGTGATCAATCTTGTGATTTTAGACTAACATATATGTATCCTGATTTCAATTCTTTATTTATATATATATTTGATCCCGAACTCTTATAAATTTATTTAACATGATTAAGCTCAAATCCTTCATTTTGCTTTTATTGTATCACTTCGACTGCCAAAATATCTTATTACATATTTCAACCAATCTTTCCATTGTAATCCTGACATTCATACAATTGTTATCCTTGCTTAGTTATACCTTTAAGTTCAACAATTTTTTTTTGATCATCCAATTTATCATGCGTCTTCCTAAAATGTATCCTCATGCTTATCATTTAACCACCTCTATCCTAAATATCAACTTGCTTTGATATTAACATCATTAATTATCTCTTTCTTAATGTAAATTTAAATCACATATATTCATATTCATCTCATTTTTATTCGTAACTCATGTACTCTAGAAATCCATGCTATAAACTATTCTAGATTTACATCATTAGACAGAATCAGATTCGAGGCATGATTGCTAGGTATAAAGATAAATATCAGCATGTTTTAAAATCATCTGTGATAGAGTTAGAATATTTGTTGTGATCAAGAAATCATTTTAGACATGAGTAAAATCGAGGTATAAATTATATAATCATAAGATAAAAAAAATTTAAATGAGATCATAAAAATAGAAAGGTCATAAAATACGACATCAATTTATTTGAGAAACAAAAGATAATGTAATTTTTCGAAATGAGGGACAATTTTTAATTCAAACGGGTATGAGGTATAGGAGTTTGTGACTCGAAAAGAATCAACAAGTTGTACGATTTTAAGATAGTGAGGGTGATTTAAAATAGCCATGACAAGAATATAATCCGATAGAATATTTCTGGAAGTGGGAGCAAATGCTAGAATACAAATCCTCGGAATGATTGGAGATAACCATGATATGAATATAGTCTTATTAATATTCGAAAATCACTATTTTCAAGTCACTTTGTTTCAAATTCATGCCTCGCCAGTGTGCACCTGACTGCAATGAATTTTTGACTCCATAACTTGAATAATTTAGTTTACCGAGTAATCTTCCAACTTTATCCATTTCATGGCTAAGCAAACATAGAACAAAGTCTCAATAATATTTGAAAACCTAACGATTACCTGTCATTATTTCAACTTAGAGTTTATGCCTCGCAAGTGCACAACTAGCTGCAGTAAACTTGCAGTTTTTCATAATTCAGATAAATGACTATTACGTAAATGTGCGGAGTCATGTTAGGTTGCTAAATATTTCCTCAACTTTGTCCATGTGAATTTCAGAGAAATTTCAAAAATTCAAACGAGTTTAAAGTTCTAAACATGATAGAAAATATAGATGACTGTTCTTCTGAGATTAAGGGATTTATCAAAATATGTGTTTGAGATTTAAGAGACTGGGGCTAAAATCAAGAGGAGTATCTGTTCTCCGATTTTCTTTTCCAAAGATGAAACGATCAACCTTGATTTGAATAATTGAGTCAAATACTAGATAAGATAGAAGCATCACAGATTCGGATTAAGTAAGAAAAACCAATAAAAATATTCCTGACAAATCACTCAGGGAATACAGAAAATTATTTTGAGAAGAATAATTCCATAACTAAGGAAAGTTGGAAATTAGAGAGAAGATAAGTTTCATTGATTCAAGGAAATCAAATTGAAATTGTCTAGTAACGCCAAGAAATTAAATAGCTTTGGGACAGCTAAAAATCTCCTTGACTAAAGGAAATTGAACAATAGAATGGATTCAAAACTGTGATCAATTTTCTGACCGTTCCTGCTTCATGGTATTCAATCATAGAAGCCTTTTAGGCCTTTGATTTGATCAAAAAAAATTTGCATAGAGAGAGTAGGGTTTCAAGATGAATGGAGGAAGTCAACAGATGAGAATATTCTCGGTCTTTGGAATAACTCAGGAGATAACAATCAATATTGAAATTGAAAATAACCCCTTTAAGAGAATCATGAACTAAACTAATTCTTCTGGTAATAATTGACCTTGAGGTTTAAATGATCCCAGAAGAATTTTGATTCAGGATTCATTCCGAGAAAGTTAGTCAATTGGAAAGGAGATCAAGGCAAAAGGTTGGATAATGGTTGTAGATATGTATTGGGTAGATAAGAATTTATCAGGGTTGCTAAGAGAATTCGAATTCTACATAGCGAACGAATCAAGATTTCAATTAAAGGTAGAGAAGTAATGAAGAATTCAAAATTTAGAAGAAGAAGACCAAAGAATTCAATCTTATTCCAAAAAGAATATGAATCCTAAGGTATACTAGAACCTGAAAATTATGGTAGGAAAATAATCTCGAAAGTCATGGGACACTCAAAGGTACAATCAGCCTAATCTAGATAAGGTTTAGGTACAAACACAAACCAATATGAGCCTGCAACCCGATAAGGTTTAGGTACAAACCAATATGAGCCTAATCTAGATAAGGTATCCGCTGCCCCTCCCCTCGAGCCACCCGCACCACCCCCAACCACCAACAACCAAAATAGAGAGAGAGAGGGAGGAAGTAACGTACCGGAGAGGAAGGAGAGTCGTCGGAGAGAGTGAGAGTCGCAGGAGAGAGTGAGAGCGCCGGAGGGGAAAGGAGAGAAAGTGAGAGAGTAAAATGGGGAGAAATAAATCGTGGGGGAGATTTAATTAGAATTTAGCGACGTTCAGACTAACGTTGCTAAAATAGTCGCTATTAGCGACGTCATAGCGACGACTAGCTCATGTAACTAATATACGTCGTTGTCACATCGCTATTTTCGTCGCTAGTAGCGACTATTAGCGACGTTTCACTTAAACGTCGCTAATGTGCACAATTTAGCGACATTATACGAACGTCGCTAAATTTACCTCGCTAATGGAGCAGATTTTAGTAGTGAGTTATATGCAAATAAGGGGTTCCTACCAGCTTTTGGAAGCATGACCCACAGAGAGACAATGTTAAATTGTAATAAATTTCTTATAGTAGTTATTGACCAATAACGTCATGGCAATATCGAGGTTCCCTAAAAATCCATGATTGCAGTCAGAACTTCCAAAATTCTCGTGTCATCCTTTAGAAATTGTCCTTCTCAGAAGTTGTACGACGATTTCCACGGTTAGCCAACTTCTATAATAGTGTCTGGAAGAAAGAATACCCCATCTTGTATAATATGGTATCATTTTGGATTCCTTCATAACTATCTCCTCCATCTTTTCGAAAATCGAGTTACGATTCGACGTACCTCCTCTCACTTTGTATTAATTCTCGTAGTCTTGATATTAAATTCTTTTAATTTAGATGACAGAATTTTTATAAGTTGGGTAGGATGTAAATCACCTAAATTTTATAATATTTTTTTATTAATTTTACTTAATATATTTTATAGTAAATTTTGATTGATCTTTTTAGATTTTAGAATTTTGGTAACAAGTTAAAGGCTACCTAATATGTATAAGTAAATTGTACAAGTTTATGTAGTAAATATTTCAAAAAAAATAATATTACTATTGTTTTGGAATTTTTAGGAATTATGATTATTTATTTTTATTCTTAATTTTAAATAGCCATGTATGTTATTAGTGATTTTTGGAAGGTCGCAATAAATAAGATACATTATATATATTAGGTCATTTTGTACAAGATAATATTTAGAAAATTATTTTAGAAAATGTTTTTCTGTTAGGAGATTTTGAGAATTTTATTTAAAGGAGTATGCATATATATATATATATATATATATATATATATATATATATATATATATATATATATATATATATATATATATATATATATATATATATATATATATGTATGTATGTATTTAGGATTGTACATATATTATATATAATATATAATATATATATATATATATATATATATGTATGTATGTATTTAGGATTGTACATATATTATATATAATATATAATATATATATATATATATATATATATATATATATATATATTTTTTTTTTTTTTTTTTGAAGCAATGGGTACTTGTGGCGAACTCGCCTCCACTGAGGCTCGAACTCCCGACCACTTGGGCCGCATGCATCTCTCTTAACCACTAGGCTAGAGGTCATTTGCATATATATATATATATATATATATATATATATATATATATATATATATATATATATATATATATATATATATATATATATATATATATATATATATATTATATATATAATATATATATAATATATAATATATAATATATATATATATCAATTTATATATATATATATATATATATATATATATATATATATATATATATATATATATATATATATATATATATATTTTTATATATATATATTTTATATATATATATATATATATATATATATATATATATATATATATATATATATATATATATATATATATATATATATATAAAATATATATATATATATATATATATATATATAATATATATATAAAATATGTTTATATATATAAAAGACTTTTTGAAGGCATGCTCCCTCATCCTCTTCTCCCGGCTCCACCCCCTACCCTTCCGTCTCTGCCTCGCCCCTCTCTTCCTTTTTCCCCACCGCCCCCGAGCCGGCCGACGGCTACCGAAGCAGCGTCCTATATATATATATATATATATATATATATATATATTAATATATATATATATATATAATATATATATATATAATATGTTTATATATATAAAAGACTTTTTGAAGGCATGCTCCCTCATCCTCTTCTCCCGGCTCCACCCCCTACCCTTCCGTCTCTGCCTCGCCCCTCTCTTCCTTTTTCCCCACCGCCCCCGAGCCGGCCGACGGCTACCGAAGCAGCGTCCCTGCCCTGCCCTCGTTGTTCGTCCCCCCGTCTCCCGGCCGGAGGAAGCGATGGCGCTCCCGCCATCCCTACCTACCCAGGTCGCGGCCTCCGAGGCAGCCACCCCCCCCAGCCTCCTCCCCTTCCGTCTTGGGCGCCCCCTCCCACCTCGCCTGGACGGAAGCCCAGCTGGCCTTGATCGGGCGCTTGTGGGTTCGGGCTGATCCGAACGTCGTCCCTTCGCTGCCGTCTCCGCCCTTGACCCCTAAGCCAGCTTCTGTTCCTACTGTGCCCGCAGCTCGCCCCGCCTCTCCCAGTCACCCTCCCTCGCTTATGCTTCCCTCGTTTGCTTCCCCAACAGTCGGAGCGGATGGCATCGTAGGACAGGCCGCGCCCGCAGCTCGAGGAGCCTCTCTCAGCCTCGGGATGGTAAACCCCCTTTCGATCGAGCCGCATGCGGTTGTATCTCCTCCAGTCGCATCAGGCGGCGTCGCCGGCCCAGCGGTCTCCTCGCCCACCGCCTCGGCCCCTGTCCCGATGCCTAGCACGAGAAGGGTCGCGTCAGCCACCTACCATCCCTCCTCAAGTGGCGTATTGACTCTTGGGCCAGGCACTGGTCCCGAGTTCCATCCGGAGCAACCCTTCGGCACGCGTGCTTCTCGGGCGTAACGTCCCTTCTGGCGCCATATGCACTCGAGCTCCGTGCAGACCCAAGGTGCGTGCGCCAGCTCCTCCTTGGCGATCCTCATGGACATTGCCTCCTGCCCCTCTCCCCACTTTGCTCCATCCCCCCACGTGCTTTCCCCAGGCGCGCGCGACAGCTCCACTTTGGCGCTCCTTATGAACTGTGCCGCGTGCCCATCTATTGGAGAGGCAGGGGCCCACGCCTCCCCCTACCTTACGCTTACCCCCTCCCAAGGTGCGTGCGCCAGCTCCTCCTTGCTGCACATCATGGACTGTGCCCCGCGCCCCTCTATTGGAGAGGCAGGGGCCCACGTGGTGGACACCCGCCCTTCCTCTCGCGGGAGCGTGCAGTCGATCTTGGCGCCTACAGACCTCGATGAGTGCTCGCTGACTTGTGCCACCCAACCTCTGCAACCCCCCCCCCCCCCCCCGGCGCAACCAGCACTTGAAGCGGGCGCGGTCGACCCCTCCGCCCCTTCTTTCTCCTCCTCGGTCTCTGCCCGGCACACTCCCCTCTTCCCGGTCTCTGGCGGAGTGCGGATCGGCTCGGGCGTAACTCGCCCGCTAGCGCCATATCATCCCAGTTTCCCCCGCTTTGGGCCACCTTCCCTCCCCCTGGCGTAACCCAAGGGAAGCGCCTCCCGACCCACTCCTAGTATAGCCGAAGATC
Source organism: Iris pallida (assembly GCA_029216955.1). Lineage (NCBI taxonomy): Eukaryota > Viridiplantae > Streptophyta > Magnoliopsida > Asparagales > Iridaceae > Iris > Iris pallida. The sequence goes on along the minus strand of JANAVB010000197.1, from coordinate 2,731,191 downwards.
CCCCCTCATCCAGTGGGCTCCCGCGGCCCCTCTTGGTGCCCCCGGAACTTGGAGGCGCATCTTCTCCTCCTACGCCGAGCGCGCAGTTCTGTGAATCCTATCTTCGGTGTTGTTCTTCGGCGCTACCTACGCCCGACGTTGGCGCAGCGCGCTCTGGCGTGCCCTACCCGCCTCTTTCAGCGCCAAGCAGTGTACTCCATTGTCACGCGGCGCTTACGCTGGTCAATGGCCGGGCTCCCCCTCCAGAGACCTCGTTCCCTGGCAGACTCGAGCCTCTTTCTGTCCGCCATCCCTCCAGCTCATCCATCCCCTCCCGTTCTGTCGGGATCAATCCCGTGGGACTGCCGCTCGCACTCGCTACTGTAATGCTTCGCTCCGTAAGGTGCATTATGCTGAGTCGTTGACTCGAAGAATTGCGTTGACCCGATTACGTATCGATACGAATCGATACAAAGTGTTAAGTTGTCCCGAGCTATGCATCGAACTAAGTCGATGCGAAGAGTTGCCTTGTCCCAAAGAATGCATCGAGTGAATCGATGCGAAGCGCCGCGTTGCCTCGAAGGATAAGTGCGTTGAGACGGCTCTAAGATTCTAAGAAATCGAATCGACCAAGGCACAAGTACAAATCGATGCAAGTATTGATTTTAGTTGGTTTTATGTGCAGGCTATACGTTTACGCTGAAATGTTAGAGGTCGATCTTTTGCCTTATTGAGTAAGGGGTCCACGAAAGCAAATCGTCGCCTTGCGACGGACTGAGGCGTTGGCACGGTAAGCCAAAACGGACGTATAATTCAATGAAGAACGAAGTGCTTGAATGGCTAAGTCAGGAGAGTTACCCGTACAATGAATTTATGAAATCGAGCCGCATCGGCTCGGCAAAACGACAAGACATATCGACTCAAGGTGGGGGGACATTGACTCTCTTTTCTACTCCGTCATACTTAAGTAAAATACATATTATTGTATGCTGAGTTAATCTATCAACACCATGGGCGTGGCTCGATAGAGAGATAAACATAGTGCGTGTCGAACACTAGATAGAACAATTGAAATAAATCGTACGACAAACGTACGAGTCGCTATGGAACATTGAATATCGCAAAGGCGAGCGCCTCGGTGCGTAAGCCATAAGAACATGGGATAAATGTATCGACGAGTACCCCAGTGCATAAGTCATTTCGTGTCCCATGCACGAGTTAGCATGCTAGAACATTGAAAGACTATATCGGTGCGAGTGCCTCAGTGCACGAGCGATAGAACATTGAATACCTTATCGAGGCGTGCCTCAGTTGCACGAGTCGGAAGGATGGAACATAAACATAATGCGTTGAATACTAAGGCGTGGAATATGGAAAACATGGCTTCGAGGTGTGCATTGAATGCACGATGCAAGAAAAGACGGCGAATGTGCGCAGTTGCACGATATTTACAAAAGATGGCATCGTTGCGACGAGAAGAACAGTTGTAGCATGGATGTGACATAACTGTCGATGCGGTATGGTGCCTTTGAAATATTCGTGGCCTTCGGGCATTCGTTAAGGACATTGGAGCGTTGTGCCAATTGAAATAGAGATAAGCGAACTAGCTTGGTTGTATGAAAGATAAGATTCGTTGTATGGTCAAATGGACTTAAAGATATAAAAGCCCGTGCATAGGCATTCCCTCGAACGTGGCGCACCAGGGTGCTGGGACCGTTCGGCCTAGGAGGGACTACGTTTACAGTATTGTTGGTGTACTTTATTTAGACGGGTTACGACCTTCTAGTGAATGTGATAAGCCACTTGCTGCGATTATTTCGGCGGCCTCTGATGTTTGGTTAGCAACCACACATAGTTAACATCGTCTTATGTTTTGATTCGATAAATATAAGTCCAATCTAGCCCGAAAAGCTAGTGACCTTCATATAGTTAAGGGTGATGGGTTTGGAAGTGCAAGGTATACATATATCCTGCATGGATGGATCCTGAATAGAGGGCACTTATAACATGACAGGGAAAAACGGATAGGCGTATTCACCTTGCGTCGGTTGCAAGGGCGGGTGCATCGATATTGCTAAGTCGCGCCATGAATCAAATACGAGATTGCTTTCCTGTTTACTTACGTAAATTGAATAACATGATTGCCATGATAACATGATTTACAGTCTTCGAATATGCCATGAACTCATCCTAAGAAGAACATAGAAAGAGAACTAAATTGTATGTTTGCATGAATCAATACAATACTAAATGTCGGTTTGTTAAGTGGGTTTTTGATCAGTACAGCGAGGACGAAAGTACTAATCCTCCACTAGTTTGCTAGCAGGTTCAGGGATTGGTCTGCTCGCGGCGGAGCTTCGCTTGAACGCATTGAGGCTTGGAATGCCGAAGCGTATTGAAGCGTGCGATCGCATTGACGCTCGGACATGCAACATGATTGATGCGGCTGAGATATATAAGGCATGATCTAGCCAATCTGGCATATATTGTTGGGCTAGAGAAAGCCTTTATAATCTGATTTCGAATATCAATAAAGAGAATTGTTTCATATACTCTGTTTTCCTTCGTTGTTAATGTTCAACTCAAAGATAACCATTTGAGAACTTGTCATCTTGCCTTGCACGAGCGCAACTCCAGGCTCGTGCGGCATCACGCCCCCTGCGAGGACGATGATTCGGATGATTCTGGGTCGGGGCGTGACAAATTGGTATCAAAGCTCTAGGCTCAATTTCCTCTGGACGCTGGCTTCATTACCATTCTAAAAGTTTCCCACCAACAATCAAAATCACTCTTGACTCTACTCGATGCTGTACTGGATGTTCCAAAGTTTAATACAAATCATGTAATTTTGCCGCGTGTTGTTTTGGAAATTACATGGTGTTGCTGGAAAAGTCGGGAAAGGATTTGTTGCTGCAAGTGCAACAAGTTGCGAGATGTGAATTCAAGGATTTGTTGATACAGATACAACACGTCGTAAATTGTAATTTGAGATGTTCGTTGTTTGCAACGATCGATATGAGAAAAGTTTGTTTCATCAATACAATGAAAGTCGTAGAATGTTGCTGCAACAATTGCCATGCGTTCATTGTAAATTATGCGTTGAAAAGAAAATGAAAGTTGATATAGAATGTGTCGAACGGATTCACATATTGATTTTGAATGTGCGCTACGATGAAAAGTGATAAGTCAATATCGAATGTGTTCAACGGATTTGAGTATTGACTTTGAAAGTCGAAAATAAATTGTTGCACGAGGTGCAAAAGATGTCGAAAAACAAGCAGTTGCACGAGTGCAATGAATGTCGAAATTAAATCGTTGCACCATGTGCAATGCGTATCAGAAGTAAATTGTTGTACGTGGTGCAACGCATATCAAAGTGAAATCGCTGCACGAAGTGCAACGGATATCGAGAATAAATTATTGTACAAGATGCAACGGGAGAAAACAAAAGTTATAAATCGAGAAACGAAATCGGTTCGGTTGCACACCGAGCTTGTGTTGGCAAATAAATGCATTGGCCGAGTTGTGTCAAATTTTGATTAATCAAGAGTTATGGTTGTGATCGGTATGATCACTGCGAAAATCGTGAGTCAAAATAAAATGTTGGTTCATACGGAGTATGTTGCGACGGAAGTAACTTGATTTCTGGGTGGTATATGGCATACCACCGATGTAATGAATGGCTCGATTCCGAGTGGTATATACAATACCACTTGTGCGATGAATAGCATCAACGTATTGTGAGAATTGTGGAAGGTTTGTCCGTAACGGATGGGATAGCACCGAGTCTCGATTGAGAATTTGTATGACGGCATGTTGATGCAAGTTTTCTTCGATGATCGGTTAGAACGGTAAGGCGGGACTTATAAAATTGAATGATACGTCAATTGAAAATTTATGTGTCGGTCGAATGACTGGAACTAGCGAAACGATTATGCCATGAAGCAACAATCGGATCGACGGGATAGAAAAATCGAAACATTGAAATCGAACCGCACGACTTGCGAGCTCGATGAAAATGTTGGGCGATACAAATTATAATCGAATCGCACGACTTACAATTTCGATAGAAATATTGGCCGATGCAAAGTGAAATCGAATCGCACGACTTACGATCTCGATAGAAATATTGGGCGAGACAAAATGTAATCGGATCGTACGATGTGCGACTTCAGTAAGAAAGTTGGTTGACGCGAGTAATCGTGCCTAAGAAATAGTTGGTTGCATTACGACGAAACTCATTTGAGTACGACTGAAAACCACGCAAAACTTAGAGGGCGAGATCGTATGACTTGAGGATTCGATATTGGATAATCGGTAACTCAGTTACACGATCAAAGTATAGTAGAATACGGCAAATCGGAGAATGAGTTGAAGCATATAGAAAAGTTCGTTATGAACTTGGATGTATGCGATGCGAATTAAGTTAACATTTGAAATAGATTCAAGTTGACCCTTACGTTATCGAAATGGATACGGCATATCGAGATCGATACGTAAGGAAACGTAAACGATGTGAGAATACAAAATAGAGTGTGCCTCGCGCTATAAAATTTTGTAAGTAACGATACGAGAATGAAACGAACTGGTTGATCATAAACTTTGTGATTGATCAAAGACGAGACTATAAGTCATCGACGATTGCTCGATGCGTATAGCATCTCGTGTGTCGACCGCGAAATAAGATAGACTCGAACTCGATATGAGTAGATGTTTCGTAAATTGCGGAATCATCGACCACAGTGCCTGACTGTACTCGGAGGATAGTTGTTTATCAGTTACGTCGATAGAAATGGTTATGTACAGATTGGGTAGTCGCATAAAAAATCATCGGAATGTGATTTGGCTTTGAAATAAGATATAGCATGGTTCGTAGTAAACTGTCCTTCGGTGATGATCCACAATTATCGAGCGTAGCTTCGCACTACTAAAATAAGGCAAATTACGTCATGATACATCGCTAATAATGACAATTACGTCGCTAATCGTAATTGGCGACGGCTTTAGCGACGTAAAGTAAAGGTCGCTTTTAAGCTAGTCGCAGATGGCAAATTTGTCGCCCTATGTCACTGTTTGCGAAGTCCCAGCCGTGTCGCTAGGTCGTCGCAAAGTTAGCGACGTAGCGCGACAAAAACATTACGTCGCAAACCTAGCGACGTAGTGCGACTTCTTAGCGGCGTTTAGTTCTATTGACGTGATGACGTGGCATGCCTGCCACGTCAGCAAGATGGCGACGTACAGCGACATAACGTTGCTAATTAGCGACGTATAGCGACGTCCACTTTTCGTCGCTATACGTCGCTATCCGTCGTAGACTAATGAAAAAAAATTAAAAAAATATAATGTGTATTTTTGTTATGCTGTGTGTCTGTGTTTACAGTGTGTGTGAAGTGCAGTATTCGAACCATCGACAGTTTCGCTTACTGTTCTATGTTTTATCTTGGATAGAAAGAGCAACAGTTCAGGGTGCACTTCTCAGAGCTTCCTCTTCACGTCCTTCACCTTCTCGGGATCCTGTACGATGTCCCGAGAGAGTGAAGGATATGAAAATAAAGTTCTCAGAAGTACACCCTGAACAGTTGCTCTTTCTGTCCAAGATAAAATATACAACAGTAATCGAAACTATCGATGGTTCCGAACACTATATTTTACATACACTATAAACACAGACACACATCATCACAAAAATACACATTATATTTTTTTAAAATTTGGGCAGCACCTCCTTTGTATATCAGATCATCGCTTATAACCCACCATAGGTATATTTGTCATCCCCGTCACAGATATCATCATAATTAAGTCTTCCATCATAACAGTCTACAACTAATAGATGAATAACAGTCTCCCATCATAACAGTCTACAACTAAATATCATACATGTACTCAATGAAAATACCAACAAATTAACTATTACAAACATACATGTCCAACAAACATACATGTCCAACAGAGTCAAAAAATAATGAAAATTAGTGTACAGAACGGTCAATGGGCCCATAGGGCCAATACATACAAAGATGATAAAAAAAATATACTAGATCACTGAGGACCCCTGCCGCGCATCTGGGATAGAATGTACTCATACTGCTCCTGGGTGAGCTGCACCATAGGGGCAGTAGGAGGCAGTACAATCTCTGGAGTCGGCACCGTCGATGGACTGGGAGGATGTATCTGCTCCAGCTCTCGCAGTCGCTCACCATACGCAGCCAGGGTACTCACCATCCTCTGAGTACTCTCCCCTCTGCGATCCCTCCATCTCGACCTGTCTACACTCTGTGTGCTGTATAGACTCGATGAGCGTGTGCAAGCTGGCAGCTGTAGCCTGCTGCAGACTCATCAGCTCCTGTATACTGCGTTCGACCGTATCAAATCGTCCGGTGATCATCGGAGGGTCGGATCGTCGCTCGATCGCATCAGAAATCTGGTATTGCAACTCGTGACGCATCTCGTCGATCTGACGACTAATATTCTGAGCTCGTGACGACGCCTGCGAAGCCGGAGACTGCGTACTGACAGAGGGGGCCCGGGATGACTCCGAAGCCAAATACGCGCCGTAGGATCCCGTACCGTAGTACGTACCCTTCTGAAGACCGCCAACGGTGGTCATCAGAGGTCGTCCGACGATGGAGCTGTGGGCGGCTGGGAGGAAGTACCAGCCCCTCCCTCTGCTGGCGTACTAGCAGCAGCAGCCGCCTCCTCCTGTAGCCGAACAAACTCGGCCTAGAACAATGTTTGCTAACGTGTAAGTGTTTGCTAAAGTCTATATTGATATCTATTTTCCTGTTTTCTAGATTATAGTAAATTAATATAAAGAATAGAACGTACATATGCCTGCGTCGCCCTCTCGTCAATGAACTCCCCAGCCCTCCGATGGGTGACCAGGAAGACGGTCACCATGTTCGGGTCCTCACCCTTTTTTACCTGTTAAAATATATTATCTATTATTAGTATTAAACATTCTATCAAACTATATATAAATTAATATTTATCATAGAAAACGTATCAGACGACGAAAATGCTCCATCATCGGAATGGAGCCACCACACCACTTACTGGCGCTCGACCGTGCCACCTTGGCCTTGTCAGACCGCTCCTGGTACCTAGCCTCGGCGAATCTAGCCTTTGTCGCAGTCCACTGCTCTGGCGTGATCCAACCATGGATCGGCTTTTCGGAGCGATTACGAGACTTCTGGTCGTAGATCGCATCACGGATGAGCTTGCCTACGACGGCAGAAAATTAGGGCTCAATCTTCGTCGCCCGTTGTGGTGGATAGAAATAGGTCCTCTACAAGAAGTAAAATAGAAAAGTTATATAATATACACAAATGATTATTAAAATTTAAAAATAAACAAATTTTTTACCTTAAAGTGGGCCAACCAAAAGGCCTTCCTATCTGCGGGAGCATCTGAGTAGTTAATCCAAGGCCCACCATAGTTCTGCCTCAGAAATAACTCCAGCTGTCTCTGTACTGCAGAAGGCCGATATCTACACAATAATAATTTTTATGAATATATATGTACATATAATCATGTGAAAAATCTATATTAACTAATTAACTTACTTCGTAGGCCCGTCCGTCCAAATCTCCATACGCGTCTCGCCCGGGGGAGCGCATGGAGGGTCGCTCTCACCTCCTGCCTGGGCAGGATCAGTCTGATCGCCGTCCTCCATATGCTCGGCGTCGGCTCCCTCCATAGAGCCGTCGGCAGGAGGAATGCTGGACACGGGATCTGGAATGCTGGACGCGGGATTAGGAATACTGGATGCGGGATCAGGAACGCTGGACAACGAGGGAGGAGTCGCCAACCTGCTGGAACTGCCATGTCCTGGTAATGGATCGAGAACAGAACGGTACAATGGCGTACTCGGAGATGAGGATGAGGGTACAGAATCTTCATCCCCAGCCCGAGGCTGACGGGACTGCCTAATATAAAATCCTTCGCGTCGTCCAGATGGTCTAGTCATACCTGATAATGACATATGATAATAAAATAAAAATACATATTTATATGATAGACATCACAGATTTTTGAAAAATATCATAGTCACAGATAAAAGTGTCACTAAAGTATCACAGATTTATATGATAAAAGTGTCACTAAAGTGTCAAATATGATGATAAAACAAATGTACAGATTTAATCCTCTTCTGAAAATTTATCTAGTTTGTTTAGCTCATCATCTTCTTCTTCTTCTTCTTCTTCTTCTTCTTCCTCCTCTACATCTTCACTTTCATCTGCATCTTTCTCTTCAGATAATTCTACTTCTTCTACACAATTAGATGTGTAATGAGGAACTTCCGTCGTGTCCACTTCTATAATATTTGTTACAAGAGGTAGTTCATCCTCTTGATAAGCTCTATCGTCAACCTCAAAGGTATTTCTAGCTTTGGTCTTGCATACTGCCCACCAGTCCGACCTTGTTGTTCTCCGTTTAGGATAACTTGTGAAGTATACGAGCTGAGCCTGACTTGATAGGAAAAATGGTTCATAGGCTTGATATCGACGCCGATAGTTTATATCAACAAGACCGTGCTAGTCTACTTTCCAACCTTGACCTTCAATTGGATCGAACCAATCACACCTGAATAACACAATCTTAGCAGGCTCTATTCCATAACTATATGTCAGCTCCACGATCTCCCGTAGCACGCCATAGAAATCGTTGCCCGCATCAACATCTTTGTAGTTCGAAGATCTGATACACAAACAGCTATTTTTGGTGGAGTCGAGATCCACAAAGTTGTCTCTGATCGGGCAAGTTGTTGACTTGAACCTAAACCCATTAACACGGTAGCTTGGCCATATTTTTGTAGCATAAATTGGTCCCTTGGCTAGCGTTCTAATAGACTCATTCTCAAGTCTTGCGTATGGACGATCGACCTAAATACCACGAAAGAAGAAATTAAGCTCATTCTCAATCAAGTGCATATACAGAAAGGTAATTACAGAGTTCTCAAGTCTTACATATGCACTCAACCATGATAGAAAATAATGCCTCATTTCTTGTTCTAGTTCTTCTTCTATTATGTGTGGCCTACCTGACCTCACATCATCGTTAAATATGCTGAAAACAACATCGTTTAATTAATGTAATAGTATAATAATCAACACTATTAAAATAATGTAGACGTATTAATTACTTATCCTTCCAGTTTCTCTACTTTCTCTTCGTCGCAGTTGAGTAATACATACACCTGAGCAGCCCTTAGCTCATCATCGTTCAGATATCTCTTCTTCATTTTACCCGATGGCTTTCCTGGAGTATTGAATACCTTCAGTATTGTATCATTACTTTCATGATCTCCGTCGTCGTTTCTGGAAGCTCTCGTTCTATTAGTTGCAACATGAGACTTGAAATACATCGAACAAAAGTTTGTAATCTCCTCGAGAACATAGGCTTCACAAATAGAACCCTCGACCCGTGCCTTATTTTTCACCTTTCTTTTTAGGTGATTCAAATATCGCTCGAACGGGTACATCCATCGATATTCGACGGATCTACCAACACGTGCCTCATAGAATAGATGAATCGGCAAATGCTCCATAGAGTCGAAGAATCCAGGAGAAAACACCCTCTCTAGCTTGCACAGTGTTACCGTAATATCCTTCTCTTGCTTTTCTAGACGATCAATGAGCAATTTCTTAGAACAAAGATCCCTGAAGAATATGCTAAGCTCCGTCAATGGATCCCAAACTGCCTGCGGTAAGAATTCCCGAAATACAATCGGAATTAATCTCTCCATGAATACGTGACAGTCGTGGCTCTTCATACCCGTCAATTTGTTTTTCTTCGGATCGACACATTTTCTCAGATTTGACACATATCCGTCTGGAAATTTTAGGCCCTGGATCCACCGAAAAAGTCTCACTTTATCCTCCTTATCCAGCGAGAAAATTGACTTCGGCAGGAACTGTTTTCCATTCTGCTATATCAAATGCAACGCAGGGCGTTTGCATATTTCTTCTAAGTCCAACCTGGCCTTAGGATTGTCTTTCGTTTTTCCCTTTACGTCCATCACAGTATTAATTATGTTATCAAACACATTCTTCTCAATATGCATGACATCAAGATTATGTCTGATCAGATTGGTACTCCAGTATGGCAGATCCCAGAATATGTTCCTCTTTGTCCAGTTATAATCTCTACCAAATCCATCGCACTTGTACCCAGTTGTAGGATCTTCGATAGCACTTAGAAAATCTCTAACCTCCTCCCAAATCGTGGCTCTGCACTACCTTGGCGGTGGATCACCTTTCTCTACAACGCCAGCACGGAATACATTCCTGTTCCTTCTGAACGGATGATCTTTTGGCAGAAATTGCCGATGACAATCAAAGAAGCACGGTTTTCTTCCGTGTTTCAAGCGAAAAGCCTTACTACGGTCCATGCAATACGGACATGAGAGACGGCCATGAGTGCTCCATCCAGATAACATTCCATAGGCCAGAAAGTCGTTGATGGTCCACATAAGGGTTGCCTTCATCTGAAAATTCTGCTTCCTGGAAATATCGTACGTGTTAGCGCCTACTTTCCATAACTGATTCAACTCATCTATCAAAGGCTGTAAGTACACATCAGTTTTTCTCTTGGGATTGTTCGGACCAGGAATTATAAAGGTTAGAAACATGTACCGAGTCTTCATGCACATCCAAGGCGGTAGGTTATACGGAGTGACAATCACAGGCCAGCACGAATACTGGGATACCGAAAGACCAAAAGGAGTAAAATCGTCAGAAGATAGCCCCAACTTGATATTACGCGGATCTGAAGCAAAATCAGGATACACTCGATCAAAGTGCTTCCACGCTTCTCCATCGGATGGGTGATCCAACACTCCTTCAATCTGTTCTCGCATGTGCCAACTCATATTTTCGGCCGTCTCTTTCACCATAAATAATCTTTGCAACCGCGACGTTAAAGGAAAGTAGTGCATTGAATCGGTCGGTCTTCTTACACCGGTAGACCTTCCTGTACTAGTTGTCTTATAACGATCAGTACCACAAAATCTGCACACATCTGCGTCCTTGTCGTCTTTGTAGTACAGCATGCACCCATTGCGATAAGAATCGATTTTCTCGTATCCCATCCAGAGCGATCTCACCATCCTCTTAGACCGGTAGAAGTCTTTAGGCAACTTAGCACTCTCTGGCAATATTTCTATAAGCAACTCCATAAGTCGGTTGTAGAAATCTTACGACATGTTAAAATCGGACTTGATGCTCAACAATCTTGTAACCACCTCCAACGGTGAATGATCCTCACAACCAGGATATAATGGAGTCCTTGCATTCTCCAGCAACTCTATGAACTGTGCAGCATCACCGTTCGGTGCCTCCTCAGGTGCATCATGATCGTCCGGATCAAAACTAGGCCCCGCCGCGTCAAAAATTATGTTCACCAACCCATCGTCGTAAGCAGCGTTGTTGTGAACATCCACATAAGACTCATACTCCGATGCTAAAGACACAACTTCTTCGTGCGCACTCCACTGATAGTAATTCGGCGTGAAACCCTTCGAGTATAAATGATACGTGACTTCCACTTCTGGATGATATTTCAAGTTGCGACATCTCACACACGGACACTTAATTTTGGTACCGTCCATGTACTGAGAGAACGCCTTGACAAACTGCAGGAACTGCTGTACACCCTCTATGAATTCATCTTGTACACCGCACATGTCATCAGGATGACGGTTGTACATCCACGAACGATTCCGTAAATAGTAATTCATATCCATATCCAATTGAGGATAATTCTGTAAGATAGATACATGCACATTGCAGTCAGTAAATGAATATTAAGACAGTTTAGATATGGGTGCGCAACATAAACTGTTCATTCATTCCACATATTACAAACAAATAATTTGAAGAAAGAAACAAAAACAACTGTGTTGGGACTAAAACAACTGTCTTGTGTCAAAGTGTCATATCCGATAGAACGATACTAATCCGATACGGTCGATACTAATCCGATACCGATTCTGATACTCATCCCAACTGTCCAATATCGATCCTTTGGGTTTACAAGAGTTACTTCACCCAGATTGTCAAGAAAGATAAAACTTTTTAAATTAATATCCAATATCGACCCTTTGGCCAATGCTTGAGCAGTATCCTAACTCAAACTATCTATCCTAACTAATAAATTAATATCATACTTTAACATCTTCTAACTCTCATATTCCTTCTAACATAAACTAATATCCTAATCTAAACTAACCCATTAACTGAAACTAATATCTAAACAATGCTAATCATGAACTAACATCCTAACCTGGAAGTCTACACTGCTCAAGCACAGGCCAAAGGCCAAGTTATAAGACAAAATGCAGGCAACTGCCTGTAGCTACAAGGCAAAACCAAATGTTGACGGTATATATACCGTCAATATTTAAAAAGTTTACTTGTCTTGACAAAATGAGTGAAGTAACTCTTATAGACCGAAAGGATACTCTATACACTCTATGTAATACGATATACCAATCATACCTACACTTCTAGGATACTCTATACACTGTAGTAATGAATTGCCCTTACTAATGATGCTCTTAGGTAACATATTTAACAGATGAGATTTTCATGTCGCACTTACGCATTTGTAGCTATATTGAGCAACAACATATAGGTACGGGAATCGATATCGGACTATTTGTCAACCCCTGATTTTCAAAAAATTATTAAACTAGTGTTAATTAATTATTAAATATCATTATTGGTTTTAAAATAATTTAATATGATTTTAGGAATTTTTTAGAATTTTTTTTGAGTTTTAAATACAAAAAATATCATTAAGTAATTTATTTAAATGTTTTAATAGCATTTTGTAATTTTCTGAATTATTTTAATAGTGTTTTGCAATTATTAGAATTGTTAGTATATCAATTTATAATTTATTAGAATGATTTAAATGCTTTTGCAATTATTCTAATTGTTTTAAAGCCATCCTGCAATATTCCAAATGTTTGTGCAAATTTAAATTGCACAGTGCTCAGCGGGGGAGCTTTATGCAAATTAAATATTGCATTTCCTAAGGCGGTGGTGTGTTTTTGTAAATCTATATTTAAGGGGGGGTTTTCTGCAAAACCACCACCCGACCGCCGACTTCGGCCGTCATCTTCCTCGGCGATTAACGCCAAAACCCTAACCCTAACCCTAATCGAAACCCTAATCCGACCGACCCCAAACCTAATAAATAGCCCCCCCCCCCCGACTCGACCCTAACCCTAGACTTCATCACAGCCGCCCTAGCCACCGCTCTGCACCCATCTTCCCCGACGAACGCCGCCGGAACCCTAGATCTAGGATTCCAGCCGCCCTAGGCCACGTCCCGACGAGCCACCACCACCAATCGACTCGCCGGAGCAAGGCGACTCAGCCCAAATTTTCTCCGACGACCCCGACGCCTCCTCCGCCCAATCGCCACCCCCGACAGCAGCCCCGACTTGGACACGTACGTGTCATCTACCCCCCTGTGTCCTGTTGTATCTCGTCCTCATGCACATGACTCGCCTACACACGATAACCCTAATGGTAAGTGCGGACACGGCAAACGCGTGTCGTGCGTGTCGTAAATCAACCCGACATATGGACTCCTGTGTCCCTAACTGTCAGGACACAGGATTATTATTTTTTTTATATGTATAAATAATTCAAAACCTAAAATAAAACAAACCTAAACCCTCCCCCTAACACAACTGTCGGGCTGACCCCCTGGCCAGCCCGACCTAGCCTAAACCACCCCCCCCCAGCGCGCAGCAGCTCGGGTTCGAGCTGTGCTGCTGTTGTTTCTTTTTCTTTTCTTTTTCCTTTTCCTTTTCTTTTGAATTATATATATATGTATATTTATATATATATGTATATACTTATATTTGTATATATATATATATGTATTATTACACATACTATTTTATGTATATACATATGTATATTTTCTATTTAGTACTCTATTTTATTATATTTGTGTATATATATTATATATTATTTCTTTATGTATATATATGTATCTTCTATATATATACATATATGTTATGTGTATATATATATGTATGCATAATTATTTTAGCCTAAGTAATTTATGTAATATTTACATATGTATATTTTAAATATATGTAGATATTACTTGTCATATTTTATGACTATTTTGTAAGTTTTCACATGGATAAAATATTAATATTTATTTTGACTATTACCAAATTGTATTTTTATTGTATTTAAATTACTGCAACCATTTGGTGTCCAAGCCTAGCATGGGTATTTGGGCTCAAATGTGTTTTCACACATTCAAGACCTGTACAAGTCATATTGGACTTGATTCATGGCCTTGGGTCCTATATTTGAACTTTGGTTCAAATTATATACATGGACAAAATACGCAGATAATTAATTATTGTGTGCATTGCTATTTTTGATTTTCTAAAAATACTTAAATTATTGTTAAAATTATAGAAAAATAGTTTTTAGATACTATGTTAAGTTGGCTAATTTAGTATAATTTTTGTAGTATTTAATTTACTGTTTTGCCCCTAGTTTGGCATATGAAACCAAAACTCACTTTCTGTATACTTAGGAAAAACTGATTTTTTATAAAATATTTGTACTGGTTAATAAATTTCAAAAAAATTATAATAAATTTCTATGATTAAACAAGGATCACCTTGGTACTTTACTTTAAGAAAAACTTAGCTTTTTGTCTACTTCAAAAATTGTTAGAACATAATGATCTTTTGATTTATTTATTAATTAATTACGACTTGTAGCTTTTTGTGCTATTTGGAGTTTTAGTCGTGTTGAACCCCATCCCTCACTAGTGTAAAGACCCTAGAAAGTTAGTTAACATAGTGTGTCACCCCACATTGGTCTCCTATGCCAAGTCATCATTTTGGCTAGGTGCCCAATCACAAGTCGTGTTTTACCAAATTAGTGTCCTAGTGTTTTAGCTTAGTGTAAAACTAAGTTATTGTATTTACTTCTACAGTGACGAGTTACCGGGCATCCATAGCACATTTATCGTAGCTTGTTTTGCTTTGCTAGAGGCAAGTACTTTCTACGAACTTTACATATTGTCACATAAAATGAACTGCAAACCCCACCATGTTAAATGTTGATCCTTGGGGTAGCAAGTTAGATGGCTACATGTTGTACTTTCAGTTACTACCATGCTTAGAACAGTCTTGATGTATCTCTCACATGATTAGAATATGGGTTATGGAGAAACTGATAGTAGTGTACGTGATCATATCCCCCTCTTCAGTACCGAGCAAAGTTTTATTTTATATGATACTGCGCCGTAGGCCTTACTCTCCAAGCTGTATTTGTACGTGTGTACATATATCGCCTTTACACTTGTACGGAAGTACATTTTATTTACATGTGCCTCAGTACATTGTACACCTATTGACCGATCACGTACCTGCTACAGTTTTAAACATTACATATACATCTGTCTCTATGACATATGTGTCCTTGCCATGATAGACTATGTGATGCCATGCTTTCCAGTTATTCCTCTCATGTTCATTTCCATGTTTCATATGCTAGTTTGCTAGATTTAGTACTTGCTCCCGTCCTGACAGGATAACGTTGTAGGTGTCCTTACTGAGGAGGAGTTGCTCTGTGATTCGTATTATGGAGTTACTGCCGAGGACCCGGCTCTGCTTTACGAGGATGTTCCTGCGGGGAATCTCGCCTAGTTGTCTTTTGTTTACTTAGACTTTTGAGAGTAGACATGTATTAGACTATATCATTTTGTAACTGGATATGTATCCAGTTTTATATTTCAGTTTACTTGTACTTGGATATTTTACTATATACGACGACTTTTGTGTTTGGAGCCTTTATGATTCTTCTTCACTTATAGAACTGTTAGCACATTTTAATCTTATCATGTTGTCTCTAGAACAGCTTACTGCGCTTTATCTTAAGCGTAGGCTGGACATGGCTCGGCCCGGCCCAACAATTTGGGTAACGGGTCGTGACATGTTTTTAGTGGCGGCCCATGCAGGTCCTGACTAAACTGTTTGGTTACGTTATTGTACCAAGCATGCCTGCAATTAGGAACTTAAGGTAATTAGACAACATTAGGAAAGACGCTTAGAACACTTAGAGGAATGCTAGGATTGTAACATAGGAAATACATCACATGTTTGCTATTATAATTAGATTTTTCTTGCATATGATTGCTTACTTTAAATAAGTCCTTATAAGTCTTTTTATGTGTAATTTAGATGGTGCTTACTCGTTCATCCTAGTATGTTACCCCCGAGAATGGGGCCCTTCATATCCAGTCAGCTGACCAGTTGACTGATACATCTCCACCTACCACATTCCCCCACTCCACAGATCCGCAGACCCAGATACCACCTTCCACATCCTAGGCCCGGCAGGACCCGATACTTCTACCACCCCCTATCACTATACCCACCCAGGCTTCCGTCACACTCGACGGGAACCAGCTGCTCACACTGATCCAGGGGTTCCTAACAACCCATCAGGAGCAGACTACCCTACTCTGCCATAGCATGGAGCATTCTGAGGGACGTCCCGTGGTCCCACCATATGTAGAGCCGCGGTAGAGAGCGGGGACGATCAAGGACTTCATGGGGCTGAATCCCAAGGAGTTCTCAGGGACTGAGGGCATAGTAGTAGCAGATGACTGGCTAGAATCGGTAGAGAGGAAGCTTCTGGGAGTTAGGATGCCGGATGACCTTCAGGTCGAGGCAGCAGGATTTCTGCTGATAGACTTAGCAGGAGTCTGGTTCAGGAATGAGCCGTTGTTCGCGAGAGGTAGAGCTACCTGGGACCAGTTCAAGACCCAGTTCAAGAAGAAATTCTTCTCGACCACTGCTAGAGTAGCCATGGGGCTACGATTCCAGAACATCCAGCAGGGGAACCGTTCTGTTGACGAGTATGCGACAGAGTTTAGTCGCCTGAGCCGTTTCGCTCCTAGTCTGGTTGCTGATCCAGAGGAGATGACCCGTAGGTTTTGCCATGGTCTAGTTCCAGACATTGGCATTCTTATAGTGGCAAACGGTACGACTGACTACTACCAGAGCCTAGAGTTGGCACGGAACATTGAGGAGCGTCTTCTGTCTAGCAAGAGGCCGGCTTCTGTACATCATGAGGGACCGTCCAAGCATCAGGCTTTCCAGCAGAGAGCGCCGACGCCACCCCCGCAGACTTACTATCCCCCTACACCACATCGTCAGACCCCGCCAGTTAGAGCCCCGAGACCCCGACATCAGCAGCAGCAGCAGAAGGGAGCTATATATTCTTTATGCGGAAGACCAGGGCATGAATTCGTCGTCTGCAGGAAGAGGTTAGGGCAGTGTTTAGCTTGTGGGTCTGCCATCCATCAGATTCGGGACTGCCCAGTAGCCAAGGGACCCCAGGGGAAGACTTATAGCCTAGTCCTTGAGCCGGAGCCGGAACAGGTTTCGGGAGGTTAGTTTTGATCGTAGCCTTAGTCATTTGTTGCATTGCTTGCTATGTTAGAATATTGCCAGGTCTTCAATCCTTGTGAATTTCGAGGACAAAATTTTTCAAGGAGGGAAGACTTGTCAACCCCTGATTTTCAAAAAATTATTAAACTAGTGTTAATTAATTATTAAATGTCATTATTGGTTTTAAAATAATTTAATATGATTTTAGAAATTTTCTAGAATTTTTTTTTGAGTTTTAAATACAAAAAATATCATTAAGTAATTTATTTAAATGTTTTAATAGCATTTTGTAATTTTCTGAATTATTTTAATAGTGTTTTGCAATTATTAGAATTGTTAGTATATCAATTTGTAATTTATTAGAATGTTTTAAATGCTTTTGCAATTATTCTAATTGTTTTAAAGCCATCCTGCAATATTCTAAATGTTTGTGCAAATTTAAATTGCACAGTGCTCAGCGGGGGAGCTTTATGCAAATTAAATATTGCATTCCTAAGGCGGTGGTGTGTTTTTGTAAATCTATATTTAAGGGGGGGTTTTCTGCAAAACCACCACCCGACCGCCGACTTCGGCCGTCATCTTCCTCGGCGATTAACGCCAAAACCCTAACCCTAACCCTAATCGAAACCCTAATCCGACCGACCCCAAACCCTATAAATAGCCCCCCCGACTCGACCCTAACCCTAGACTTCATCACAGCCGCCCTAGCCACAGCTCTGCACCCATCTTCCCCGACGAACGCCGCCGGAACCCTAGATCTAGGATTCCAGCCGCCCTAGGCCACGTCCCGACGAGCCACCACCACCAATCGACTCGCCGGAGCAAGGCGACTCAGCCCAAATTTTCTCCGATGACCCCGACGCCTCCTCCGCCCAGTCGCCACCCGACAGCAGCCCCGACTTGGACACGTACGTGTCATCTACCCCCCCCTCCCGTGTCCTGTTGTATCTCGTCCTCATGCACATGACTCGCCTACACACGACAACCCTAATGGTAAGTGCGGACACGGCAAACGCGTGTCGTGCGTGTCGTAAATCAACCCGACACATGGACTCATGTGTCCCTAACTGTCAGGACACAGGATTATTATTATTTTTATATGTATAAATAATTCAAAACCTAAAATAAAACAAACCTAAACCCTCCCCCTAACACAACTGTCGGGCTGACCCCCTGGCCAGCCCGACCTAGCCTAACCCCCCTCCCCCCCCCCCCCCCCCCGCGCGCAGCAGCTCGGGTTCGAGCTGTGCTGCTGTTGTTTCTTTTTCCTTTTCCTTTTCTTTTGAATTATATATATATGTATATTTATATATATATGTATATACTTATATTTGTATATATATATATATATATATATATATATATATATATATGTATTATTACACATACTGTTTTATGTATATACATATGTATATTTTCTATTTAGTACTCTATTTTATTATATTTGTGTATATATATTATATATTATTTCTTTATGTATATATATGTATCTTCTATATATACATATATGTTATGTGTATATATATATATGTATGCATAATTATTTTAGCCTAAGTAATTTATGTAATATTTACATATGTATATTTTAAATATATGTAGATATTACTTGTCATATTTTATGACTATTTTGTAAGTTTTCACATGGATAAAATATTAATATTTATTTTGACTATTACCAAATTGTATTTTTATTGTATTTAAATTACTGCAACCATTTGGTGTCCAAGCCTAGCGTGGATATTTGGGCTCAAATGTGTTTTCACACATTCAAGACCTGTACAAGTCATATTAGACTTGATTCATGGCCTTGGGTCCTGTATTTGAACTTTGGTTCAAATTATATACATGGACAAAATACGCAGATAATTAATTATTGTGTGCATTGCTATTTTTGATTTTCTAAAAATACTTAAAGTATTGTTAAAATTATGGAAAAATAGTTTTTAGATACTATGTTAAGTTGGCTAATTTAGTATAATTTTTGTAGTATTTAATTT
Source organism: Iris pallida (assembly GCA_029216955.1). Classification (NCBI taxonomy): domain Eukaryota; kingdom Viridiplantae; phylum Streptophyta; class Magnoliopsida; order Asparagales; family Iridaceae; genus Iris; species Iris pallida. Next base: position 2,711,766 of record JANAVB010000197.1, on the reverse strand, counting down.
ACTATTTTGCCCCTAGTTTGGCATATGAAACCAAAACTCACTTTCTGTATACTTAGGAAAAACTGATTTTTTATAAAATATTTGTACTGGTTAATAAATTCCAGAAAAATTATAATAAATTTCTATGATTAACAAGGATCACCTTGGTACTTTACTTTAAGAAAAACTAGGCTTTTTGTCTACTTCAAAAATTGTTAGAACATAATGATCTTTTGATTTATTTATTGATTAATTACGACTTGTAGCTTTTTGTGCTATTTGGAGTTTTAGTCGTGTTGAACCCCATCCCTCACTAGTGTAAAGACCCTAGAAAGTTAGTTAACATAGTGTGTCACCCCACATTGGTCTCCTATGCCAAGTCATCATTTTGGCTAGGTGCCCAATCACAAGTCGTGTTTCACCAAATTAGTGTCCTAGTGTTTTAGCTTAGTATAAAACTAAGTTATTGTATTTACTTCTACAGTGACGAGTTACCGGGCATCCATAGCACATTTATCGCAGCTTGTTTTGCTTTGCTAGAGGCAAGTACTTTCTACGAACTTTACATATTGTCACATAAAATGAACTGCAAACCCTACCATGTTAAATGCTGATCCTTGGGGTAGCAAGTTAGATCTCTACATGTTGTACTTTCAGTTACTACCATGCTTAGAACAGTCTTGATGTATCTCTCACATGATTAGAATATGGGTTATGGGGAAACTGATAGTAGTGTACGTGATCATATCCCCCTCTTCAGTACCGAGCAAAGTTTTATTTTATATGATACTGTGCCGTAGGCCTTACTCTCCAAGCTGTATTTGTACGTGTGTACATATATCGCCTTTACACTTGTACAAAAGTACATTTTATTTACATGTGCCTCAGTACATTGTACACCTATTGACCGATCACGTACCTGCTACAGTTTTAAATATTACATATACATCTGTCTCTATGACATATGTGTCCTTGCCATGATAGACTATGTGATGCCATGCTTTCCAGTTATTCCTCCCATGTTCATTTCCATGTTTCATATGCTAGTTTGCTAGATTTAGTACTTGCTCCCGTCCTGACAGGATAACGTTATAGGTGTCCTTACTGAGGAGGAGTTGCTCTGTGATTCGTATTATGGAGTTACTGCCGAGGACCCGGCTCTGCTTTACGAGGATGTTCCTGCGGGGAACCCTCGCCTAGTTGTCTTTTGTTTACTTAGACTTTTGAGAGTAGACATGTATTAGACTATATCATTTTGTAAATGGACATGTATCCAGTTTTATATTTCAGTTTACTTGTACTTGGATATTTTACTATATACGACGACTTTTGTGTTTGGAGCCTTTATGATTCTTCTTCACTTATAGAACTGTTAGCACATTTTAATCTTATCCTGTTGTCTCTAGAACAGCTTACTGCGCTTTATCTTAAGCGTAGGCTGGATATGGCTCGGCCCGGCCCAACAATTTGGATAACGGGTCGTAACACTATTCCTATGAGTATTGGTATCGACGATATCAGTAGTAGACTTACTAGCTAGGGTTTTGGTCAAACTCTAGTCCACAAGTTCAATTAGCCTATTGGGTTCATTTCTAGGTAATCCTATAGATATATCAGGGTATAGCTAAGGTACACTAGGTCAAGCACATATGTATACCATATATATATATATATATATATATATATATATATATATATATATATATATATATATATATACATATATCCTCTCAAATCCAAATATAGCAAGCCCCTATATATCATAACCTTACCCCACATGAATCTCATGCATATATAATCTCAGCTATATATCACTACTCTACATATATATCCTGCATGGATGGATCCTAAATAGAGGGCACTTATAACATGACAGGGAAAAACGGATAGGCGTATTCACCTTGCGTCGGTTGTAAGGGCGGGTGCATCGATATTGCTAAGTCGCGCCACGAATCAAACACGAGATTGCTTACCTATTTACTTACACGAATTGAATAATATGCTTGCCATGATAACATGATTTACAGACTTCGAATATGCCATGAACTCATCCTAAGGAGAACATAGAAAGAGAACTAAATTGTATGTTTGCATGAATCAATACAATACTAAATATCGGTTTGTTAAGTGGGTTTTTGATCAGTATAGCGAGGACGAAAGTACTAATCCTCTACTAGTTTGCTAGCAGGTTCAGGGATTGGTCTGCTCGCGACGGAGCTTCGCTTGAACGCGTTGAGGCTTGGAATGTTGAAGCGTATTGAAGCGTGCGATCGCATTGACGCTCGGACATGCAACATCATTGATGCGGCCGAGATATAGAAGGCACGATGTATAGAATGGTGAAATCCTTTGTGGGCAAGAGAGAACCTGAGTGTTGTAGCCAATCTAGCATATATTGTTGGGCTAGCGAAAGCCTTTGTAATCTGATTTCGAATATCAATAAAGAGAATCGTTTCGTATACTCTGTTTTCCTTTCGTTGTTAATATTCAACTCAAAGACAACCATTTGAGAACTTGTCATCTTGCCTTGCACGAGCGTAACTCCAGGCTCGTGCGGCATCACACCCCCTACGAGGACGATGATTCGGGTGATTCCGGGTCGGGGCGTTACAAATTGGTATCAAATCTCTAGGCTCAATTTCCTCTGGATGCTGGCTTCATTACCATTCTAAAAAATTTTCCACCACCAATCAAAATCACTCTTGACTCTACTCGATGCCGCACTGGATGTTCCATACAATAAGTCTAATACAAATCACGTAATTTTGCCGCATGTTGTTTTGGAAATTACATGGTGTTGCTGAAAAAGTCGGGAAAGGATTTGTTGCTGCAAGTGCAACAAGTTGCGAGATGTAAATTCAAGGATTTTTTGATACAGATGCAACATGTCGTGAATTGTAATTTGAGATGTTCGTTGTTTGTAACGATCGATATAAAAAAAGTTCGTTTCATCAATACAATGAAAGTCGTGGAATGTTGCTGCAGCAATTGCCACGCGTTGATTGTAAATGATGCGTTGAAAAGAAAATGAAAGTTGATATGGAATGTGTCGAACGGATTCACATATTAATTTTGAATGTGCGTTGCGATGAAAAGTGATAAGTCAATATCGAATGTGTTGAACGGATTTGAGTATTGACTTTGAAAGTCGAAAATAAATTGTTGCACGAGGTGCAACAGATGTCGAAAAACAAATAGTTGCACGAGTGCAATGAATGTCGAAATTAAATCGTTGCACGATGTGTAATGCATATCGGAAGTAAATTGTTGCACGTGGTGCAACGCATATCAAAGTGAAATTGTTGCACGAAGTGCAACGGATATCAAAAATAAATTATTGTACAAGATGCAACGAAAGAAAACAAAAGTTATAAATCGAGAAACGAAATCGGTTCGGTTGCACAACGAGCTTGTGGTGGCAAATGAATGCATTGGCCGAGTTGTGTCGGATTTTGATTAATCAAGAGTTATGGTTGGGATCGGTATGATCACTGCGGAAATCGTGAGTCAAAATAAAATATTGGTTCATATGGAGTATGTTGCGACGGAAGTAACTTGATTTCTGGGTGGTATATGGCATAACACTGATGCAATAAATGGCTCGATTCCGAGTGGTATATGCAATACCACTTGTGCGATGAATTGCATCAACGTATTGTGAGAATTGCGGAAGGTTTGTCCGCAACGGATGGGATAGCACCGAGTCTCGATTGAGAATTTGTATGACGGCATGTTGATACAAGTGTTCTTCGATGATCGGTTAGAACGGTAAGGCAGGACTTATAACATTGAATGATACGTCAATTAAAAATTTATGTGTCGGTCGAATGACTGGAACTAGCAAAACGATTATGCCATGAAGCAACAATCGGATCAACGGGATAGGAAACTCGAAACGTTGAAATCGAACCGACGACTTGCGAGCTCGATAAAAATGTTGGGCGATACAAATTATAATCGAATCGCACGACTTGCAATTTCGATAGAAATGTTGGACGATGCAAAGTGAAATCGAATCGCACAACTTACGATCTCGATAGAAATATTGGGCGAGACAAAATATAATCGGATCGCATGATGTGCGACTTCGGTAAGAAAGTTGGTTGACGCGAGTAATCGTGCCTAAGAAATAGTTGGTTGCGTTACGACGAAACTCATTTGAGTACGACTGAAAACCACGCAAAACTTAGAGGGCGAGATCGTATGACTTGAGGATTCGATATTGGATAATCGGTAACTCAGTTACGCGATCAAAGTATAGTGGAATGCAGCAAATCGGAGAACGAGTTGAAGCGTATGGAAAAGTTCGTTGCGAACTTGGATGTATGCGATGCGAATTAAGTTGACGTTTGAAACGGATTCAAGTTGACCCTCACGTTATCGAAATGGATACGACGTATCGAGATCGATACGTAAGGAAACGTAAACGATGTGAGAATACAAAATAGAGTGTGCCTCGCGCTATAAAATTTTGTAAGTAACGATACGAGAATGAAATGAACTGATTGATCATGAACTTTGTGATTGATCAAAGACGAGACTATAAGTCATCGATGATTGCTCGATGCGTATAGCATCTCGTGTGTCGACCGCAAAATAAGATAGACTCGAACTCAATATGAGTAGATGTTTCGTAAATTGCGGAATCATCGACGATAGTGCATGACTCTACTCGGAGGATAGTTGCGCATCTGTTGTGCCGATAGAAATGGTTATGTACGGATTGGGTAGTCGCATAAAAAATCGTCGGAACGTGATTTGGCTCCGAAATAAGATATAGAATGGTTCGTAGTAAACTGTCCTTCGGTGATGATCCACAATTATCGAGCGTAGCTTCGGGGCAGCTGATCCTAAAAGACTTGGTCGCCAAATCAAATTGAATGTTGCAGACCGTAAGATGACCCATGCGATATCGCAAATGAAAATTGCATCAGTAACAAATTCAGTGTGGTGCATATTGACGATAAGTCTAGGCGATCGAGAATTATTGGAACAACTTTCGATTGAGAATGATATAGTTAGATTTGAGTATTCGTCGGATGAATACTTGAATGGTTATGTTGGTCAATGAACAAACTAAAAATTCACCAACGAACGTAGTGATTCGGATAGGCGATTATGAGAATCGTGCTATGCACGAGAGAAAATGATAAGAGAACGATTTACGAGTTATGTTGTTATATTTGATTCGCCTTGTAATTGAACTTGCGTGAATCGAAATTATGTTCGATGTTGCGAGACGGATAAGTTGGGAATTTGGCTAGTGAATTCCTACTCGTTAGGAATCGAACGTAAGGCGCATCGTAAAGACCTTCGTGTTAAGGCGATCGTTGTCTTGAGCACCGTCGCCTTGAATTAAACTTTACGTCGGATAGATTGTGGCCTTTGTGCAATGTCGATTTAAAGTTGCATTGGAAGAATTTGACCACGGTGTCTAGGTAAGTCACCTAGCGGACGTAGTCCTAAATGTTGATACTTTTGCAAGTCAACAAAAGAGAACCATGTCGAGATAGGATACGAAGTGAAACATCAGAAATCGTTGGATAGTGACGCCGAACGCAAGACGTTGCGGAGACTCGTTGTGATCGGATGCACGACGGCTTGACGCGACGCATAGAATTGATAGTCCCAATGAAACATACAAAGTGAGAAATGCGATTTTGAATCGCATCGTATGCCTTGACTTTTGTTGGAGGATCGCGTATGTACCAATATGCATATACAATAGAATTACGAAAACTTATGCTAGAGCCCAAGTCCGATCGAGAGTACGAGATGGCAAGTAATTGAGAATAAGAAATTACATGTTAGCGTTATTCCGATATCCTACAACTAAGCTTGGCTGAAATGCATATATTGGTGGAACGCCTAAAATATCTATATGATTCCAAACTAAGTTGTATGATCCAAACGATAGTGAGACGAGATCGTGGAACGATCTAGTGAAACCCTTGGAAATTTAGTATTAGTTTCGGTTCGAGGACGAACCTTGTTTTGAGTGGTATACTATGTAATACCCGGCTCCGTACGGTGCATTATGCTGAGTCGTTGACTCGAAGAGTTGCGTTGACCCGATTACGTATCGATGCGAATCGATACTAAGTGTTAAGTTGTCCCGAGCAATGCATCGAACTAAGTCGATACGAAGAGTTGCCTTGTGTAATGCCCCAGTCCTAAAATACATAGGACCAAGTACGTAGACATGCCAGCTGTATACATACGAAGTACATGGGCCTTGTATGTATACATAAGCTGTAAATGCAGTAATCCAAGACAAACTAAATCTCATCCACAATGAAAAGAATAATAATATAAAAATCAACTTGAATATTTATGATACAATCGTTGGGCGGAGATAAAGTCCAGTATCAACTATCTCAATGAAAGAAATGTACAAGAATCGATCCATAAAATGGCAAGGCGAACCAAGCGCAATTGTCTTCGAAGGGATGGAAAGAATCACGGCCTTGGCTAGAATACCTGCAGTGAATTATGAAAGCACACACCTGGGGAATAACCAGGTCCTCAGACGGACGTAGCAAGATACAGGAAGAACAAGCTAATATGAACTGTCAGAAAAATAAAATAATATATAAAAGACTTTCCTAGACACAAATATGCAAAGGAGATTCCAACCGCCTAACGTGCAATTTAGAGGACAACTTTCATGCGCATGGGTGGGATTTTAGGCTATGTGTACGTAACTGGCATCCAGTCATCTGTATCCGTCCGTAACGTCTAAAACGTCAGAAGGCATCTGCAAATAAATCGCCACAGTTCCATCCGGAGACTGTGGTTTACCTGTTTGGATTCCCATACGCACTAGCGACTGTCCTCCCCCAATCTTTCCCACACTGTTCAAGTCATGTCCATGGCTCGTCCAGCTTTGTAACTGCTTGAGCCTCTAAAACCCTAGTCATAGCAGTTACGATCATCTATTCGTCACACGACTTTAGAGAGGGCCAGTCCATAAGTCGTGCCCCTAGCAACATGTCTCCAAACATGTAGTGTGTGTGTCATGGCCAAGGGAGATATAAGGATATCCCCCAAAAAGAAGGTAGTCCGCTAAAACTAAGTCATGCATAAAATAAAGTAACGACTAATAAAGTCGCTTGTACCCATGTATGGCTTGGACGCGCAGTTTATAACAAATAAAAATAACAAATATGAAATAAGTAAATAAATGATGAAAATAAATAATATGACAGTTAATTAGAAGGTATACTTGCCTGGTGGGATGCCTAGTGTACTGTGATGATCAAGGTGGTACAACATGTGACTTCGATGTTACAACTACGCCAAACGGCCTCTGATGACGACACTGACTGTTCCATTAGGTCCAGAGCAGTTGGATTAGTTAAGGTGGATATGAGGAAGTACAGAATTCACTAGGGGTGGGAATTATGAATGGTCGAGATTAGAGATGGTAATCGAAGAAAATTTTGGGAAACTAATTACATTATTATCTTTGAAGTACTTATAGTAGTTGGGAGCCAAAAATAATATTTTGTAAATACTAAAAATATGGGAAAAATTGATTTAGGCTAAAAATATGTGTTTCGCAAAGATAAAATTTTTTTTTATAGCAACCCGCATATCATTAGATAAAACGTTTGGAAAAAAATATTTTAAAAATTATTTTAGGCAACTAAATTTAGTTAAAATACTACTATAATATCTAGTTCAAATATCGCAAAATAATAATATTATTTGGCCTTGAATTCCATTTTTTTAAAATAATATAGAGAAAAGCTTTGTACAATATTTTTGTTACAACATAATATAAAAATACTAATATATATATATATATTTATAATAACAATAATACTTACAAAAATAACACGTAAAATATTATCAATAATACTTAATAAAAATAACAAAAAATACTGATAATAAAATAATAATAATAATAATCAGATAATAATAACAATAATAATAATACTGATAATAATAACTACATAGTATAGACTACTGTTGTCATCTTCTTCTTTCTTTTTCTTTTTTTTTCTTTTTTTAAATTCAAAATTATAATATTAATTATTATTATTTTTTTGAAACACAGGCAATGCTTTCATTGAAAAGTAGGAACAGTACAAGATTTAATATCACAACGGATATTAGAAGAGATACATTCAGGGATGGTGTCATGAACAAAAGTAGAGTTCATAATGCTATGTAGAAGAGTATGCGATGCAAGATCATGAGCACAATGATTTGCATTTCGGTGAACATATTTAAAGGAGATGTCATTTCCCGAATCCTTGAGCTTACGAGCATCAAAAATTGTGTGTCTCACTGACCATAATGAAGGTTCCATATTTGAATTGATAGAGTCAATGAGAACTTTACAATCTCCTTCCAAGATGATTCTTTGTAGTTGTCTTCTCTCGATCAATACCATGGCCAGGTGTATACCCATAGCTTCAGCTTCCACAGGAGAACCGCCAAATTGAAATTTTGAAATAGCACCTAGGAAATGTCCTTGATCATTGCGTAATACTGCAGCTGCAGACATCTTCCCGTCAAGAAAAGCTCCATCAGTGTTGATCTTCATAGTGTTAGCTCCAGGAGGATTCCAGAATGTTGAATGTTGAGGTACAGGTGATGTAAGGATTGTCGAAGAGGCTGTAGTATTGAGGGAAGAGTATGATTCATTCAGTGTTGATGCTTGATGTTGTATCCACTTGATGTTGATAGCAGAATTGTTGAAGATGAAGTTGTTTCTAGCCTTCCAAAGTTGCCACATTAAATAAAAACATGTAGAAATGTCTTCCCGATCACCATACTTCAAGAGATTAGAAATCAGAGAAGAGATAGTGGTGGAAGGTTGAATGAATCTATGTATAGACTCGTTATCTCTCCAAATGGTACCTGTCAAAGAACAATGTAGCATAATATGGTTAGTATCTTCTTCACATACCTGACATAGAGGGCACACTGCATCCAAATGAGTGAGTCGTCGTTGTATGTTAGCTTTGGTTGGAAGAGTATTATTGAGAGCCCTCCAAACGAAATGAAGGACTCTTGGATAAATGTAGGTAAGTGACCAAAATTTCTTCCAATCAGCAAAATCAGATGCAGCAGGATGTAAATGGTCTTTGTATATATGAGAATGAACTGCTCTGTAAGCTGATTTGGTAGTAAGCTGTCCATCACTTGTGTGTTTCCAAATTAGTTGATCAGTATTGCAGTTGGCAGAAAGAGGGATCGTTAAGATTGCAGTGGCTTCATGTAAGGGGAATAACATGTATATGAGATTTTCCTTCCAACTGTGAGAATTTGTGTTAATGAGATCACAAACATTAGTGACCCAACCCTTGGAGAATGGATAACCCAAAACTCTGTTATGTGGGATATTTGGAACCCATGGATCATTCCAAATGTTAATTGTGGTACCCGTCCCTACTGACCAGAACATGTTATCAAAAAGATACTGTCTAATATGCAATAGGCTTGACCAGACACAGGAAGATGTAGGTGTTTGTCTTGTATTCCAGAAAGAATGATCATGAAGATATTTACTTCGGAGAAGTGTCCCCCAAACAGAGTTTGTATCAGTTAAAAATCTCCATGCTAACTTCATCAATAGTGATAGATTGACAATATGAGGATCTCTAATGCCAAGACCACCCTGATACTTAGGTTTGGTGAATAATGACCATGACTTGAAGTGGATCTTTCTCTGAGAATTGCTCGAATTCCACCAAAAATCCCTCTGATGCTTTGATAATGTACTGGTAACATGCTTAGGAACAAGATACGAAGAAAGATAATAAGTTGGAAGAGAGGAGAGAGTAGATTTGATGAGGATGGTGCGTGCTGCATGGGACAAACAATTCCTCTTCCAACCTTGCAACTTGTTTGAACTGGCCATGAGTAGATCAGAAAAAGTATTTGATCTACATTTTGAAAGAAGGAGTTTATGACCAAGATACTTCTCAGTTTTAGTCATAGGATTAACTCCAATCAAATGTTGATAGAGTTGACACATATAGGGATCAGTTTTCCTCGAGAAGAATATGGAAGATTTCTGGAAATTGATCCTTTGCCCAGACCAATTTTCAAAAGTTTGTATGATAATTTTGATTTGGGTGATATTATGAAGAGAACTTTTCCCAAAAAGTAGTAAATCATCAGCAAATGAAAGGTGAGTGAAAGAGATAGGACAGTGTTTGAGCTGAACTCCATCAAACAACCAGTTTCTATCCATAATTTGTAAAAGTGTCGAGAATATTTCCATGCACATTATGAATAGATAAGGTGATAAAGGACACCCTTGGCGAATTCCACAAGTTGGAGTAAAAGTTTCTGTAGGGATACCATTAACAAGGACAGAGAAAGAAGAAGATGATATGCATTGCATAATAAGTCTATGTGATTTTCCTTTAAAACCAAAACCAAGAAGAGCTTGATTAATAATACCCCAATTAAGCCTATCATAGGCTTTTGACATATCAATTTTGAGTGCAAAGGAACTGTTCTCAGGTGAAAACCTTGAAATGGAATGAATGAGTTCATGAGCAATAATCACGTTATCACCAATGTATCTACCTGGGACAAAGGCATTTTGTAGTGGACTGATGAGTTTTTGAAGATAAGGACGGATTCTATTGGTCAAGATTTTTGTGATGGTTTTGTATAGAACATTGCATAGGGATATCGGTCGAAATTCAGATGGTGTTTTTGGACTGTGGGTTTTTGGAATCAAAGTAATAAATGTATGGTTTAACAAAGGAGGCATGATACCAGTAGAAAAGTAGCATTGAATAAGTTGTGTTACCTCATTGCCAACTATCGACCAATATTTTTGGTAAAAACTGGCTTGATAACCATCAGGCCCTGGAGATTTATAAGGACTCATGTTCTTGATAACAGAGAAAATTTCAGCTTCATCAGGGATCTTGCCAATATCTTCACTCTCTGATTCAGTGAGTTTAGAGAGTTCTGCTATAATATGCTCTGGAATTGGAGTATTGGATGTTGATTGGAAAATCTTCTTAAAATGATTGACAAAGACTTGTGCAATTTCTTCATGGGAATGAACTGTATCACCATTGGTATTTCTGATAGAGCAAATAGCATTCCTACTCTTCTTGATAGATGCAGATAGGTGGAAGAAACGGGTATTCTTGTCACCCTCACGGAGCCAAGAATTGTTGGAGCGTTGTTTCCAGTAGATATCCTTTTGAAGATATAGTTTATTAAGCCAAATTTGGATGTTCCTTTGATCTCTGAGATTTGCTGCAGTCATTGGCTGACCTTGAAGTCTGAGAAGTTCTTTTTCATTGAAAGAAATATCATTGTCCAGATTTCGTAATCTGTTTTTACCCCATGAATGAAGTTTGGGTAAAAGGCTGTTCAGTTTAGGAAGGAGACCAATGGATGACAGTTTATTCCACTTGTCAGAAAGAACCTCTTTAAAATCAGATTCATGAGTCCAAGCCATTTCAAACCTGAAAGGAGCTCTTCTTCTTGTAAAAGTTAAGTCCAACTTAAGTAAAATAGGATTATGATCACTATTTAAGCTTGGCAAATGAATCACTCCAGCCTTTGGATGCACTGAACGCCATTTGGAATCCACCATAACCCTGTCTAGTCTTTCTGCAACATTGCTTCTATGTTCTCGACGATTATTCCATGTGAATGCTGGGCCATAATATCCAATGTCCATAGCTCCAGAATTGTTATACCAGGTGATAAAGTGTTTGTGATGATGAATATTGAAGGCTTTACCACCACATTTTTCATCAGGATGTAATATAGAATTGCAATCTCCAATGGATAACCATGGATCAACTATAGAATCAGTTATAATTTCCATTTGAGACCAGAATTGCCTTCGTTCAGAAATATTTGGAGGTCCATATAAAAACAGAGCATGCCACTGATGTGTAGTAGATATATGATGAATGATAGCATGGATATGGTTATCTGATGAAGATATAATTTGTAATGTAACATCTGAGCTCCAACATAATAATAAACCACCTGAGAGTCCCTTAGCTGGAATAGCATAGTGTTGTTGAAATCCAAGATTCATTGTGACAATTGAAGCAGAGTTTAACGAGCATCTGGTTTCAGATAAAAATACAATACTAGGCCTAGACGCTCGGAGGAATGATTTCAGTGTGCGAATTGTCGGGTCATTCCTCAAACCCCGACAATTCCATGATAGAATCATTGTTGACGAGGCTGTTGTAGGCCAGCCGCGCCTGTGTGAGAATCAGTTGTTGAATTCAATCTTTTGATAGGTCGATCATGATCCAGATCATTGTTTGTATTGGTGGATAAGGGACGAGATCTTTTGCTACTGGTTAACATGGTTGATGAGCCTTGTGGAGTAATATCAATGGGTGCCAATGTAGTTGATGAAGAAGGAATTAATGGTGATAAGGAGTTGATTAGAGAAGTGAAAGATTGATTCACAGAAGGATATGTTTCAGAGGAATGTTTTTTGTTGATATTCTTTTGAGGTTTCTGAGGGACAAAACACTTGGGAAGTATGTGATCATTAGTAATAGAGGGAATGTCCAGTTCAATGGAGGTAGTGGATGATGAAATCTGTAGATCAGTTGGATTAGTATCAGTAGAAGGTGGATTAGTATGGGTAGCAGGTGCTGGCAGTGGCATAGTTGGTATTTTGGCAGTAATGATTGAGGATGTACTGGATGGCATTTGGATATTATGTGATTGTTGATGATCAAGAGAGGTTGAAAATAGTTTGTTAGGATTACCAGAAGTTGGAAAAGAGGATTCAGTTAATGGAACAGTAGTGGAATTTGTGGAGGAGGTAGATGTGGCGGTTATATTGGTATTGGCCAGGTTTATTGGGGTAAGTGGTGTAGAGGTTAATGGAGGAACGGTTGGAGATGTGGAAGTGGTAACCGTCACCGAAAAATGATTCTCCGGTGAATAATCAGGTAACACTAGGGTGGATGCAATAGAATCTATTTTCGGTGATTGATCAGATTGTACAGGGATTGAATCAATAGGCATTTCAACAACTGTGTTAGGAGGATGATCCTGTGCAGTTTCAGTAGAGTTTGAAGTTGTTGGAGAATCAGATGGGTCTTGGACATTATTCTGACCTTTAGAAGGATGTGTTTTCCTAAATTTAGAAGCATGGGTAACACAGATTGAAAGATCCAATCTCTTAGATAGCAGGTCTTGAATCTTGCTTTTTTGCACATCAGTCCATGAATCATTAATCATTGATGTATAATCTTTGTGAATAGCACAGGAAGTAATACCATGTCCCAATCTACCACAGAACAAACAGAACTTGGTGAGTCTCTCATACCTGAGATTGACATTGCAAAATGTATTATTTCCCATTGACACCCGAAGAATCCTGATGAGAGGTTCAGAGACATCCACTTTAACTTTTGCCCTTGCAAATAGACTCCAGTTTGAGGCATCAATGGTGGAAATTGGTTTGACAGAGCCAATCCTCGCCGCCAATGTAGAGATGTACTCAATAGATAGCAAGTTAACTGGGAGACCATGGAATTGTATCCAGAATTCTGCTTTGGTGAAGGTATACTCACATGGTAGCTTGTTAGGTAGACATCTTTCTATCAAAATGAGCTCTGAATTGAATTTCCATGGACCATTATCAGCAATATAATCCAGATCTTCTTGATTTTCAAATTTAGCCGAGAAGGAATTTCCATAGTATTCCGCAATCTTGACTTGACCTTTGCGCTTCCACATCTTTGAAACAGTTGAAGATATGATATGTGGGGGATATTGTTTATTGGTGAGGATTTTGAAGAATAAATAACTTTTCCAATCAGCTTGTGGATTGTTGAAAGATACCGAAGTTTGATCAGTATCAGAGGAAGAGATGGGATCCAATAGTGCACCAAGTTTTTCAACAATCTCTTCATATGAAGTGGTGTTAATGGGAAGATTTGCCATGGATAAATCTATTGGTATGATGAAATTAATGGAAAGATTAACAGGAGATGGGATGAGGATTAATGGAAGAGCAATAATGAGGAAGATGAGGAATATTAATTATTATTATTATCCTGAACTTCAATGCATTAAAAAGAAACAATCAAAACAAAACCACTTAAAACAAACAAAAAACAAAACCAGCTATATTAGCTGTACTTATCTCAAAAAAATAAACAGAGAAAGGAAGAAAGAGAAGACGAGGGGAAGAGAGGAGAGAGGGGAGCGGGAGACGAGTAACCTGAGTCGTCGGCGGCGATGTGGTCGACGGCACGGTTGTGGCAGCGCGCCGCGAGAGGAAGAAGGCAGCGCCGATGGTGCTGAAGGCGGGGTTCCATTCGGGCGGCGGTCCAACACGGCTCCGGGGAGACGCGCGGGCGCTGGGCGCCGGAGATAGTGGCCAGCGGAGGGAGCGACGGCCAGGTGGAGGAGTTCGGAGCTTGGCGCGGCCAGAAGGACGAGGAGGCCAGGGTGGTGATTCGAGGAGGGCGGCCACCAATGGCGGCGGAGATCGGCGACGGACGACGGAGTTCGATGGAGGCGGCGGATGGGCGCACGGCGCGGCGGAAGAAGCGGGTCGACCACGCGGTGCTCGGCCCGGCGCATAGGCGATCAATAGGAGGAGGGTTTCTCAGTCAGGTTAGGGCCTTCTTCCCCCTTCTTTTATGGATGATGGTGGTGGATGCTGACGAAGGTGGTGGTGGTTACGTGGCTGGGATCCATCGGTGTAGGGAGACGGGGTGATGCCCGTGGTGATGGGGGCTTGTCCGAAGCGGAGGAGGCGGTGGTGATGTGTATGGGGTTTGGCTGTGCTAGGGTGGCAAAGGCGATATTGGCGGTGGTGGTGTGGGCGCTGTCGGGACGATGATGGTGATGACGGAAATACTGGTGGTGGTGACTTCATCGTTTGTGAGATTTGGCCGTGGTGTTAGTAGATTGGTGGATCCGGGAAGGTCGGGGTTTGGAGGCCGTGTCTGGCATGTCGGACACGGTAGGGATGATTGTATAAATTTCTGGAATAAGAGTGCGGACACAGACACAATGCACAAACTGGTTGTGGAATTCTTGTGATGGAATGATGTGTAGAAAATAATGGCAACTCCCCTATATATAGGGTGGAGGACTCCTATTAAGATAAGGTGTTGGATAGTTTAAATCCCCTTCTAGATAATGCGTAATTAATTCAAAACTTATTTTGAAAATATTAGTTACAATCGATTTAATGCCATTTATCAAAATTTATCCAATATTAATCAAACGAGATTTAAAAATATCTTTTTCATAATTACTAAAATATGGTAAAAATAAATTTCGAAAATCATGATATTTACTTAAATATTAAATCATAAAATAGTTTTTATAAATAACAAAATATATTAATAAACAAATTTCAAACTTCGCAAAATATCTAGAATACATTTTATATAAAACAAAATTTTCAAATCTCTACTTATTTTTAAACAACGAACGAAATAACTCTTTTATAAAAAATAAAAATATTTATCATATTATTTTGAAAACTAAAATTCTTCTATATAAATAAAATCTCTAATAAAAATGTTTTACAAAAATATGTACCTCGCACATATTCGCACTCGACGAGCAATTACGAAAAAATGCAAAATTACGTGAGCGACGTATAATATGACTATGTGACGTACAAATACAGTTTAAAAAATAAATCCGTACTAATTTTAAATAATAAAAAATATAGTAGAAATTTAGGAGTTTTACACCTTGTCCCAAAGAATGCATCGAGTGAATCGATACGAAGCGCCGCGTTGCCTCGAAGGATAAGTGCGTTAAGACGGCTCGAAGATTCTAAGAAATCGAATCGACCAAGGCGCAAGTCCAAATCGATGCAAGTATTGATTTTAGTTGGTTTTATGTGCAGTCTATACGTTTACGCTGAAATGTTAGAGGTCGATCTTTTGCCTTATTCAGTAAGGGGTCCGCAAAAGCAAATCGTCGCCTTACGACGGACTGAGGCGATGGCACGGTAAGCCAAAACGGACGTATAATTTAATGAAGCATGGAGTGCTCGAATGGATAAGTCAGGAGAGTTGCCCGTGCAACAAAGTTATGAAATCGAGCCGCATCGGCTCGACGAAACGACAAGGCATATTGACTCAAGGTGGGGGGACATTGACTCTCTTTCCTACTTCGTCATGCTTAAGTAAAATACATATCATTGTATGCTGAGTTAATCTATCAACGCCACGGGCGTGGCTCGATAGAGAGATAAACATAGTGTGTGTCGAACACTAGATAGAACAATTGAAATGAATCGTACGGCAGACATACAAGTCGCTATGGAACACTGAATATCGCAAAGACGAACGCCTCGGTGCGCAAGCCATAAGAACATGGAATAAATGTATCGACGAGTGCCCCAGTGCATAAGTCATTCCGTGCCCCGCGCACGAGTTAGCATGCTACAACATTGAAAGACTATATCGGTGCGAGTGCCTCAGTGCATGAGCGATAGAATATTTAATACCTTATCAAGGCGTGCCTCAGTTGCACGAGTCGGAAGGATGGAACATAAACATAACGCGTTGAATACTAAGACGTAGAATATGGGAAACATGGCTTCGAGGTGTGCATTGAATGCACGATACAAGAAAAGAAGATGAATGTGCGCAGTTGCACGATATTTACAAAAGATGGCGTCGTTGCGACGAGGAGAACAGTTGTGGCATGGATGTGACATAACTGTCGATGCGGCATGGTGCCTTCGAAATGTTCGTGGCCTTCGGGCATTCGTTAAGGACATTGGAGCGTTGTGCCAATTGAAATAGAGATAAGCGAACTTGCTTGGTTGTATGAAAGATAAGATTCGTTGCATGGTCAAATGGACTTAAAGATATAAAAGCCCGTGCATGGGCATTCCCTCGAATGTGGCACACCAGGGCGCTGGGACCGTTCGACCTAGGAGGGACTGCGTTTACGGTATTGTTGGTGCACTTCATTTAGACGGGTAGCGACCTTCTAGTGAATGTGATAAGCCACTTGCTGCGATTATTTTGGTGGCCTCTGATGTTTGGTTAGCAACCGCACAGAGTTAGCATCGTCTTATGTTTCGATTCGATAAATATAAGTCCATTCTAGCCTGAAAAGCTAGTGACCTTCATATAGTTAAGGGCGATGGATTTGGAAGTGCAAGGTATACATATATCCTGCATGGATGGATCCTGAATAGAGGGCACTTATAATATGACAGAGAAAAACGGATAGGCGTATTCACCTTGCGTCGGTTGTAAGGCCGGGTGCGTCGATATTGCTAAGTCGCGCCACGAATCAAACACGAGATTGCTTGCATGTTTACTTACGCGAATTGAATAACATGCTTGCCATGATAACATGATTTACAGTCTTCGAATATTCCATGAACTCAAACTAAGGAGAACATAGAAAGAGAACTAAATTGTATGTTTGCATGAATCAATACAATACTAAATGTCGGTTTGTTAAGTGGGTTTTTTATCAGTACAGCGAGGACGAAAGTACTAATCCTCTACTAGTTTGCTAGCAGGTTCAGGGATTGGTCTGCTCGTGGCGGAGCTTCGCTTAAACGCGTTGAGGCTTGGAATACCGAAGCGTATTGAAGCGTGCGATCGCATTGACGCTCGGACATGCAACATGATTGATGCGGCCGAGATATAGAAGGCATGATGTATGGAACGGTAAAATCCTCTGTGGACAAGAGAGAACCTGAGTGTTGTAGCCAATCTGGCATAGATTGTTAGGCTAGCGAAATCCTTTGTAATCTGATTTCGAATATCAATAAAGAGAATCGTTTCGTATACTCTGTTTTCCTTTCGTTGTTAATATTCAACTCAAAGATAACTATTTGAGAACTTGTCATCATGTCTTGCACGAGCGCAACTCCAGGCTCATGCGGCATCATGCCCCCTGCGAGGACGATGATTCGGGTGATTTCGGGTCGGGACGTGACAGCTACCGCGGTGGCATCTCCTTCATTCGAAGACCCTGGTCAGCGCGCCAGCGCCGCGTCGCTCCTCCCTTTCCCCACCGCCAGCCTACAGGGGCCTAGTTCCACTTCGGGCTACCCCAAAGCTATGGCTCCTCCCGGAGACCCTACCTCCTCGGCCATTCCCAGCGTGGCGACACCAATGCGCGCTCCCTCTTATGCCAAGGCCATCCGCCCAGATCGCGGGCGACCCTTTCCGTACCAGGTGATAGAGATTTATCTTCCGGATATGGAATTCCCGCCACCCATCGTCGGCTCCCCCATCCGTGTCCCATTTGACGTGTCGGCTATCTCCTCCCTATCCTCCTCCTTCTCTAGGATGTTTGTCCTCAAATTTGGTTCCGGATGCCCAAAAATTACCACAGTCATGGAAGCGGTCACAAGATGGAGAATCACCGCCGCCTACCGGGTTGCCACGTTTGACCCCAAGCACATGTACATCCACCTTTCCTCCGATTTGGACTTTTCTGTAGTTCGAGCCATGGGCACTTGCAGAATCGGCACTCAGACCGCCAAAATCATTAAATGGTCTCCTAACTTCAACCCAAAAGTTGACTCGTCAATAATATCCACTTGGGTCACCCTCCCCAACCTCCTCCTGATCTGTTTCCCCGCAGCTGCTCTCAAACGGATTGCCAGCTCCTTCGGCACCCCTGTAGCTATCGCTGAAGAAATACGCAACCTATCCAAGTACAACCACGCGAAGATATGCGTAGAGTTAGACCTCACAGCTGACCCTCCCAAACTCATAGAGATCGAGCTCGGAGATCAAACACATCACCAACCGCTGCTATATGATAACAACATTATCCTTTGTAATCACTGCCAGATGAGTGGTCACTATATGCAGCACTGCTTTCGTGCCAACCCCGAGATAAAGAAGTCCTCCTCGTGCTACACGTGCGACCCGACAGCTCATCACAATTACGACACTGCCCATCAGACTGCACCCCCCAACCCCACCCTGCCAATTGAAGGTCCAACTATTCTGCCCTGCCCCCAGTCGGACGTCGTGACTAACTCCGCTATCATCCCTTTCATCCCACCTGCTATCTCTCTCAACGATTCCTTTAAAATCCTCATATGCATCAATCCCGACAGTACCACAGATAACTCAAGTGAGCCAGTTTCTTTCTGCCCCGGCAAAGACGTCCAGCAAGATTCCCCAAAGCCCCGCTCTTTCAGCCCCTGCGGAGTCGCCCAGCCAGATTCTCCAAAGTCCAACTGTCATGCGGGACAGCATAACCACTCCCACACACATCAAGCCGGCATCGACATAGCTCACAACGCACCAACCACAACCTCAAACCACAATCTCCCGGAGTCCACACCACCCACCCTCCGGTGGTCTCCCAATCTCCCTCCCTCACCACCAGCCGCCCGGATCACCCCGGAGAGGTTCAGGCGGAGATCCGCACTGAGCAGGTATCAGAACCTGAGCCTACCGATGCCCACCCGACTTGTCTCTCTCTAACTGGCAGGTTCTGGCAAGCCAAGGAAGCGGGTTTTCTGGATCGCGATAATCCACTATACGCCCTAGAAGAATACGACAACGATATCACTACCTCCTCGACAGATACCAATGGTAGCACCGAGCCCGACCGCACTAGCAAAGGTACCGGAGACACCAGGCCGACCATCACTCCCACCAAAAAAACCTCCTCCAAGAAGTACAAAAACAAACATAAGCAGCAGACGGTCATGACAACAAGGTCTGCCACGAAGCTTATCCACCTTCCAACCACTAACACACCAAATGCTTAACATCATCTCCTGGAACGTGAGAGGTTTAGGAAACAAACCGACGCTAAATAGAATCCTCAACCTCAAGAAAACTAATCGCATTGACCTCCTAATCATCATTGAACCTAAAATTCCTCAAAGCAGAATCAAAGCCACTCAACTCAAGCTTGGCTTCCCTCAAGCCATCACAGGATGCAATGACATCTGGATTTTTTTGGCGCCAGACTTCAAATTCGGCGTCATAAAAGATACGTCTCAGGCCCTCTCTTGTTGGGTTGAACATCCGGGCCTCAAGTCCCGCTCTATCCTGTCCGCCGTTCACGGAAGTTGCGATATTC
This sequence comes from Iris pallida, assembly GCA_029216955.1. NCBI lineage: Eukaryota > Viridiplantae > Streptophyta > Magnoliopsida > Asparagales > Iridaceae > Iris > Iris pallida. Next base: position 2,691,753 of record JANAVB010000197.1, on the reverse strand, counting down.
CAGAGCGGAGAGCGCTTTGGGAAGACCTATTGGTAGCTGCTTCACCCTACTAGGGTCTTTCGTGGCTATGCATCGGCAATTTCAACACGGTGTCCTGCAGAGAGGAGAAATCCGGTGGCCGCCCACCCCCCAATCTGTTATGGAAAATTTCAACAATTTTATCTTCTACGGTCACTTAACCCCCATCCCCTTCCAAGGTAGCAAATTCACCTGGTACAACATGCAAGAGGGACATCGACGGCAGTACTCTCGACTAGACTGGGCGATGATCAACGACTCCTGGTCTAACATGGGTCTGATCATCGACCTATCCCATCTGAACTCCACTGAATCGGAACACTCTCCTTTCCTTATCAAGATCAGCAACAATCACAACATCACTAAAAAAACCATTTCGATTCCTTGACTTCTGGCGTCACCACCCCCAATTCCAGAACATCGTGGCAGCCGTTTGGAACTCAGTCTCGGATCTTGACCCACTGGCGCAGATGGCGGCCAAACTAAAAGCCAATCGTAAGGCACTATCGTCCTGGAGCAAAGAGGCTTTCAGATACATCTTCCAGGCGATTAAGGTGGCGGAGGATGACGTCACACGTGCGGAATCCTCGTATGCCATTGACAGATCACCTGCTGCCCGCGCCGAGCTTAACCTCGCCAGAGCGCTTCTTAAATCCAGGCTGGAAGTCAAAACGGATTTTTAGAGATAAAAAGCCAGACTGACCTGGGACACCGACGGGGACCGAAACACCATGTTCTCTCACGCGTGCGTCAAAGGCCATAGAAATAAATTAAATATACACCGGATCTACGACGATAATGGCGTCATGGTGGACGACCAGGATGGCATCCAGGCTGCGGCTAAGAACTTATACTCCAACCTTTTCACTAAAGAGTCCGTCGCTAAAGACGACACGCTTCTGTCCGAAATCCCTTCCCTCATCAGCAGCAGCGATAACGACACCCTGTTGGTTACTCCTACGGAGGAGGAGGTTAAGGCGGCTGTCTGGGCCATTGATGAACATAGTGCCCCAGGACCGGACGGATTCAATGGGGTCTTTTTTAGAGCTTGCTGGGATATCTTAAAAATCGACTTATTGGAGGCCACTCTAGCCTTTTTCTAAGGAGCGCGTTACCCCAACTCCATCTCATGCGCCAACATCATCCTTATCCCTAAGAAAGCCAACCCAAAAACATTCAAAGACTTTCGCCCTATCAGCCTTTGCACCTTCACCAACAAGATTATATCGAAAATCGTAGCCAACCGAATATCTTATCTCCTCCCCAAGATAATTTATGAAGAATAAAGCGAATTTGTTAAAGGCTGCAACATAGCTGACAACATTCTGCTCGCCCAAGAGATGATCACCTGTATGAAGTTCATATCCAGAAGGGGAAACATCGCCACCAAACTGGACATGGAAAAGGCATACGACCGCCTAGATTGGCAATTCACGATCTGGGTCTTCAGGGCTTTCGGCTTCTCCGAATCCTGGATCGACATCATTTTCAGATCCATCAGCAATGTCTGGTTCTCCACCGTCAACAACGGCCAAGCGGCGGGGTTCTTTCGATCTACCCGCGGGGTTAGATAGGGGGGGCCTTCTCCTCCACCCGATTTCAACCACTTCCACACCACGACTGGCTGTCCACTGATCACACACCTGGCGTACGCGGACGACATACTGAACTTCTCCTTCGGAGACAACGGATCGATCGAGGTGGTCCTGAGAACAATTACGAGATACACCGCATGCTCCGTCCAGCGGGTCAACAACAGCAATAGCATCATCTACACCCATCAGAAAGCTGATAGAACTCGCTCGGCCCTGCTCTCCAACTTAACCTTCTGGGGTACGGTCTACCCACATTTCCTTTACTTGGGCTGCCCGCTGGTGTACGGTAAGTCCAACTCAGGGATATTCGAACACCTGGTCGACAAAATCCTCAAAAAGATCGCAGGATGGCACAACGCAACCTTATCTCCAGGGGAAAAGATGATCCTCTTCAAACACGTACTCTCCTCCATCCCATTGCACACCCTAGCCGTATGCTCCCCTCCCAAGAAGGTCCTTCATGATCTCGAATCCCTCTTCGCCAAGTTCTTCTGGGGGCAGTACAACGGCAAGGACAAACATCATTGGGCTGATGGGACACCATGGCTAAACCCACTGAAGAAGGAGGTCTGGGTTTCAGCAGACTTGCCCACATCATGGACGCCTGCTCCATGAAGCTGTGGTGGAAGTTATGCACGGAGACCTCGCTATGGACGAGATTTATACGAGCCAGATACTCCAGATTCTCCCATCTGTCGGAGGCGATTACTAACAACAGATCTTCGGCGTCTTGGTGTCGCATAATTCGGGGATGCAACATTGCAAAACCTTTAATCCGCCTCCAGTTAGGTGACGGTCGATCTTTGGCCTGTCATGAACGGTTGTTAGGAGGAGACACCTTACAGCCCAACGCCAGAGCTCCTCAGGCCTGCCTTATCAGGGACCTTTGGGAGGGCAGTTTCGGATGGAATTGGAGGAGAATTATCGATTGGTTTGGGCAGCCGATGGCCGACGGTGTTCTCGCTGCCAATCTTTGGGTCACTGACTTGCCTGACACAAGGGCTTGGTCTCCTAACCCGGGGGGATCTTTCACGCTCGACACCGCCAGAATTGTGGCCAGAGACAGAGGCGTGCCGAATAACACATACGCCAAGTTCTGGCAGTCTTACATTCCCATCAAATGGTCTACCCTTATCTGGAGAGCTCTGCACTGGAAGCTTCCGACGGATGATCAAATCACTTCTATCGGTTTTTGCCTCGCGTCCAGATGCCACTGCTGCGTGGACTACTCATCGGAATCGGCAGAGCACGTCCTCCTTTCTGGTGAGTTGGCGACTCAAATTTGGCTCCTTCTACACGATAAGCTGAGTCTTGTCCCCTGGACTGGGGGCTTCCACGATCTCCTGGCTAGCTGGAGCGGATCCCACGGCAATCAGATCGTCGTAGCCACTTGTATCTGGGTTCTATGGAAGAACATAAACAAATTCAGATATGAAGGATGCCAACTTCCTCCACCATAATTGTTCAAAGAAGTCATCCGACAAATTCACAAAGTCAGAAGGCGCTGCTCCCACACCTCCCACATATTTTGGGAGGTCCTTGCTTAGGCCATTCTTCGAGTTCCCCGCGCATCAACGGTCGGATGCTGTTGAGGCACGGTTCAATTTTGTGCGCGTCGAGCGCAGTTTGTTTTCTCCTTCCTTTTGACGCGTTGAGCGCGCTTACTTGTATAGGCTTCGGCATTTTGCGCCTACTACTTCAATAAAGTTTGCTTTTCTTCTATATATATATATATATATATATATATATATATATATATATATATATATATGTGTGTGTGTGTGTGTGTGTGTGTGTGTGTGTGTGTGTGTGTGTGTGTATGTATATGAGTTAAAAATATTTTTCGTAAATTTTAATTATGCATATAAAAAATTTGATTTGTTATTTGACTTTATTGAGGAATAAAAGAGTTATATGGATATTTTTGATACATAATTTGATTAATAGAGTTATATACACATATATAAATATTGGGCTATAATTATTGCTAAATATATATTAAAGATCTACTTAGATAAATTTTAGAGCCATTGTATTTTTATATCGTTTTTTAGAATTTTTTATTTTAATTATTTGTTAAACGGGGTTTTGATTAGTATAACTAGTTAGCAAAAAAAAACAACTAGTCCGCTACTGTTCCCGTGGGAACAGTAGCCAATCTAGTCGAGCCTCCCCTGCTTTCCCAGGACACAAACGAGTATATATATATATATATATGTGTGAACACGTAAAAAATAATAATAATAATAAAAGAAAAATCCTAATCCTACCGAGCCGACCCCAGGCGACTCCCTGGCCGCGCCGCCACCGATGTCAGTCGGCTGACGGGCGACCCCGCACGCGACAGCCGCATGGCAAGTGGCAAGAGCAGCGGTAGCATTTCCGACGACAGCAACTCACCCGACTTCACGTCGTATTTTCTCCTCCATCGTTCGTTCGTTTTGTGAACGAATTTCACAGATGTGTTCCCAACCTAACCCTCTGATATTCCTTTCAAATTTTTTGGGTTAGTTTGTATTGTGCGCGATGCAAAACGAGTTCCAAAATCGAAAAAAACTCAATTTTTTGAACATTAGAACTGTCCCAATCACCCATGTTTGCGGTCGAATTGCGACCAGGTTATCACAAATTTTAGAAAACCGTCTGAACAGAGTTTTAGACAACCTATAAGAGATTAAAAATCATTTTTTGGTTTTATTTTTAATCTGTTATATTTCTGTTAAAACAGTTTCAAATATTGGAAAAAAATTCAGTTTTCGAAAACCCAAAACTTCGATACGAAGTCCGTCCCCGCAAACCGGATGACATGGTCGTGAACCAGTCACATCAAATGGTGCGTATAGACCTCGTGCATGTGTGGGATTTGACAAAACTTGAATTGGTTGCGTGTGCACGACGAATTCGAGGCGTATCCGTCAAATTTCTCCGTATCGGTGACTTTCAGATTTTGTCAATTACTTTGTGCACGTTTGTCGTATCAAGACAAAACTTGTGACAATAGAACCATATTATTTTTTTGGTCCTGTATGCCAAGTTTGGTTCGATTCTGAGAAGGTCGACCGGAACGTCGTTTTGGCGGGCCCATGACCCGATCCAACGGGCGAATTTGTGTACAGCCCACCGGAATCCAACTTTAGATATACAGTTGGATTTTTCTCATCAAATCAAACCCGTAGACATATAGTTTGACGACTTTAGAGACCGTAGATACTGACACATTTTTCGGTGCAAAATGGGTACAACGGCGGACATCATTTTGACCCAAAATTATGATTTTGCCCCTGTATCCAGAATTAGACTTTTGGGTAGGTATTTCAAGACATATCTTTTATACCAAAAATATTCGTAGTGTTTATTTCAGCATCCGAGGACATTTGGAAGATTTGGCTTTCTTACTTCATCGATTTGTCGGTTTGAGCTATTGGATCATGCCCTTTTGCACACAACCTCAGGTAAGATATCTTGCCATATTTACTATTTATTTTTAGTCTGCATTTTTTTTAGTTATTTTATATTCTTGCATGCTTATTTCTAGTTCTTTCAATTGATTTACTTACTTGCTTTTTGTTATATATGATGCAAGTACTTGTCTTATTTTCTTCTTGTCTTTAAATTCTGTATATGGATCTAGAGTTAAGGGACTACCATATGTAGTGTATTGCATAACCCTTGACACAGCTGTAACATGAGATGTGTGTGAGATGAGTAGCATGTAGAATTACTTGTGTGTTGGCTGATCACCCGTGCGCATGCGTTAGGTCTAACTGCTAATAGAGACATGTTAGAAGACTTAGCAGTTAGTTGAGATACATGATCGTGGATGCGACTTAGATAGGTGCATCGGGTGGAGAGAATATTTTCTTGTCGTATGGGCTTATATTGCACATTCCCTTGTAACCCGGAAGCTCCGCTGGAGATACGGGTATGATGACCCCCTCAGGTTGGCCACTGACGTTTTTGAACGTTATGTGCTTCGTCACTGGTGCCCATGAGGGGACTATACAAGATCCTATTTACAGCCAGGGCTCATGCAACTAAAGGTTTGTTCTTAACTGCATAAACACATTAGAATGGTTAGGTAAACCCTAATCAATGTCAGGTCACCCCCGTTCCATTAGTAGCTTGGGACAATATCGCATCGCGGTATAGTGTGCTACCCCTTGTCCTTGTTTGGTTGTAGGGATAGTCCACTGTTTCGATGATAAGATATTGAACCTTGTTACGATTGGGACTATTTTACTTTACTTGTGGCTTATGACAAATTATATATTCAGTTTATTATGGTATGTTCTTTCTGTATCTTGTTACGTCCCTCTGGAGACCTGGTTATCTCTCCAGGAGTGTGCTTCTTTGATATTTGCAGGTGTTCTAGCCAAGGTCGTGATCTTCTCCATTACTTCGCAGAGGATTGCCCTTGGGTCGACTTGCTACCTTTCCTTCGCATTTTCTCCCGTGTATTATCCTTCTCATTTAAATGGTTGGTAATGGATTTGTCTCCGCCCAACTACATGAATAAATGACAAATTTTATAGTTGATTTATATTATATTATTCTCTTATTTGGTGGATGAGATTTAGTTGGTTTACTCTATTTTACAACTTATGTATACATACGAGATTTTCTTATATTGGAGTATACTTTGTATGTATGCAACTGGCATGTCCACGTACTTAGTCCCAAGTATTTTGGGACTGAGGCGTTACAACCACAAGCCATATATCATGGACTATAGCTTGGTTAGACGATAATCCTTCCAACGCGGGTAGCAAGCCCCACTAGAAGTTTCTGAATCACCCATGCTAGTAAGTCAACATAGCTCTCCTTGTTTCTCGGCCTTGGCTGAATCAATATCGTGGCCTCCGCAACCGTTCAAAAAACTAAAACCTTGTGCACAAGTTGTCCATGATCATGCATGACTAAGAAACTTAATTATTCAAGTATGTCTACGAGATTATAGAAAACTTGACGTTCTCAGTATGTTTGACAATTATTCAAGAAATCACTAGACATATTCCATATTGCAATTGCAACATTCATTCATTGTTTTAATCTCTTAGAACAGTACTATAGCAGGCGTATCATAAAGTAAACCTGCAACATGGCTATGACTCAAAATTGTATATTATAAGCATGCAACAATGAGTGTTTATGTTTATTTACCTTAGCTAGTTCTTTTAAAATTGGTATCATTGATTGATTGAATAACAAGAGAGTCAAGGAAAGAAGGGTCAAGCCCCTCACCGTTAGAGAATTGCCGAGATAAAGAGATCTTCAAAATCCGTTCAAGTTGCGTCTACGCGATCACCTGCATTCGCACCAACAGAGGATTACTACTCTTCTCTCTCTTTCTCCCAGAATTTGATATGAATACGTAAATCGATGAATGCAACAATAAAAACCATCAAAAACGTCCATGAAAATACATTCACAAAACCAACAGCGAAAGTACGAAAAAAACCAATATAAAAAACAAATAGTGGAAAGATTTGAGGAAGGGACTCTTATATAGAGCTGTTCTCCAAGACATGATCCACTACATAGGGGACTTGATTCCGAAGAGCCAATCCAAAATAGAGGAAGGGTATTAATTCAATCTATCTCGAATCAATCGATACCGATAGGGTCGTCGATACAGTATCTCCGACTGGGGAGCGAGGCACTACAGAACCCCTCCAACTCCTCCATATTCCCATAATCCCCCCACAACCATGCTCGAGACAATTCAGACTTCGACGTGCTCCAGCGACAACTCAGTAGCTATTCCATCTCCACCACTCGGGCCTCGACTAGGCCTTCATCAACGTGCTGCTCGTGTTCCTCTACCGGGAGATCATCGGCTCCAAGGAGCCCTTCAGCTACATGGCCTTCCTCTGCGAGTTCTCCTGAGATGACCACTTGTGCCTCCTGTCGATATGTAGCCACACGTTCCACCTTGACTGCATCAACATATGGTCGTTGTTGAACTCCACCTGCCCATTATTCGTACATGGGGACGCAATCGAGAACCTGATATTTGACTTTGAGGAGGATGCTAGACTCGAAGAGGGGAGGTAAAGGAGGTCGGTAGCAAGAAGAGGGTTAGAATTTAATATCCTAATTTAGTATTATATTATAATTTAATAATAGAACATGATTTTTACAAGGAGAAGAGAAATATGAAACTTGCAACTTACAAGTTGACTACTAACTAACGGAAGGGAACAACTTGCGAGTCTTCAGTAGTCCACGGTATTAATCGATATAATATAAAACATTAGAATATTAAGTTGCAAATTTGAATAGCTAAGGATATTTAGATACAATTAAGCATATATATGTGTGCGTGTGTGTCAAAACCTCCTGGCTCTAGTGGTCAGCACGTGGAGGCATAACGCTGTTGGTTGGGTTGTTCGGAATTCGAATAAAGGGGACGTAGATTATTCCTTTCATTAATAAATGGTGGGAGTATAAAAGTCAAAAACATCAACTTGATATGTACAACTTGCCAACTGGACTAAGGAAAAGTAAAAAATTTATATACATAACTAAAAGTACAAATGTATGTTATGGAGATATTGTACAAGAATAGAAAGCCAATCTGCATCAAATGTTTGATTTAGTTTCCCGATCACTTCTCCCAAAATGCCATAGAAGTTTCAGCTACTCCTCCTTCAACGACATTGTCAGGCACACTCAGGTCTACAGATGTCACTATTTCTGGAGAATGACATTGTCAGGCACACTCAGTCTGCAGATGTCACTATTTCTGCAGAACCAACGACGTTGGGGGGGTCACTCATCACTAAAGATGCCTCCTTTACTTCTTGAGAACTAACAACATTGTGGGGATAACTCAGCTCTACAGATGCCATTACTACTTCTTCAGGGGAACCAACAACACTGGGGGGATTATTCTGCTGTGTAGATGTCATTGCCTCTTCTGGAGAAGCACCAAAGTTCATATCTGACATATTTGAAATGACGCTAAATGGACTTTGTGAACCTTCAAAACCCGTTGGCCAAGCTAAAACTTCTGCGGCTGGCTCATTTTGAAACCCACCAGTACCATTGGCATTCACACTTTCAGGATACTTGTTCCTAAATGTATGGGACTTGAAGTCCTTGTCATCGTAGTGTTGATACCAAGCGACCAATCTCTTCCAGAAGGAGGTTTCGGTAGCAGCAGCCCTTAACCCACCCCATTCCTTGTAGAAGAAGGCAACCAGAAAGAACAAGAGAGCGAGCGAGGAGACGACCCCTGTTATGAGGAAGAGTCCACCGAAGCTTCGAAAGTTGAGGCTGCTTGAGCTGTAGTCATTGATATCTCCTTGGCAGGTAATTTGGTTACCAAACCATTTTTTCTCAATAGCGCTCATCTCATTTCCCTCTGTCACTTTAAGGATAGCCCTTGATACATCAGGCACCAAGGGAGATCCTCTTGGAAGGACCTACAAATGAACATATACATACATAAGTGAACATTTTCTTTTTCTTCATAATACTTGTCAATGGCAATTAATAGGAAGAATGAAGAAGTTGATTGATTTACTCACAAAGCCAAATCCGTCGGTTTTGTAGATGCGGCCAACCATGTCAAAGTCTGCGCAACGGCCCGATAGGAAGAGCTTGAGGTAGGGTATCTCGTCAAATATGGCTGCAACCCCTCCATTCTTGGTTCCTTTTAACAGGGCCTCACTGTACTGATCAGGAGTGCTGTAGTTCTTGAGCTTCTTCTCATCAAATTGGAGCCGCGTTAGTAGACCCTTAACAAATGAACCATCTTGGTATCCAACATAATCTCCGCTTTTGATTAGCTCACTGACATCGGCCACTGTTGGCTGGAGCTGCTGCACCGTTAGCCTCGACGTCAAGCTCGCGGTGTAGCTGGATGTCAGTATGAGGACAACAAAAACCCAGATGATCACCACAAACCTTGATAGGTTACTCTCCAGTCTCTCCTCTGAGAAACATGACACAAACACAAATGTGTGTCAAATCACTATAGCTATAGCTCTCGTGAACATATCAATTTGGAATCGGCTAACATATATATAAACGATGGATTAAATGATAGATAGATATACTGAACTGTGAGCAAAGACGAGGGTTGAGAAGGCGAAGTAGAAGATGGTGCCAAATTGTTGCGATGGTGGACCGCGGAACTCCTTGTTGATGCGATGCTCGATGACCCAGACAACGAAACCAGTAAAGAAGAAGAAGGCAAGGCTAGCCAGCCAGAGATCGGTCGTGAAGGGCTTCAAGAAGATCCACATGTGCTTGCTCTCGTCCTTCTGCATTGGGACGATCATCGACACTCCGGACTCGGTGTACGGTACGGTGAAGTCGACGTAGAGCGAGCGGTTCCATAATATCGTCACGTCCCCCACAACTGCATCATACTTCTGCGATTTGATCCACGACGACATGAATTAAGTTCTTTGTTATATATCGAAGTAAAATTTGAATGTATAGTGTAATACTAACCTGCAGGAAGACTTGGTAGACTAGATCATCATAGGAAGCAGGTGAATTCTCAAACGGTTCATACACATACTGCACTTTGTATTCCAACCTATTCATAACTGCGTTGAACACATCTATACAATATCCGGTCACGTTGTCCCTGTCTACATTCACAAATTGGTTGAATCCATTCTTCACTGGGACTCCGATAACTAGCTTCTTCCCCGTCTCCCATCCCTTCGGGATGTCGGCAACATCCCCTGGCCATATAACACCAGTCTTGAAACTCTCGTTGCTCGATTTCGTCGAGTTCACCTCCCTCGTTATTCCTGATGCAGGAGACCAGAACCCGACACTTCTTCTCCCGTTTCTTACCACATTGACTATCTCATATACGTCGGATTGGCGCTGGCCGTCGACGAGCAGGAAGTCGCCACTGATGCCGTGGAATCGAGTGCTCGAGATCGCCGCGAGCAGCTGGGGACCATTCTCGGAGATGGCAAGACTGCCAAGGTCAGTGGAGGTGTTATTGTCACTCGGCGGGTTCCTAAAGCTGTATTTAGCCTTCGCCGCCTCCTCCTCGGCAGCCAGAGCCAGAGCCCACGCGGTATCGTAGGCCCACAGCTGGAACGCCGTCGGGTCTGTAGGCGGTACAGTCACGGACGGGTTGTCCCTTACGAATCGCTCCCTCCACCGAGCTGAGAATTTGGAGAGCGACGTCGACTTCGGTATGTAGGGTTGGACGCCGAGCATGCCTTCCATGGAGCCTAGAACGTTGGGGTCCATTGTGTCAAGAACGTTGGTCAAGCCGTCGGTGGCAATCCAAACATAGCCTTTGCTCATTAAACCACCAGCACGAGCCTGGATATATTTTCAATAATTTAGGAGTAAAAGTCCAGTCTATAAATTCTGATGGTTTCTCTACACTGTTAAAAGTAATCTGTAAATTTTAGAATATTTTAAAGATAATATTATTATTTAGATATGTTTTAAAATAATTTAATTTCAAACATTATACATTTAAATATTCTAGTTTTTTTTTTCAACTTAATATCCTAAATGTTTTTAATCGACAATTGATACAATCAAATATTGAATATTTTCAACTTGATATTCAAAATTATAAAAGGATAAAATTATCCTTCCTTCCCCACCCAGCTCTCACCCCTCTCCGACTGCCTCCAACCACCCCCCCCAACACACCCAAACTGCAACACCACCGTCCCCCACCAACTGCATCCCTCCCTCCACTCTCACGCAGCAGCAACGGCGGCAGCGGAGAGAGAGAAGGGACGGTGGTGGTGCAGCCGGAGGGGTGATGCAGATAGGAGGGGTGTTGGTGCAGCAGCTGGGGGCGGAGGGAGAGAGAGAGAGAGAGTGGTGGATGGGTAGGAATATTTTTGTTTCCTTTTTTAGAATATCAAGTTGATAAAAATATTCAATAGTTGAGGCTATCAAGTTCAAATTAAACCTTTAAAAATATATAAGATAATTTTTTAAAAAAATGTCCGAACAATGACACAAAGACTAGCATTAACTAATCATGGTTCATATATCTATATCTTTCTTCACCATCTCATTGTACAAGGAATATAGATGATATTACCAGGGGGAAGAGCCGTGACCCAAGCATGGACATCATATGCACAACGAAGACTCTTGTCGGCATAGCCTTCATCTTGTCCAATTCCATGTTGATGAGTTCATTGGAAGCATTGGCCGGAAGCACGCATCGGTACGGCACACGGGTGTCGATGGAATTGAAAGCGTCGATCAGGAACGGTATGATGCCGCATCCGTACTCGCTTTCTTCGTAAACGAGGACTGCCTCGCGCCATCCAAAGGATTCGACAATGGCGGCAATGGCGCCAACTTGGGAGGAGTCGTTGAGTGTGGTACGGACAAAGTAAGGGGTGCGGGCGGAGGAGAGGGAGGGACTAGTGGCAGAGAAGGAGAGGAGGGGAACCTGCGTCTTGTTACCAAGTTCAGCCACAAATTTTGCCTGAGATGATGTGATCGGGCCGATGATAGCCTGAACCTGAACTTTCTTCAGGAGGTATAGAGCTGCAGCCAAGAGAAGGGAAGGAAGATGATTACATATGTCACTGTTGTGGCTAATTTGCATTATACTACCTTCAAATTTCTCCATTATATTCAAAATCATTATGGCATAGAATTATGTTCACTTCGTTACCATGGACATTACAAGTGGTTACTAGGATACAAAAAACAATAAAAACCATCGTCTTATTATAGCCATGACATATATTTGCTCTCCTCTATTCTAGTTCTGATGCATTATAGATTTTTCACAAACGATATCAAACTATTGCTATACTGCACCGATCAAGTTACGGGCTTTAGGCTTCTTGGTCTAGAGCTTCTCTGAGTTGGTCTTGCATTGTTTGGACTCGGTTGAGCGGTTGTGGAGTAGAGAGGACCTCGTTTAGGCTCCTTTTGTCCTTGCGCAAAAGCTCAATGACCATGTGGAACCCCTCTATGAATCCTAATTAAGTAAAAGAAGAAGACCAATTGTATGTAGTTGTTCCATCAACTACAGTGACACTTAGGGTCTGTTTGGTTGTACGAAAGTGTATGAAAGTGCGAAAGTGGAAAAATAAAACTTGCGCACGCGATGCGTACGCATAAATTTTGAGTTTCCAAAAGTTGTTTGGTTGATGGAATTGAAAAATATGAAAGTGGAGGAATAAGGAGTTTCGTTGTTTGGATGGTTGTTGAAAGTGGAAAAAAAAGAGTTCCGTTGTTTGGATGGTTGTTGAAAGTGCTAAAATATTCCTAACAAATATATTTTTTCTCTTTCCACACTTTTCCTTCTCTTCTCTGACCACTTTCACCCAAAAAAAGGGTGTGGTGAAACTCAACCCAAAAGGAAGGAGACAGGAACTTCCATGCGTCCCATCAACCACTTTCACTCCACTTTCAACTTTTCAACCAAACAGCTGAACTGGAACAAGTTCTACTGACTTTCAATTTTTTTCAACTTTCACCCCCACTTTCAACGAACCAAACAGGCCCTTAATGTTGTTTATAAGTTATAAATTTTATGTTAAAAAAATTATCGTTGCACCTAGGGGCTCTTTACAGTTGTAAAGATCAACCGATGTATATGGGCTCTAGTGCAGTGGGCCAGTTTGGTTGGACTGGCCCATTGGGACATGTCCCATCGTATATGTTTTGTCAATTGAGTACACTTTGCTTATCCATCAAAACTATGGTAGTTGTTCACTCTTTCACTCAAAAATTACCACGTGTCAAATTAATGGTCAAAACTAGTGTGGATGCTCGCAAAACCACTCCCAAATTAATTTTAGACCGGGTGAAATAACAAATGGCAACCCTTAAGTGAAAATGTGACATCCACCCTAGTTTTGGTTGGTAAATAAAAATGAACTCTTTGTTACGTTGATACTACAACTAAAAAGTATATATTATTTCTGAAATCAAAGCCTACTCTCTTCTAATCCTTTGGTCATTTGACCTTGCAGACTCAACGCGTATAATAAACTGGAATATCCCTTTTCTTCATCAATGACTATATTCCTAGTCTCTATGCATATTCATTTGTAAATTTCTTCGTTTCCTAGTCGGCAAGTGCAGCAAGTCTCCTAGGCTAGCTATCACTGTCTAGACTCTAGACAGCTCCAACCTACCCGTTCCTCTCTTATTTGGTCAGTCATTTCTTTGTCAATGGGCATGTAATATAGACCAGTTCAAAGCTAGCAATTATTAGTTTTCACCTAAACCTAGTTAATCATCATCCAACCCTTTTTTTTTTCGGTTTTTTTTTTTCTATCTTAATATCTACAATGGAACACATGACAATTGACACAGTTCGTACAACCAGCTATGGACCCTTTATCCTATACTTACGAAACAAGAGAGAGACTATTGTCACTGTGACCGTAGCCTGTTGGGAACGGTGGAGCACTCCGATGTAGTGGTGTGGGTTCAAGTCCCCTTGGAGGCATGCCTACAAGCACCAGTAAGAAGAAGAGGGAGAGACTATTCATAGAACATAAGAGGCTAGTAAACGAATAGATAGGTGGATACTGCTATTTTGGCTTCAGTTTTGGGATCGTTGCCGTTCGCCACGTAGCGGCCTCACATTGATCCTCGGACTTTAACACTGTGTTTGGAAACATTTGTGGGGAGGGAGAGAAAAATTTGAAGGGAAGGAAAATGGAGGAGAGTAAAATGAAAGGAAAGTTAATTTTTTCTTCCTTTGTTTGGATGGACAAAAAGTAGGGGAAAGAAAAGTTTAAAAACAATTTTTTATTTGTTTATGGATATAGGTATAATTACTATTTCCTCCTTGGTATTCTTAAATGATGCTTTAATATTAACTTTTTGAGGGGTGGTGGGGTAAATTCACTCAAATTCCTCTCATCTCTCTCCATTTTCCTCCCACATTTGGGAGTAAAAATTTTTGGTGGGACCCACCTACTTTTTCCTCTCAAATTTTCCTCCCCCATGTTCTCTCCCCCTTTCCAAATACCATCATTTAAAATTTTCCTCTCACTTTCTCCTCAACTTTTTTTTTCCTCCCACTTTCCACCCTTCCCAAACAGTACCTAAGAAAATGGGCTCGGCGCTGTCGGGAGGAGCGGAAGGGGCTGACACGTTGCCGCAGACCGATTGGCGGTCACACCATGGGCAAAAAAAAAAAAAAAACATTTTCCTAGGTAGACTATGATCAATTTCATCATTATTTCATACGATTATTATCATGAAATAAAGGCACAACGAAGAAGAAAAGGGGGGCGATTAATGTACCTGCAGATGCTGCGCCGACGACATCCTTCTCAGAATCCCTGGGGTGCAGAGTAACCTTGGTGGAGAAGTTTCTGTGAGAAGTATAGAAGTCGTCGATGGCCATCGACATGCTAGCCAAGTTCTTCTTCCCCGGAAGGCTTCCGAGATCAAGAACCACTCCGACATTGACAGACGTCGTAATATTACTCTCTGCTGCCACTACTTGCATGCGCCCCGGCGAGGAAGAGGAGAAGAACATCGCCAAGCATAAAATATACAACAGGAGGTTTGGTCTGTCCATTTCTACCTTTGGTTATACTTCCCAACAAATTGTTCCCTACCTTCAAAGCTTTTGTGCTCGACGGCTAAAAGGAGCAGTCAATGTCTGAACAAAGACTCATTCTTCAATTGATTATTTCATTATCATGATTGGCTAAGCAACTGCCACGTAGAAAGGGTATGCTTGGTAACGGTATTTTTCATCGGATTTGGAATATTTTTAAATCAACCGTTTGTGAAAATTTTTGCTTGCTAAATTTTTTTGAGACGGTGAATTCGGTTGGCTCAAAAACCACTCAAAATCGATGTAATGTATTTTTGGGTGGCATTACAAACACCCAAAATCGGTAGATTTTGGGTGACTTTATTATTTTATTCCATTTATATCCTCGCCAAAAAACATAAATATAACTACTAATAACTAAACCTTATTTTTGTCTGCGTTTCTCTTTATTTCCTTCCATCGGCTGTTCTTTTCTTTTCGATTGAAGAAAAAATCAAGAACTTGTCTTGTACTTGTACTTGTACTTGTCCTTGGAGCTCCATTGGGTGCAGAGTTGTTTATTGAGACAAGAATGCATGAAAGGCTTTATGATGCAAGGGCTACCTTCACGTCCATAAATCCATATTTTATCAAAAATAACTTTTATTTTTATATGGACATAAAGGTAATTTTATTATTATATAAAACTTTCAGAACCGCTGGTTAATGAATTAACAAGCATGGATTGGATTGATTTAAAAGCCACTACTTAAAATCACCAAAAATCGGATCCCTCATAGCCGTTCATTTTTGCTAATCTAAAAATATCAAATAACCGCTACACCATAATTGCCAAGCAGACCCTAAATTGATCACCTAGAGTTTAGTCTACACTTTCCGGACTATAGTAAGGCCATCTCCAACGCCTACTTTTTTGGTAGAAATCCAATTTAGATATACTAAGGTCATCTCCTATGACAATTTCTATCTCACCTATTTTTATGGGAGAAATCCAATTTAGAAAACACTTCTCCACCAAATGGAAGTTTATATCCTATGTGGAGATGATATAGGATGGAGAGTTTCTATGAGAGTCTTATAGAAATTTTTCATCCCATACCAATTAATATTGGGTCCCATGTCATTAAATTGATCATTTTATTTGTTGTCACGTATGTATGATAGAAATCGAGAAGCATTCGAGGATATATTTTGTGTGTACAATGTCTATATAGAAACTCTACCAACTAGATAGAAAATTTTATTAAAGTATAATGACAAGTATGATATAAACTCAACTTTAGAAATCCTTATTGGAGACGGCCTAAGGCCATCTCCAATGGGGGTTTCTATCTCCCATATTTTTATGGTAGAAATCCAATTTAGAAAAGTTACTCCCAATGGTGGTTTCTACCTCAATTTCTATCATATGTGACAGTGATGCAAGATAGAGATTTTCTTAAGAACGTTGAAATTCTCCATCACTCATACCAATTATTTTTGGGTCACACGTCATTAAATTGATCATTTTATTTTTTGTCACGTATGATAGAAATGAAGAACCATTTGAGAGTAATTTTTGTGTGTGCAATTTATATATAGAAACTCTACCAACTAGGATAGATATTTATTTAAAGTACAACGACAAGTAGGATAGAAATTCAATTTTAGAAATCCTCATTGGAGACGGCCTAAGGTGTCACGCCCCGCTCCCGTAGGAGCGATCGTCCTCGCTAAGGCGTGATGCCGCACGGGCCTAGGTTGCGCCCGTGCAAGGCCAAGTCCAGAAACGGCCGATTTGAGCTAGGCCACAGAGTCGCACAAAGTGTTCCCGTTTGCAGCGGAAAGTAAACAAACACAAAATTGAAGTGAATTTAAACTCTTTATTGATTTTCAAGAAGTTTACAAGCGGCGCTAGGCCGATATTACAATTCTCTCAAGCTCTCTCTCTGAAACATAAAAGGCGTGCCAAGTGGCTTACAACATGGAATGATTCATGGCGATGTTCCGATACATTATGTCCTGTATATAGTGCTTCAGCTTCTTGCAACGCTCTAAGGCTCCAGAGATAGCTCCGCGCCTTAGCGCGTTCGAGGGAAACTCCGCACCTGCCGACGTTTCCTGCTTCCTGCAAGCAGACTGTAGGGTTATCAGTACATTGTTATGCACTGGTGGGGAGGCTAGCTCGCCCACAATGCTATCATTACCAAACACGTTCTATTTACTTTTGTGCATCTCTATCATTCATTGTCTTTCTAATCTTGCCTTAGGATCAATTTTATGGCATATTTCATAGCTATCTCGTGTTGCCAATTTCAAGTGTCGCATGGAAATACATATATGACTTACCCATACTTACCGTCCGGCCTTCCCTGTTCAATATAAACCAAGTTAGTCAACAATTCATATATTTCAACTTAACGTGATTCATGTGAACTTTCAATATCAAGGGCGTGTCCCTGCCTCGGGTTCTAGCACGTCGTAGGCACATTTTCTAACTCATTTGTTCGAAGTACTCTTTATCATTTTGTGTGTTATATTCAAGCCTATTCAGAAGGTGCTTTGTTCAGATTAACTTAGACTACTTTGATGTCAATGCAAAGACTTGCACGTGGATTGCCACCAGCAAAGCCTACTTAAATCTATATGCACCGGTCGCTGGCATCACAAGCCATTTTGGACATCCAAGCCGTTGTATTTCTCAACTAACGTAGGGTGCGGGCTGGCACACACCCCGTTAGTCTCTTGAAAATACTGCTGCACTTACGTCCCCTGGATGGCCAAGTCCACACCCAGGCAGCCCGTAAGCCATTTTGATTTCCGTCCGGACCGGCCACGTTCTCCCTTTGACCGTGCCGCTGGAAATCCCTTATATCTTCCACCTTCCGTATACGAGGGGATTGTCCACGACCATTTCGTATTATTTGTCATTTAACTTAACGGCTGTCTCCGAGCCGTAGGCTAACCCTTAGCCATAATACGTTATCGACCAGGTTGGCGTCCGTACAGCGCGGGTAGCTAGCCCCGTTGCACGTGCCCGTCACACCTGTCGCTAACCATCCCTTTCCTTTCTTATCTTTCATTCATTCTTTCTTTTCTTTCTTTCACATGTTCGTTTGTTCATCTATTCATTCACGTATTCATTCTTTCATTCGTTGATTCATTCATTCACTTATTCGTTCATTCATTCATTCATACATTTTGCAACTCCTCGTGCGGGAGTCGCCTTGGCGACCCATCGGTCCCATAGTCTTTCAATGTTGCTAACTCTACTCGGAACGACATTGTCGATAGTCTTCCCGTTTCATTGTTGTAACCCATTCATTGTTTGATTGTTGATCGCATAGGGAACTTGAACGTAAGCTTGTGCCGTAGCACGAGCGTGGAGCGCGGTACGAGAGTTCTCATATTTTCCATATTTCTTTCCATATTCTATACAAGCATACAAGATGGGATTAATCCCTTAGCTAGGTGCGTTGGGTCATTTATTAGCATGTACAGTATTATCGCCTAGCGATTCTCGTGATAGTGTCCGCATTGTTATGTGTCTAGGCTAAGCACAGACGGGTTCATCGGAGCCACCCACCTTAGCGATGTTCGCATCGGCCGAGCGATACTCCGAGCGCGCCTTTGAAAGTCTAAGTCTGGATTCATCTTGACGGGCCAATGTAAGTCTTGCATCGATTCTTCATCAGGTCGATGCCAACTCTTCGGGTCGACGGCTCGTTTGAGTCGTTGCACTTGCCGTTTGAATCGGCATTCCGCTAGGGCGGAGCGGATCATTACATAATACACCACTCAAAACAAGTCTCGTCCTCGAGACTTCCTGAGTGCAGGTCATCCTACCATTCCTTAACTCACGTCGTCGTGTTTCTTAGGCAATCCCTATCGAACGGCTCTATCGTTCTATGGCACCGAACTATACTCGATACCTTTCCAAGTTCCGTGTTGCATACGTTTGGTCGATTTTTATTGAGTAACTTTTCATTCATTTAGAGTTGACGGCACTTATTCAATTCAAGTGTTTTTTCGATCTCGGTTGCTACTTCGACGTATCATAGGACTAAAACGGTCGCATGAGGTACGTTGCAGTTCGTCAAATATGAGAGACGTAAGCTGAGGCAAACTCACTCATTCGTTCATGCGCATCTCAACACCCACTTGCAGCTGCATTCGAGTTCATCATATCGCTAAGTTTGGATCGTGCACGCATTCAAGGCGTCCCCCGAATACGTACATTTCAACCAAGCTTAGCGACTAGCGAAGTCGGACAAGCTACTCGTGATAGTTTCGATTTGTCGATCGTTTTGCTAACTTCGATTTAAAACCGAACTCATGTGTGTATCACATATCGTTTATCTCGGTCCTCGAGATGATTCGATTCGCTTCTCAAGCGCTCTTGTCAACGAAATCAATACGATTTCTTCTTAGCGGGGTCGACCAAGCCTAAGAAATTTTCGTCCGATTCAAAACCAAGTATTGCACCATCATCAAGTATTTTTTCCTATCAACGATTCAATTCGTTATCCCAACTTTTACTTGCGCATCATCCATCCCTATCATTCCTTTCGTTCGGGGCCAATCTCGTCGTCGTTCACACACACTCCCAGTTCTCTGTTCTACTATAAGTCTTGTTTCCCCCAAGTCTATCGTCCGTCCAGACGATACTGTACATGCCATCGCACAAGTTCAATCACTCGGCATAGGGTCGTCCGCCTATCCGCTAGGTCAGCTCACAAGGTCATAGTTACACGACAGGTCCGTGGCTCATCGTGCAAGGTCGTTGCACGACGCTCGCCCCAAATCCTATGGTCAAACCATTTGTTCGTTTGTACGGGAGTTTCTACCCAAGCTCGCGTCACTCAGATTTCTAAACATCGAGCATGATCACCTAATTCGCATCAAGACTTACGTTGCACATATTCAATTCCGTTCAATCACCAGTTCTAACCAATTCATGTATTCGATCACAAGGTCATCCAGCTCGACAATACATTGCGCCCCAATCTCACGCGAGTCCGATTATCCACGGCGGTTCATGAATCACCATGCACGCTCCCGCGGAATAATCATTCTCATCGGGGCATAACTCTTGTTTGAGTTTTAGACTAACCCATTCTCGATACGCGGATTGGACCTACTCAATCCTCAAGTTCAATCTTTCAAGCACATAAATTCATTCCCTTGTCCACCTTCGCGTCAACAACAAGTCGAAGCATATGAATTGCCACGCCGTGCAAGTGCCGATCACTCCCGCTGTACGAATCACCATACCAACGCTCACGCGGAGTGATAGCCCTAGTCGGCGTGACGCATATACGAGGCTGAAGTTGCGCTCGCATAAGACAAGAACGTCAACGTTGTGGTTATCGACGAAGCAAATCCAAACATTCCATTTCCTCCAAGCCAAGATCTCTATTCGATAGTCCGACCGTCATGCGTTCAACTAGAAAATCCTCGAGCCAAGTCTATCTTTTTCTCGACACATTTTTAACATCCCAAGTATATCATCCAACGGAACAATGACATTTGCACGACCGTCGTTCGCCGAGTCAGAGTGCCCCCGAGTTATCGCATATAGATCTTTGATACGCCTCAATACCATCGACGATATGCGTAACCTGACGATCTTCCTTTGCAACCAATTTTGAGTCGTGCGACTGATGCTATTGTCCGAGTTGGATAATCCACAATTTTCTCGATATTCAAGATCAAATTCGATCGCTATTCCTCAAGCTCGTTTCAAGATCGTTGTTCAAAACTCAAGTAACATTTTATTTGAATCAATCCCAAATCGTACGCGCGATCCTCTAAGTTTTCTCAATCAAGACCATTCACTTTCATTCATCGTTCTGAATCATTTTCTAACATGCGTTGCCCATTCACAAGTTGTCCGAACGACATCTTGTTCGGGACATTCGAAGTCACGATCAACTAAGCGTGACGCGTTCTAAGGCTTTGCGTGATCGCATCGCCTCGCCGACATATCCGTTCTATCCGTATATCTTGTAGTCTCGCTCGAACAATCACTTATGACGTCCATACACCACTCAGGGTTCGAGCCACTCGACTAGTCGTCGACACTCCTTCTTACTCTTCTCCGAACTTATCACATACACCACTCGGATTCAAGCCATTCTATAATTCATTAAGAGACCATTCGATTCCCACTCGATATGTTCAATCGTGCGTTCGCCCGTTCCTCAAAATCTAAATCAATCTTTCGTGCACGCCTAAGCGTGAACTCGATAGCGTTCCTATCGATATACACTCTAAGTGTAGCTTCGTTCCTGACCGAGCGGTACTTGATATCGCTCACAACTCGATTGCACCAGAAGTCGTGGTGCACGACACGCGGCACAACATAACCAAAAGGCTGCGTGCATAACCATCCCGTTCGAACTATACTTTGGTCTCGTGTACTCATTTGCTGTCAGCGTAAGCTCATTCAAGCACGCACTGCGTTTGCTAACTCTTAGCATCGGTTCCTTCCAACTCAAGTCCGTCGTGGTGGCACAAAGGCCTTCGCCTATCGATCCCGTCCAACCGAGTACTCGTACGAGCTTTTGAAAATATTAGACTTATTGTATGGAACATCCCAAGGCACAACGAGAGAGAGCGTACACTTCTTTTGTTTCAACGAGCTTTCAAAACTGAGAGAATCGAAATGAAGTCCAAGGACGTAAAGCCGTGCTCTGGTACCAATCTGTCACGCCCCGCTCCCGTAGGAGCGATCGTCCTCGCTAAGGCGTGATGCCGCACGGGCCTAGGTTGCGCCCGTGCAAGGCCAAGTCCAGAAACGGCCGATTTGAGCTAGGCCACAGAGTCGTACAAAGTGTCCCCGTTTGCAGCGGAAAGTAAACAAACACAAAATTGAAGTGAATTTAAACTCTTTATTGATTTTCAAGAAGTTTACAAGCAGCGCTAGGCCGATATTACAATTCGCTCAAGCTCTCTCTCTCTGAAACATAAAAGGCGTGCCAAGTGGCTTACAACATGGAATGATTCATGGCGATGTTCCGATACATTATGTCCTGTATATAGTGCTTTAGCTCCTTGCAACGCTCCAAGGCTCCAGAGATAGCTCCGCGCCTTAGCGCGTTCGAGGGAAACTCCGCACCCGCCGACGT
>JANAVB010000197.1:2657033-2664533 GCA_029216955.1 Iris pallida | reverse complement strand
CTCTGGAGGATGCAACAGCACTTTAGCAGGAGATTATGATCATTCGTCATGATTTGAGACTGATTTGAAACTCTATTTATAGAGTTCTTGAAATAACTGTTTAGTAGTTTTTCTGGGTTGCACGAACTTTAGGTTGTGCGTCTCATGTTCACTTGTGCGAGCGGTTGCACCAACTGCTATGGACGCGTGGCATCGTTTGATTGAGATGCGCATGGTCGTGGGCACGCTCTGGAAAGTTAGTGGCTTGCACGCCACGTCACCTTGTTTTGAATACTGTTTGATCACCTTGCACGAGCTTCATCAGGTTGTACGTGGACGCAATGTAGCAACTTGCACGAGCGTTTGTACCAACTGTTGTGGATGCATGGCATCGTTTGATTGAGATGCGCTTGGTCGTGGACAGTATAGTGGGCACGTTCTACGAAGTTGGTGGCTTGCGTGCCATGTTACCCTGCTAAAAAGTTGATCAGGTGGCGCCAACTAGCCAAGTTATGCATGGGTGCAACTCAACAACTGGCGCCTTTGACTAGGTCTTCTATGTTGTACTGATTAATTCTCGTGCCACACAATGACTTGCGCGAACCAGCTGTCAGCATTAATTACATGCTGACAAAATTTTCTCGAGCGCCGCGTTGTGCGGGATTTGAATGGATTTTCCTTAATCTCTGTGCTGTCAGTTGTCAGGTAATGATGATGCCGTTACAGCTTCTCGAGGAAGTACGCCACATGGTACTAGTACAACCTGTCTTCTGCATAACCTGATGTTGGCGCAACCTGATGCTGCACAACATGATGATTCGGCACCACCTGATGGTCGCACACTTTAATGGGTGGCGCAGCTTGATTTTTAGCCTCTACAAGACCCCCTTCAAAGTTTTCAAAACTTGAAAATACTTCAAAATTTTGAAATACTTTGAATTTGAGGAACTTATTATGGGTTGCGCCAGTCAACTGTTCAATAAAACTCCGAATTTTAAGCACCAGTTGCGCAACGGTTTCAAAAAGAGTTTTTAAGCTATAAATAGCCGACTAAAAAGTACTTTTAACTTTTTATCGAAAGTTAATCCTCTTAAACTCTTTCATCTTCTTCTTCCAAACTCTCGAAGCTCCCTTGACGATCGTTAATGGCCCCAAAGAAGTCTATCGCTGCCAAGGGAAAAGCCATTGCTGGGTCTTCATCCCGTGCACCACCAATGAGAGTGCCTCAATACGCGCCACCGTCATCAAGAACTGAAAGAGCCAACCCGACACTCGAAGGTGAACGTCGACTGAATAGACCGACTCTTTTTAGGGTTTTGGGCGATTTGTGCGTCTCACAACATACACTACCTCTTTTTAGAGTGTAGGCATACTTTACAACTTGCACCTTCTTTTTTTAGAGTTTGGTTGCTGTTCACATACTGTTCGTATTTATGAACTGTGTTGCGCGATTTTCAAATTTGTACTTCCTGATTTTGTGCGAATGCGCATGTCAAAAGTAGTGCAACTTAAAATCACGCGCAATACTGATGTCGCGCAACGCAGATACTGTACAATTAGATGTCGTGCAACACAGATACTGCACAACCAAATGTCGTACAATATAGATATCGCGCAACATAGATGTCACGCAACATAGATGTTTTACAACCTAGAAGTCGCACAACTCAGATACTGCGCAACCAGATGTCACGCAATATAGATATCGTGCAACATAGATGTCGCGCAACATAGATGCTGCGCAACGCAGAAGTCGCGCAACTCAGATACTGCGCAACCAGATGTCGTGCAACATAGATATCGCGCAACATAGATCTTTTCTTTGTGGATTCTGCTCCGACTTTTTGAGATTAACTTTTTGTTGTTCTTCTTCTTTTTTTGTAGTTGATCTTAT
This sequence comes from Iris pallida, assembly GCA_029216955.1. Classification (NCBI taxonomy): domain Eukaryota; kingdom Viridiplantae; phylum Streptophyta; class Magnoliopsida; order Asparagales; family Iridaceae; genus Iris; species Iris pallida. The sequence goes on along the minus strand of JANAVB010000197.1, from coordinate 2,662,660 downwards.
AGAAGACCTTGATGCTGAGAAATATGCTTCAGCTTTCAATGTATCAGAATATAAAGAAGACTTATCTTATGTCTCATATCCTCAATATGATGCAGCAGAATCCAGAAGGTCCATTCTCACTGCTCAAGAAAGCAGCACTATGTTATGTCTGATGAATGGTGAACCTTTGGAAAGTTTACATAATATGATTCATAAGAAACCGTCTTTCCTATTTGGAGATGCAGTGAAGAAAACATCTTAACCAAAGACCAAGAAAGAAGAAAGGATTTATCAATGTAAGGACAGAATTACATATCTGAATGAGATGTCAAGACATTTATCCTTGTCCCGATATGAATTCTCCAGTCACCCTCGACGGATGGCCTGGGACATGACTCTGATTCAGCAAGCCATAGTCGGAAGAATATGTTATAAGTTAGGTCTGCAAAGCAAGGATCTATTTTACAGTACTTCAGACAGGTACAATTCTCATCTATCGGGTTTGAAGACGAGTTGTATATCTCCAGAAGATTCATCGATGCTTCTTTTCGTCAGGGTGCCCATCTTTGCAAACACATTTGCTAAAGCTGAAGGAAGATACCCAGATCAGGCCATGCATTTAACATGCCTAATCAACCCAGACATGAAACATTGAAGCAGCTTAGTGATCTGGATTCTAGATCAGTTCAAGGATAAACGTCTTGAACTAGAACTTTATGAGGCCATCTGGACTACTGTTCATGGCTTTCGTCCAAATGCTCATATGTTCTTGGCTCTGATTGAAAGATACAATGACAGAACTGGTATCTTCATGACCCCTCACGAAAAAATTGGTTTTGCACTTCATGAGATGAAATATCTCTCACATCTTCCAATGGGTAACAACCCATATGAAGAGTATGTACCCACTAATGAGGAACAAGATATCCTTTCTACAGAAAACTCTCAGATGGTGGCTATTTTCGAGGAGCTTCTATGTCATTATAAGATATGCTTCCTTTACTACAAAAGCGCTTTCGTAGGGACTTGTTATACAACTAAGTGGTTGCCGTATTTGGTTTTAGGCCATATCTTTGAAGACAAGATAATCGAGAGTTAAGCTTGCGATCCATGTTTCTTCCAACCGCTCAGTCGTAGTAACATGGAAAAATTGATGGAAAAGTCCAAACATACAAATAACATCTTGGATATGGACTGGCAACCGTTCAAGGCTGGTGCTACTATTGAGAGTTATCTCAGACAGGGTTGTAGACCCATGTCAAAAGAAGCCCAATTGGCAGATTTTCTTGCTTTATGGCTACGACGGTTTATAGTTCCAGGGGCCAGTGCAGTCGATAGATTTCACAGAGGCGTATTATTTGCTGATGTACGACTAGTATTTGGCCACAAGATGGACATTCTTTCAGTGATGACTTGTCGCCTTAACGCAGGACGGATCGTGACATAACCACTGGACCTTGTTCACTGCATTTCCTATGTAGCAACACATTAATAAATTCCAACAACACATGTTACATGGCAAATGTTTCACTGATACATTGCATTATCCCTTGCATCACATATATGTTTACCTCTGCACACCACAACATTTACTTCACTGTATTTGTTCATTAGCATAGCATACATTATCTGTATATCATTTACATAACCTGTCCAGTTTCAGAGTTAGCCACCTTGCCTTATCCTGCATTCATGCAGATGTGAACCCAACTGCAAACACATCACTACAGACATATTAGTTCACTGAAATCATCTACATGTCCTGCTCCTTAGCATTTATTGCATATAGATGCACTGCACCCATTAATACATACCTGTCCTGCATAATGAAGCCCACTGCATGCCCTATTACATTTGCACTTCATTGCAAATGCTATTCACCTGCACTGTACATATTAGGCTATTCGATTCCCTGCTCTTAACATTCATTTTGCACATTACCTGTAATGCATATCCACTGTACACATGATTCACTGCATTTGAACCATTACCCCCTGTTCAGTCCCAAGTTGTACTGTACAGTCCATTACCTATATTGATATGTGAATTTGGGAGAGGGTTAATGCTAGATATTATGTGTATACTTGTAATGTCTAGTGAATATATGCATACATGGATATGTGAGATAGGCTTTGTGATACATTATATGGGTTATACTATACATTATATATATATATATGTCGTTATATGTTGAGGTATATGTTATGGAGTTTATGAGAGATACCATTAGAGTTTGTGAAGGGTTGGAATTATATTTATATATATATATAGCCATACAGAAACTATTTCTTGCACCATTTTTTTTCTTTTTTATTAACCTATACCAGACATGATATCTATATAGCCTCAGTTTTATTTCTTTTCCATATTTTATAATAAATAATAAATAATAATAAAAAATCAAATACTAAATACTAAATAGTAAATAGTAAATAGTAAATAGTAAATAATAAATAATAAATAGTAAATAGTAAATAGTAAATAGTAAATAGTAAATAGTAAATAGTAAATAATAAATAGTAAATAGTAAACAATAAATAATAAATAATAAGTAATAAATAATAAATAATAAATAATAGATGGATAATAGAGGCGGATATGAGAGATATGTGGGTTGTAGTAGATGGATAATAGAGGGGGGGGGGGTGAAGGCTTTGGAGAGTTGGTGAAAAGGTTTGATTTCAACCTTCTGCAGGATTGAGGGATGTAAGGTGGTGCTCTCATTATTGAATACAATTACCATTTCCATATATATATATATATATATATATATATATATATATATATATATATATATATATATATATATAGAGAGAGAGAGAGAGAGAGAGAGAGAATAAGGGAGGTAGGGTGCCACCTCACGGGGGGGTGTCTACTTGTCACCCCCCCATGCTATCATCAAGCACATGGGTGCATGATGATAGCATGTGGGGGGTGACAAGTAGACACCCTCCATAGGGTGGCACCTCACCTCCCTCATCCTCTACATATATATATATATATATATATATATATATATATATATATATATATATATATATAACAAATTAACATAAAAGTATTGCAAGTCAGAAACCATAATCCTCCTCCTCATTGAACGGATAACATAAGCAAATTAACATAAAGTCAGTGATAACATTAAGAAAATACGTGATAATATAAGCCACTAAGACCTATCTAATCCTGTACCTCGTTACCAATTCCAAACACGACCTGTAGCTAATCTTTCTCTGTGGTAGCACTTCCGAACTTAGAGACGATGGAGCTTTTCACCGTCCACCGTCTTCTTGACATAAGTGGTGTACTAGGTCACGCGGGCTAGGAGAGCCGGTGTTTCTTTAAGAAGGAGAAGCAGTCATGTAGAAGCCTCCTTGACACATTGCTTCTCATGTCTCTCTGCATTATGTTCAACTGCTTTTGCATTCGATGGTGTAAACAGGAAATGCATATTATAGAAAATGCATATGTACACCTTCTATACTACATGTTAAGGAAAAAAAATAAAAAAATAGAAAAAAATGAAATAACCTAATGAAACCTACTTACTACCTCTTGAGGCGGTTGTTCTTGCAGGCTGCCCTTCTCCCCCGCCAGCTCCCCTACTAGCACAAGCAGCCTTTCTCCCCCCGCCAACTCCCTTACCAGCGCAGGCAGCCCTTCTCCCTCCGTCAGCTCCCCTACCAGCGCAGGCAACCCTTCTCCCCCCGCCAGCTCCCCTACCAGCGCAGGCAGCCCTTCTCCTCCTGTCAGCTCCCCTACTAGCGCAGGCAGTCCTTCTCCCCCCACCAGCTCCTCTACCAGCCCAGCCAGCCCAGGTATTGTGTGTGTGAGAAAGAGTATGTAAAATGGATACGAGAGACTGAGAGAGAAAGAGTTTATGAACATATATATATATATATATATATATATATATATATATATATATATATATATATATATTTCAAAATACTCCCCATTTTATTCCATTAATAAGAAAAGCCGAAGCTATACAAGTATACCAGAAGGCACAAAATGCCGAAGCCTATACACGTATACTGACAAAAGGAGGGGAGGAGGGAACCCCAAAATGACTAGACCCGGGATAGGAGGGGGGAGTTCCAGAAATCCATTTGGCCGTGATTGCAGTGGCCTCGTCGTTTGCTGCACTGCCTGATGGTCTCCCTAATAAGTAGATCGACGGAGTACTGATGGCCTTCATATCTTGCCTTATTGTGGTTCTTTCAAATAATCCACGTCACAGCAGCTACAACGATCTGATGGCCATGGGACTCGGATCCCTATGCCGTGATTAGGTCTTCGTAGCATCCGCCCCTAGATCCATCCTGCAGCGATAGAAAGAGTACCCCAAACCTTGGCCGATAGGTCTCTCTAACAAAAGATATGGTCCACCGTCTCCGAGTTGCGATCAGTACAGCATGTGCATGCGGACACAATGCTGAAGCCGATAGTGCTGAGGGTATCATCAGAGGGAAGGATCTTGCGTATGGCTTTTCAAATAACGAAGGACCAATTCTTGGAGATGCATGTCTTCAAGAATGAAGCAATGCTAGGGAGAGGCGCCCCCGTACCTCGGATCACTTTTCTGGCCGATTTGACCGAAAAGCAGCCTGACGTGTCATTCTGCCATCGAAACTCGTCAGCGTCGATCCCGATCACCAATCCTACTTGTCGGATGAGCTCTACCGCCTCGGGACCGACCCAATCCCATACCTTGTTCCAGATCTAAGCTTTTCCAATGGGGTCCCACATGTCCTTGGCCTTACAGAACCTGTGGGATTCTGAGCGATTAGGAAGTAAGGAATCTCCAACCCATCGTTCCAGGAAGGCCGGAGATTCTTCGTCGCCCACCTTGAGACGCATCACTAGTTTGGCAAGAGAGCGCCCGATGAGCATACGACACCACGCTACGGAAGATCTGCTGTTAGATATAGCCGTCGATGGGTGGATGTTCTTGAAGTATCTGGCCTTCATGAATCCGGTCCATAAGTTCTGGGTGGTGCGTAGCTTCCACCACAGTTTCATCGAGAATGCTTTAACAATATGGGAAAGTTTGGTGAATCCTAGCCCCCCTCCTCGGTCGGCCTGGCCATGGAGTCCCAACTGGCCCAATGATGCTTGTCGTTGTTGTCGCTGTGCCCCCAGAAGAAGTTGCTGAAGATGCTCTCGATAGTATTAAGGACTTTCTTGGGAGGAAAGCACGCCGCAAGGGTGTAGATGGGAATTGATGTGAGAACATGGTTAATAAGGATCATCTTGCCACCCGGAGATAACGTCGCGTTGTGCCATCCTTCCAACTTTTTCCTGATGCGGCTAATCAGGTCCTCGAAAATACCAGAGTTAGATTTCCCGTATACAAGGGGGCAGCCCAGATATTGGAATGGGGGGTGCTTGATAGGGAAGGAGGTAGTCTTGGAGAGGGTGCCTGCGTGCTCTCTCTTGATCTTGTGGTGAGTGTAGATGACACTTTTATCCGGGTTGACCTTCTGACCCGAACAGCTAGCATATTTCTGAAGGGTGTTGCGGACCACCTCTACCGACCCGACGTCCCCGGATAAGAAAATGAGGATGCCGTCCGCAAATGCTAGGTGAGTGATAATAGAGCAGTCGCTGGCGGTATGATAGTGGTAGAAGTTGGCGGTGCAAGTCAT